>VDFB02000010.1:25793245-26262840 GCA_007258455.2 Sequoia sempervirens | reverse complement strand
AAATTAAATGTTGGGGGATTTTATAGTCATAGAGACAATGGATGCCGATAAGAAATAAAAATTGTTATGCAATACATATATGAAAACATGGAAGCATTGATGATTATCAACTACTGTGTGATGACATTATTTGAAATGTACAAAATGAAGAGGAGGCTAGAAAATTTTGGACAAAGTTGAAGCCAGGCTGGTCTGCTTCCAGAGAAATTAAGTGTTGGGGGATTTTGTAGTCATAGAGACATGGGATGCTGACAAGAAACAAAATTATTATGGAACACATATACAGAAACATAAAAGCATTGGTGATTATCAATTACTATACAATGACATTATTTGAAATGTACAAAAGGAAGATGAAGCCAGAAAATTTCCAGCAAAGTTGAAGACATTGTATGAGAAAACAAATTCTGGCAGAGCTACATAATTATGGAGTCAAGTAATAAATTCAAAGATGAGAGGAGAGACAGTGTGCAGTCACATAAAAGGATAAGGACAAAGGGATAGTTGAGGCCAGATGAGCCAACACACCAATTTGGTGTATGGAGTCCCTTTTTTGGGACCCAGGGGGACCTTGCCACTTTATCTTATATATATTGTTTCAAATTTGTACTTGGGTTTTGACCTTCTGAAAACTCTTGGGGATACTGATAAACAAGACCCTGCCAATCTTTTGTAGCAAAGCCAAAGGAGATATGGGATCGGTTGGAAGAAATTGGTGAAAAGATTGACAATAGAGAAATGGCATCAATTACATAAAAGTACCTATCAAAGTCATTTAGAGCATTCAAACCTACAAAATGACAATTAAGATAACATCAAGGGTAAAAGATATAAGTTTGAAACAGTGGTAGGGTTGTTCCTAGACAAGATTAATGCTGCAAAGCAGAAGCTGTTGTGTGTTTGGGAACAAGGAAAGGAGAAACTCAGAAAAGTAAGAGATGGTTGAAGAGAATATAAGGTGTTATGATGGTGGAAAGCTTGGGCATCCCAAGAAGTTTTGATTGAAATGAAAGAAAGACTTGGTGGAATGAAAGAAATACTTGGTGGCTTATCAGAGTTAGGAAGAATGGACTAAGGTAATGTAGCAACATTTTATGATATAGTGGGAGATGGCTGCATGGGGTTTGATCCAGATATGGGCTTTGAGTTGGATACAGAATGGCTTCTTTGGGGAGATAAATATAATTTCATTACTTTTGATAATAGTTCAAGGACAAATATTTTCTATAGTGATTATTTAGGCTGGGACAATTTATCATCTAAATGGGTAATTGGTTTCTATGTCGGTGAGATATGTTGAATTCAGTAAAAATGGGTGCTAAACACCGAAGCTCTTCTTTATAAGATCTACAAGAACTCAATCAATGTTAGGACCTTTGGACACTTGACGGAAAGATTGTGGGAGAGGAGATGACATTTAGGGCATTTATGCTCTTGATCAATAGATTGAGGGATAGGAAGTTGTGGGGTTGGTTGACTAGATCCTCTATGTCAACCTCTCCCATGTTTGATGTGAGTATTGTTTAAGCGCCTCTTGGCCTACCTTTCCAATAGGTAAGGTAAAGGCAATAGAGTGCCTAAAGGCCCTCTCCCTATTATTATGTGCTCATATAAGAAATCATAAAAGAATTTTTTATATTTTTTATCTAGATTGATTCAATTTTGGATCACACCTCCATACTTTGGAGGCTTTTGGTCCCCAAAAGCTTTAGGAACTCAAGAGTGTCATCTCCCCTTCTTGAGCATAGGACTATTGAAGACTCTTAGCCTATTTCTTTTATTTTTCCTATAGGCTAATGGGATGGTAAAAAGGGAAATAATTAAATAATTACATTTAAGTTTTTGAAAAGTAACTTTATGTTATAATTTATTTAAAATGGTCAAGTGTGGTCAAAAGTGATTATTTAAAAGACATTTTAATATTTCATACTTTGAGGGAAAAATAAAAGCGAAGAATATAAAATAATATTATATTCCCTCAAAAAGTTATAAAAGGAGGTTTTGTCTCAAAAAAAGTACTTCTTGCTCATTGTATCAATTTCAATTCCCAACAATGAACGTAAGTTCTTCTCTGTTCACTTGAGGACAAAAAATCTTTGGTAAGATGGTTTTGGGGACGTAAACCCTCCTAGCCATTAAGAGCAATTCTACTTAGGGATTGCCATTGTGCTACAATTGATCTAGATTTCTAGTTTCTGGTATCGATTTTGGTTTGATGATTCGAGTTTTTAATTGAAAAGGTCATATTAAAATATTGTTCCATATTTATCAGATGTTTTTTGGGCAAGATCAACCTCCTTGTGTAGGTTGTAGACTTCAGTTTTAGGCCATACCATTTGATTTTGAATCAGGCCATATAGTTTTCCTTGACCATCCATATAATTCTTGTGCTAGCCATATAGGTTTCAAACTAGCCTCGTGGTACTTGGAAGTAGTCACAACAAATAAAATGATGTTTGGGGATGTAGTACATGTGTGAATATGTTATTTAGGAAAGTTGATGCCTGATTCGTGTGGTCCCTACAATTTTGAGGGTTTGATTTTAATGAGCCAAGGGGTAATTCAAAGAGTATATGCTATGATTTACTTCAGAACAACAATCAATTGCCAACTGTACCATATAGTGTGCTAGTTCAAACTTGGCTGCTCCCTTTTGAGTGATTCAATGCCATTTTCTATGTCTAAATAAGTTGTTGATTACAATTGCTTCATTTCAGAGGTGGATAGTTGTAGTTTTCATCAGTATTTATGCATTCATCAGCTATTATCAGATAGTATAGCAGTGATATGTTGATTATTCTATCATATTTCATCATTTAAAAGTTTATATTTTCCTATGGCATTCATATTATTACTTTGTTGCTGAAATTATAGTTCAAAAATTGTCATTCTGGGTAACATTGATGTTTATATCATCTCCAAATCTATCCAATAATTTCACTTTGTAATACTAGACGGTTTACCTCTATTAGTTCTGATTATTATTGTTAAGGATCCTAGATGGTTCACCATAGATCCATGCTATCATTGCAAGAAGATCTTGCTCAATTTAAACGTTGGATTCATTTTATGTTTATATCATTATCTGCCAATTTGGTGTGAATCAGAATTGAATGATATAGTTTGCCATATTGGCATTGACACATTTTTGCTTGTTATCTACTAATTTGGTGCGATTGGAACTTGCATATCATTATCTGCCATTTTGACATTGTTTGATTCTGTTTGTTTGATATTGTTGTAATTTGGTTGATTACTCGCTAATAGTTTGCTATTTATTTTCATTGCCCTCATTCTAGTCTTTGTATGTCTCACCTTGCCCACATTAGGAACTTGGTGATTAGAAAGAGCTAAGATTCAAATTGATTGTAAAAATTTTGGTGGATTTGAGCAAACCATCCTGCCAAGGACATTACAAATAGATGGGAAAATAATTTACTCACCTTGTCTTTAGGATACCACCTTGCTTTGTCCCATTTTTCCATTTTCAAACTAATTTACCATGTCTTTTGGAACTCACTTGTTGCTACACATCCTTGTCTCAATTCTACTTGAGAATTGGGCACAAGGTCTTCAATAGAATGCAACAATGGTTCGTCTTCTTCATCTAGCATTGAAGTCTCAAAGAGACACAAGTTCTCCACATTGATTATAGATTAAACCTTCAATCTGAAAACATTCTTACCCACTTGTCTATCGATTTCAAATGGGCCATACCATAGTGGTCTAAGTCTTTTGGCCTCTCCTTTCAGTATTTGTGTTCTTAAGTACAAACAAACCTTGTCCCCAACTTAGAACTTGTGTTCAACATGATGTTGGTTATATCTCGCTTTGTACTAAGTTTGAGACTTCTTCAATCTCTTTTGCATTCGGAGGTGTATTCACAGAATTTTTGCAATGAGCTTTTCAACCTTATTAATTTCTAAGTCAACTTCATCTTTTTTCTCGGGTGGCTGTTCCATCATACTATCAAATGGACTAGGTGCTTAGTAGCCAAAAAATCTCTCAAATGGAAATTTATTAGTAGAATAATGCAAAAGCCTTGTTATAGGAATGCTGAAGATATGCAAAATTTTCATTCAAAGTCTTAGGATGCTTCCTATTTTAGCTTCATAAGAGCTGAATCAATGTTCAATTCACCTCCTTAGTTCACCCATTTGTTTGTGGATGGAAAGCTGTAGACCTCCTTAATTTAGTATCCATATTTTCCCACAATATATTTCAAAAAATCTTGCAAAGCGTGTTAGAAATAATAATAATTATGCGCACCCATATGGATTGCCTATTAGAAGGAAAAGTGTGAAAGACAATAGACAAGAAGTTTAAATTAATGAGTGGATTGGGCACCCTTTACTTCATTTGCTTACTTCACAATTAATCTCTGTTTTTGTTACATTGTACAAACAATCTACATATATAGATGCACTTGAGGTATGAACTATAAGGTAGAATGCACGCAGGATAACTCCATACAAAGGAATATTATATTTAGTACATCACAACATCCCTGCTTAATATGAAATTGTAGGATTACAACACATTTAGTACATTGACAAGTCAGAGATTGTCATAATGACAATCCCCCTTTCATGACAAGCTCTTTGAGACAACTATTGCCAAAACTTGGCAAACTTACTCTTCATCTAAGCCTTTGTAAAGATATTTGCCACTTGGTCCTTTGTCCCAACATATTGAATTGCTATTTTCTAAAGGTCCAACAACTCATGAACCTTGTGGTGCTTGATCTTGTTATGGCAAGTGATCTAGCATCTCTTGCAACTTCACTACTTTATTTGATGCTTAGGCTAGTCCAATGTACTCTACCTCAACTGTAGATTTTGAAACATTTTTCTGCTTCTTTGAAGACCACAGTTGGATATGATCTCTTATTTTGAAACACATCCTTTTCTCTCATTCTTACTTGATGATAACTAGATTTCAAATCTAGCTTGGTAAAATACTTAGCATCGTGTAGCTGCTCTGAAAGATCATCAATTTGTGGAAGAGTATATGGTCTAAAAGATCGTCAATCCAGTGAAGAGTATAACTATTTTCTAAGTTGCCGGTTCGGGTACGGGTTCAGATATGGGTTCGGGTTCGGGTTCGCCGGTTCGGCAAAATTTTTTTTTCCTAGGGTTCGGGTTCGGGTACGGCTGTACTATATATATATATATTACATAAATTTTAAAATTTATAAACATAATGATAATGCCATAGACTCATAAGCATGCTCAAAATTATAATCATATGATCATAATGCCATAATGCCATAGAATATTGAAACAATGAAATACGCCATACGGTAATACCTCATATAATCTGTAATCATATTCATAATTTGCAAAAAAGTAAATAGTAAATGGCAATGTGAAGGGGCGTTTCAAAGTTTAGATCTGTACACTAGATGGCCTTACCTAGATGGCATGACATGTCACATAGGTAACAGAGCAATGTGAAGGGGCATTTCAAAGTTCAGATCTGTACACTACCAGTGAGTTGTATTAGATTAGTTTCTCCCTTTTGAATGTATGTGTTTCCTAAGATATCATGAATAAAATCTTTGTTGTTAGGGGCTTTCTGAGTTTTTTTTTTTGTATGTATTTAGTTTAGGACATCTTAGTGGTATTAAAGTTGTGATCTTGCCAGCTTTTGAAAATCAAAACAAAATAACAAAATGAAAAAACAAGCAAAATGGGGAAAAATAAAAAATAAAAAAAAATCAGATATCTGTATTGCATACTAGTGAGTGATAAAGAATTAGGTACCAACTTAGAGAACCAAGATAGTAGAAAATTGCACACAAGAATCAAGAGAGAAAAGTGCTAGAACATGAAAGTGCAACAAATCTATTTCAGAGACCCTAATTGGAATTCAAGGGGCAAGAAATAGTGGTAGAGCTAATGGTGCAAATGTTACATATTCAAAGTAACATGCAAAATCCAGATCATAGCAAAGCATTTCAGAGAGAGGGAAGTTCAATTTTGCATGACTGACCAACAATTAGTCAAATGAATCTCATTAAAAACCCACTAAACCCATATTTATACAAAGGAATGAAAAAACCAGATACCATGACAATTATTTGCACAAAGCCACACACTTTTCATGGAGTATCAAGAGAAATTGGAAGATTTCAAGGTTACTATGACTTTTGTCAACTACTTTGAGTTACTCAGATATAAGATTAGGTGTTTTTGCAAGAGAAAAAAAGAGAAAACCTGCAAAAATCAACTATTTTAGCTTGGAGGCAAAAAAATGGTGTTTTTGCTCTTTTGAGTTTGCAAAATGAGCCTCATTTGGTCGGCCAAGTCAATATAAGGCAATCTGGGCACTTTTTAGGGTTAGGTTTTTTGTTTTTAAGTTGAGATTTTGCCTTTTTTAAGGCTGTATGGCGTGGGTCCTCCCGGGTCCTCTTGGGTTCTGCCAGGGTCCTTCATTTTGAACTCGGGTTCTCTGTGGGTCCTTCTGTGAAGGACCCACAGAGAACCCGGGTTCAAAATGAAGGACCCAGAAGGACCCAGGGGAGAACCGAACCAGAACCCGAACCCACACGTATTTTGGTGGGTTCGGGGGGCTAAACCAAGGGACCCGGTAACATAGACTATTTTTGATAGTTATCTTATTTAGGGGACAAATATTAACACATCCTTCATGAACCATAGGTACAATAACAATAGGAAAACCACATTAGGAGTGCTAGGATGAATCAAATGTTGGTCTAATCAAAATTGCAATTGTTCCTTTATCTCATAAGCCTGAATTAGTGATCTCTGATAAAGCCCAATGTTGGGGAGAGAACTATCGTGTTGCAAGTGGATCTTATATTCAATGGCTCTCTTTGGAGGCAACCCATTAGACTCTTGGAACACCTCATGAAATTGTTGCAATGATCTTTTCCCATTGTTCGGTGCTCTTTGTTAGTAGACATACTATGGGAAGTGTTGCATTGAAAAACTTCACTATCTTGCTTATCTCTCAAAATAAGTAAATCAAACTTCCCACTAGCATTTATCAACTTCTTAAATTAAGTGCCACTAATCAAAAAGAGTTTTGATTTACCTTTATAGGATTTCTGATGTAGTGTAGTAGTGCTTATCCTCCTTTAGCAATTGGTATTGGTTGGCTCTTCTTAAGAAAATAGAGATAGTATATCTCCTATTTTCCTTAGTGATGCATCCCTTGGGTTTTTCTAGGTGTACTTGTATTGAGGATGTCTCGGGGATGCGAGGATGGCTTGGGGATGTCCCCTAGCCATCCCCATTTGAATTTTTTTGTAGGAAACATCTTGAGGACATGGAGACGGGTCCCCTATAGTTGTAGTTTAAAGTTATTAAAAAAAACCCCAACTTAAACAAAAAAGATTTGTTATTGTTGTTTGTGGGCCCCCACAACCCCCCTTAGCCCTCAAATAACAAAAGGAGGCCTCCATATCTCATTTTAGTTCATTTTTAGATGCAAGAAAAAGTTGCAGCCAAGTTGGAGCCCAAAACATTTATTTTGAGTAGTATTTGAAGGTGTAGTTGGAAAAACCAGCATTGGTGAGTAGTGAGGAGTGAGGTAGCAACATAAATGAAATAGGTAAGTGAATCTTCCATTTGTTTTTTTTTTCTATTTTTAGTTTCAGAGCTTGCATATTGTTTCAAAAAACAAAACAACATGAGCAATAGTAGTGAGAGTAGCGGGCTTGATGAGATGGAAGAAAGAGATGAAAATCAAAATGTGAGAGTTTTAAGCTCACTTGTGGGCTCATCAAGGTGTGGGAGTGCTATGGATGAAGGGGGACAACCACAAAATCTATTTGGTTTCCCTTTCAAAGTTCTAAAACCTTATGGGGTGTACTAGAGTGGTTGTGTCACATTTGTAAAACAGATTTTAGAGGGAGCTACACAAGAGTGTATTGTCATCCATTGGGCTATACAGGACAAGGGATGAAGGTTTGTAAATAGATAAAGGAGGATGAAAAGGTAGAGGTTCGTAGATTGCATATGGCAGCACAATCAAGGTCTATGGGTGTGCCAATGCCAACACAATTTGCACAATCAGCTGTGCATATGCCCTCTATGGTTAGTAGTGGTAGTGGTGATGTTTCCACGAAAGGAAAGAGGAAGACTATTGCCAATGAGAAGGTGGGGACAGTTGTAGGTTTGTTCAATATGTAGGCACGAGATGTGGTAGTCTTCCATTGCCAAAATTTTCTATGTCCATGCCATCCCATTTCCATGTAGCATATTCTCCTTACTTCAAACAAATGTTCAAAGATTTAGCTTTTGTTAGTCCCTCACTCCCCTTAGTAGAGAACATAAACTATGCACTACCCTCGTTGACAAAGAATATTTCAAGGTGAATTTGGTGATGGAGGAAATGGGACAGAGTTGGATTAGGATGGGATGCTCTATTTTCATGAATGGGTGGACCAATATTAGACATTGGCCACTCGTCAACATCATAGTCATATGTTCAATTGATTCTTATTTTCTTAGAGCCATTGATTGTTTTGGGAAGCACAAGGATGCAAAATTTAAATTTCATATTTTGGGGCCTCAAATGTTGTACAAGTGGTCACTGATTTGGCATGTGTGTGCAAACTAGCTAGCATGATGGTGGAGGGTGCTTAAAAGCACATCTTTTGGACCTCATGTTGTGTTTATGCATTGAACAACACATTGAAAAACATAGGGAAGATATATTGGGTGTAGTAGGTGGTGGTAGAAGCTAGAGATATTTAGGTGTTTATTTGCAACCACCACACCTCACTTGCTCTCTTCAATAGTTGCTAGTTATTTCATTTTGTTAGAGAGGATGCCTGAGCTGCAAGAGGCTCTACAATAGATGATGGTTGATTAAGAGTGGAGTAGATGGTTGTTAGTGTTTCAATTCGCGCCTCTGGTGTGTGGATTGAAAACGGACAGCTATGCACAGTTAGACTGCTCTTCAAATTAGGAGGGGAAGCTCCCTCTTTTGCTGATTATGCTTAAAAAGAAATGTAAACTAAATTCCTATCTTTTTATCTCAGCTAAGAGCACAAGGTTATAAAACTATTTGCGTTGCAGCTGAGGTTTTCTCTGGTTTCGTAACTTCAACTACAACTAGGCCTAAACTTATAATGCTTCTATCTCCTTGAGTAAATTCAGAGCAAGAGGATTTAGAAGTAAATGGGGAATGATTTTGGCTAACTCAGACAAACTTGTTCTCAAAACGCATCCGAAGGCTCATTGCTCTTTTAGATGTACGCTGAAATGAAGTTTATGAAAGTAAAACATCAAACGATAAACTAGATCTCAGGATTCCCTCGAAGGCTCATTGCTCTTTCGAGGTGTAGGCTGAAATAAAGATTATAAGAAAAGAACATCAAACAATAAACTTGATCTCAAAATTCCCTCAAAGGCTCATTGCTCTTTTGAGGTGTAGATCGAAATAAAGATTATGAAAAGAACAATATTACGAAAAGATCTTGAGACTTTGGATCAAAGCAAGAGTGGGCATATGATTTATTTCCTCAAAACTTTCCAACAACAAATACACGTTTGAGACAACAAATTGTGTCAAAAAGACAAACACACAATCAACTATCAACCAAATAACACTGAACAAAGTGAACAGATATTGACTAGCAAAGCTTGAAGGCACAGGGGCGCAACAATTTTTTTATAGTAATAATGGTTAAAATACAATGAGCAAGGTTGCTCTTATTTATAGGCAAACACAAGAGTAGGGAACCCTAAAATCTCCTTGTGTTAACAATCAGTTCTTGCCAATCAACAAGATTTATTCCTATGTCTAAACAAAGGTAACTAACAGTTAACTGGAAAGACTACCTCAGTTAACTGATTCTAAAACTAAAACTAATTCCAACTGTACAATAGGTGTCTCCAAAGATAGACATGCGTGAAAGGTGGATAGTTTGTTAACTTGAAAAAGGCGTCAATTTTAACTGCTGTTTTAAATCCTATCTTTGGAGGTGGTTGCACGTCCCAACTATTAGTTTACTGCTTGTCAGCAACTTGAGTTCTATTCCTGGAAATATCTGCATGCTTCAATTGGCAGTTCACTGATTGGTAACTTTGTGTAATGAACCCTAGTTCTTCCAATCCTAAAACTCTGTACTTCTGATGAGGGTTTTTTGTATATTTGCTTTTTTTGTGTTTTTTTGAAATATAAAATTATAATGCCAAGTATAAAATACTGGAAATGTAAATATGAAACTCTATTGCAGCAAAGAGATAATTTTTATTGATTCACTTTGAAATGCTTTTACAATAGGGCATACCTGGAATACAATATTCTAATGTTGAAAAGATGCTGAAACCCTTATTCTGGAACTCTGAAAATCTGATGAAGCACAAACTTGACCTCTGAACGAAGCCAACAGTGAGCAGCTTCAGCTGATATTTCACAACCTCAACATGCTGTTGCAATGAAGCAGCTACGCTCTCCAATGCCGATACGCTGGCAGAAAACCCTAGGGCTCCCTTCTCCAAACGCCAAAAGAAAAGCTTCAAACAAACATCAAATCCTGGATAATGAGAATGAGCTCTTAAGTCCCTTTTTATTCTTTTCTTGTGAGAGCTCAAACACTTTCTTGGCCAATGTGGGATAAAAGATATATTCCCACTTTAAATTATTAAAGCGACTTTATTATTATAAAGTTACTTTATAACTTTATAATAACATTAAAATATTTAAATAAATCACTTAAGTCACTTAAACTTTAATATCTCTTGAAATACTTGTTTGATTGCTATGCCATCTGAACCAGGAGTCGACTCACCCTGTTCTCCATGTGATCGGATGCCCGTCTAAAAATAGAAACCCTAAACAGTGACTTACTATAAATAATAAGCATGTGAAACTGAGTCAACCGAAGGCTAAGCTTGAACCCACACGAGGCATTGAAGGAGAAAAGCCATTGATCACTGCCAAAAGGGACCCTCTAACCAGACATATTAGCCTATGAGGGCTAGGAATAGGCTAAATCCATCGAACTCTGATGCTCGCGAAATTGGGGACATTACACTTTGGCGGCTCTGTAACTAGAGTGATGACCTCTGTTTCTTCTATAGCATTATGCTTAGTACACTTTTCTTGATTTTTTCAATGGAAGAGTATTGCATGATGAAACTGTGCAATTTGATTGTGAACATGGATATGTTTAGACAAGTTCTGCGAAAAAGCTAAAAATAGCTTTGTCGAGAGGCAGTTTTTACGAATTTTTTTGAGACGTGGGTTTTGTTGAGAATATCTTTTTGAATGAACCCAGAACGCTAGATTTTCAAAAAAATGACTTTTTCACGAACATGCAAGAACCCCTCAGTGGCAGAAGTAGCGAAGCAATTTTTCTCAGAAAAATTCTAACACATAGGTTTTGTAGGCGCCTGAATGCTGAGTAGACCTAGAATGTTAGTTTCTGAGAAAGATGTTTTTTTCAGAAACCCTTAAAAATGGGGGCAGTGGGGCAACTTTTTCTGGAAAAATCTGGCACGTGGGTTTTGTGGCCAATTTCGTGCTGAACAAACCCAATTGGTCAGATTTGTGAAAAGATTGATTCTTGTTGAACATGCAAGAAAACTTAAGACAAAAGTAGAAGAAATCGTGGGAAAAATTTTCAATCTTCGAGAAGATTGAAAAAGAAGAGAACCTATTATGCTAGAAGTTGAAGGTTATGAATTGCTGCCTCTGAAAAATGATGCTTGGAGATATGAACTCTGGAAAAACTTCCTTCTGTGCAACCTGTTCTTGAAAATACGAAGAACGTTGAAAACCCTTGTTGTTTGATCCTTAAAATGCCGTTGAGAATAAAATTCTGTGTTTGGCGTTTGGAGTCAACCTACAAAAATAATGAAAAAGACGCCTAGATGCTTGATATATATCATTTGGAGGTGGAAGCATTAGTTAGGGTGTCCAAACCCTAATTGAAGAGTTATCCAGTGTGATTGGTAGTTAACTGGAAGCATTCCCCAAATTTTGGGACATCTTGAGGAAGAGAAAGTCTTCAAAATCTGTAATTGGAGTTGACTTGGACGCCACCTTGCCAGTGTTAGAATATTTTTGAAGATTTTCAAAATTTCTTTGATAAACTGCCCCCGTTTGACCCTTGATTCCAGAAGCTAGATTGATCCTGAGGTTGGGTTGTAAAGTGCCTAGCCAAATCTGACCAAAATACCTCTGGTTTTTTGCCTTAGGTATTGTTGTGACCTTTTCACACATCACCCCATTCAAAATGGGGACCCCCTAATTTCTGCTCCATTCGGGTCTTTTGGCTTTGGTCTTGTGTCTGTCTCTCTCTATCCTGTCTACCTTTTCTGATGATGTACCTTTCTTTTGACCTGGTTTGGAATTTTGGTTAAGTCTGGAGAGTGTCTTAACGATTTAGGGTTTTCACCCTTCAAGCTATTTTGAGGTCAAATTGAGTTGGCTAATTGAAATATGAGCTTAGCATTGTAGTTAGGAGGCTTTAGGCAGGTTCCCACTGAATTTTCACTGAATTCTGACAACTTACTATTTTTAGTAAGTACCAATTTGGGGCCTATTTTCTAGGGTTTTTCAAATTCTGAGTGCTGCACTGCACTTAGAACCCTTAGAACTCCCTGCTTGCAAAATTTGAGCGCAAACAGACAACTTCCTATTTTTAGCAGTTCTGGCGTCATGGGCAATTTTTAGGGTTTGCATATAGGATTTTTCAATGCATGTTTGGAGAATCTTTATAGGTTTTTCGAGACCTTTGCGATGGTATAACATGCAAGCCGAGATGATGACTTTCAACAATTTTGGCATTGGGAGCCATTTTTAGGGTTCGCATGTCGGATTTTTCAATGCATGTTAGGATATTCTTTATGGGTTTTTTGAGAGCTTTGCAACGAGGTGACATGCAAACCAGGTTGATCATTTTTTCAGGAACTTACTATTTTTAGCAAGTGCTCACATGCAAACCAGTTTACTGGGTTTTTCTGGGTTTTTTGAGATCTCCCGGGCAGTGTGACATGCAAGCACATTCGACAAGTGGTTGGTCACTTTTTCAAGCATTTACTATTTTTAGCAGGATCACTCTAGCAGCTCACCAACACTTTAGTTTCACGAACAGGGCGACATGCAACAAAAAGGGGGTCAAACGGAGGTCATTTGAGGTGCATGCAAGTCTCAGATTAGGGTTTCCAGCTTCGAAACTCAAAATGAAGGGTAAAACATTAGAATCTCTGAAAACTGATGTATCCCATCGCAATCAGCATCCTTCAAGCAATCCACTGGTGAAATTTGAGCGCAATCCGAGTACTTACTATTTATAGTAAGCCACCTCCAGAACTGGGCTATAAATAGTAGGTCAGCACGAAGCACTAGTGTGAACGGGCCAAACAGGTTACGAGGACCCCATGGAGCGAATTTCAAGTCAAACAGAATTGTAAAAGTTCGAAAATCAAGTAGTTACTATAAATAGCAGGTGCATGCAAACATCAGGTGTTGGCAGGCTGGTCTTGTCACGAAGGTCAAGTTGAGCGAAAATTAGGTCTTCAGAAGTGGAAAATTCTTGAAAATCATGAAGACTTCGAAACTTTCTAAAAATAGCAAACTAGGGCAAGCTGAGGGTAGCACAAAAATTCCTAAGTCATGAAGAAATAGAAGCTCAACACCCTCAATTAGAAGCTCACACCCTCAAATCCGCCCAAGATGGAGAAAGAAGCTGAATTTTTTCTAAGTCTGAGAAAATGAAAGCTCAGAGGGGTAAATGCGCCCTAGCTTGGAGAAGGCTGAGTAAATTTGTCGAACGCATGAGAAATGAAAGCTTCCCTAGCCAGATGCGCCCTCAAATGGAAGTTTGATCCCTTAAACACGCCCAAGTCTGGGAAGGGGATGAAAAACGTCTTAGTGTTGAAAAATGAGAGTACATGGGGTCAAATACGCCCAAGAACAAGTTGAGCATGAAAATCTTCTAAGGCAAGTGAATTGAAAGTATAGGGGTGGAAATGCGCCCAAGTCACCAAAGGTGAGGGTAAGAAATTTTTCTAAGTGTGGAAAATCAAACCTCAAGGGGTCATATGCACCTAGAGCATAAAGGTGGCATCAAAAGTCTTCTAAGACTTGGATAAAATGAGAGTATGAGGGTTGAAATGCGCCCACCTTGTGAAGGAGGCTCAAAAACTTTCTAAGGCATTAAAAATGAAAGCAGGACCCCCAGAATGCGCCATTATCAAGGGGGAGGTTAGAAATTTTGCTAAGTATTTGAAAATGGAAGTAGCACACATCAAATGCGCCCTTGAAGAGGAAGTGTTTGAGAAATTTTTCCTAAGTGTTGAAAATTGAAAGTGTGAAGGGTCAAATGCACCCTTGAAGAGGAAGTGTTTGAGAAATTTTGTCTAAGTAAGAGAAAATGAGAGCCCATGGGTTTAAATGCGCCCAATTCATAAGGAGCTAAGTGGAAATTTGACTAAGTCATTAAAATGAAAGCACATAGGCTCATATGCGCCCATCACAAGGTGGCTAGGCAAAGAAATTTTCTAAGTCATAAACTCCAACCTCACTCCCTTAAATGCGCCCAAGTTAGATTGAAAGCTATATAAAAGTTTCTAAGGCATGGGGAATGGAAGTAAAGACCCCCAAATGCGCCCTATCAACTGGAGATGCCATGAAATTATCTAAGTGTTGAAAATCAAAGTACATGGGGTCAAATGCGCCTAAGGAAAACAAACAGGAAGATGGTTGATGAAAATGCCTAAGGCATGAGGAAATGGAAGCATATAATGCTAAATGCGCCCATAGATGAGAGGAGACCCCCTTGAATGCGCCTAAGTCAAGAGGTGGACTTGGAAATTTTTCTAAGGCAATGAAAATGAAAGTGCAGAGGGTGAAATGCGCCCAGCTTGAAGGAGGAGATAGAAATTTTTTCTAAGTATTGGAAAATGGAAGCACCCCCTAGCAAATGCGCCCAAGGCTGGAAAAGATGAAATAAACTGTAGTGAGGGATATTATTTTTCAAGGGTGGAAGTATTAAATGTACCCCTTCGTGAATAATAAAGTTGTAAAATATTTTCTAAGGGGGAGATAATTTTGAGATTCCCACGCCTGGCAGGTGAGATGAATGAAATTTTTCTAAGGCGTTTAAAATTTCTTGATTAAAAACGCCTTTGTCAAGGAGGAAAATTTTAAATGCTGGAGATATTATTATAATTTTCCCAAAAGTATTCGAAACAATCGAGTGTTACATGCAGTCAAACTGGGAAATTTCCAATTTTTTCAAAAAGAAAGAATCTCTAGCAATAGCAAATTCTATGATGACTCTATGACGATTGGGCACATCTTTGTGACAACTCGCCAGTCTTCTCTCCTAAGTTGGAAAATTACTAAGTAGTGGGGGAGAAAATTTAATGCAACTACTAAGCTGGGCGTCCTCTCAAAATTATATAAGCTTCAAAGTTATTCATTTTTTCTTCACCATTTGCAGAATTGAAGTTGTGAGAGAAAGAGTGCTGAGAGGAAGAAATTTCTAAAGTGAGTGAGTTTGGGTAAATTTTTCTAAGTATCAAAGTGATATTGCTGAAAGTTTCAAGCCTCGAAGTTGGAAGTTTTGAACTTTGAAGTCAGAATTCTTGAGGTTTGGAGTTAGAATTTTAATGCTAGAGAATTTGTATTTTCGAAGTTAACTCCATTTCTTCAGCCGTCTCATGGTAATTTTATTTTCTAAATCAGAATTTTAATGCTTATGTTTTGTTTTGCAGATGGCTGAAGTAGGAGGAGGAGATGCCTCCGGAACGAGCAGGGCTGTAGGCAGAGCTGCAAATACAGAAGCCGGCAAAGAGAATGCATCTAGGCAAACAATTATCAAGAAGCTCAAGAAATCATTTCTTCCTGAATCGAAGTTCTCGAAGCTGGGAGGGTTGACTGACACCAATCTTGGTTCATTCAACCTCGGAGCACTCAAAAGCAGAATGTATGGGCAGGGTGGTCATCATCCATCAATTACAACACATAATATTATGAAAAGTGGATTATATGCAGCTGCTGGCTTTCCACCAGCAATCTAGTGTCCAAAGTTGATTTCAGAATGTGCTAATTGCTATAAGCCAGATCGTAGAACAATAGTTTCTCCTGATGGCAAGTTGTTCACCAACTTCACAGCAAAAGCTATTGAAGAGGCGTTTGGAATTCCTACATTTGAGAAGATGTTGTACAAGACAAAGGAAAGAGTTGACAAAATGTACACCTCCTCTTTTGAGAGATGTGCTAGGAGAATTAATACATCTTGGATGCGGAAGCCTAGACCTCCTGGCGCCAAGTTGCCCAAACAGATTATCTTAGAGGAGCTGAAGCAAGAATACTGCAACCTGATTATGATGCTTAGCCGGGTGAATGGGAGCCCTCAAGTGTATATTTTTGAGCCATGGATGTTTTTCTATATCAGCATAGTGATGTAGGGGAGAGAATATGTCGACTGGGCAAGGATGATCAGTGATAATATAGATGAACAATTCAGGAGACTGAGGAGGACGAAGACTTTTTACATGAGCTCGTATGTCATCTACATGCTGGCTCGGATGACAAAGTATAGAGGAATCACTTATATACAGCCAATTGGAAGCGGTCCTGATTAGTACAGGATCCATGAAGCCTGCACATAGTTACACTTGACCAATACCTCCAGCTTCAAGAGGGTGAACGATGCTTTTACAATGCATATAACAAGGACTCTTCAATAGAGAACACACCAGAGAATATCGCAGGATGCGCAAAAGTTGATTGAAGAGTACGGGTATTGGTTCATCCAATTCCCAAAGTTCACCTACATCAGGCTGGAGGGGTTCCACTCATATGCCTACAAATTGCCGAGGTACCCCATTGATAGGATGGTGATGCTTGAAGTATCTAGGCAACTCCTTGCCTATGATAAAATCCAAAAGAAGAAGAAGAAAGGAGGGCTTAACTACCCCATTATTATGCAGAATTCAATTGAAGAGTGTCCATCTATACAAGCAGCCAGAGAAGCTGAGGACGAATTGCAATTCTTCCACCTCACTCTTCACAACAGTAGACAAGATTTCGATCCCTACGGAAATATTGGAGTAGTGCAGGGTGCAGAGCATAGGCATAAGGCTCACGTCGAAGATTTTTGGGCTAATGAGGAGGATGAAGCTGAAATTAGAAAGAGGATGTTCACTAGGCTACCTCTGAAGCTAATTATGGAATGCGAAGTTGTCCCAGTTCCGGACTAAGTGGATGAGGATATTAATATTATTCAGTCAAATTATGAGTCAGTGAAGGACACGCCAGTCCCACCACCTGATTGGTTGGAGCCAGAAATTACAGACTTGGACACACTATCCATTCCAATCTTGACATTCACGAGGAGCTGGGTTGAGAGACATGTTAATAGGCTCAAGAGCAAGTCAATTGCTCTCACATACAACCTCATGGGAGATCAGAGGCCGCCTACTGCAAGGAAAAGAAAACAGGCTGCTCATGTTGCAGAGCTACAGAAGGAAGTACCAGTTCAGCCAGCACCTCAGAGAACGGAGGAAGCATCACCCACGCAATTACTGACTCACTCTTCTAGTGTGCGTGAGGTTTCATTGTTTGTAGGGCAGAGGGTTAGATTGGATGAAGAGCATGAGTTAAAGGAGATCAATCAGCCATTGCCTAGGGAGCCGGATAGTCAGAGTGTTAATGCTCCTAGGAGTGAGAGCCAGTTGGAGGGAGAAGAAGAGATGGAAACTGACACTCGCGTGGAGCATGTGATCAAGGCAGCCTTTGAGGATGAAAATACCACGAAGCCAGAAGTTCAGGGTTTTGAGGAGGATGTGCAGCACATGGAAATAGATGAGCCTCAGCAAAATGTTGCTGGAGAAGGAGCTCGTGAGGTGGAAGCAACAGAGCAACAACCACTTGTCATCTGCAGCATGCAACAGGCTTTACCAGAGTGGCTCATTGGAAGGATGAGAAAAGATCTGGAGGATGACATCGACTCGACAATTGAGATGGAAGCTTTCCTCAACAAAATTAGTGGGTCGCCAAAGAAGAAAAGAGCTAGGAAATATTCAAATATTGAAACAGATAAATCTGGTTTGCGCACCCTTCATGTTGCTGTTCCAAGGGAGGAATGTGATCGAGATGAGGAAATTTCTGAGAACTATATGATCACCATTGTTTAACTAGGACATCCTACAGGAGCACAAGTAATTGAGGAAGCTGACAGCTCCTTTCAGGCATTGAAAGATCGATTGCTTTGAAAAGAAGAAAAATACAAGCAGTTGAAGAGGGAGCACAGGGTGCTGATTGGCTATGTGCAACATTTAGCGCGTCCATGTGCACAAGAGAATCCAGTGGTAGACCTCCCAGCAGAGCTTCCAAGCGAGTTAGTTAGCGGGCTCAAAGAATTGAAGAAGAAAATTCAGGAGGCAGACAAGTGCGTTGGCAGTGTCCGTGTTGAAGCTGAAAAGTTCATTGAAGACCTTCTCTCTTCTTTTCAGCATGCCTCAAGCATTCTTACACGTATAGAGAACATTGATCAGGCTTGGAATGAGACTCACATCTATCAGGACAAAACCATTCCACACTTGGCAGCCCTTATGCATATGCCTGTGCAGACTTTAATTGAAGGAGTAATCCAAGAAGGGGATCGGTATGATTTTCCAGGCTGGTATTCTGCAACATTCACTAGCCAAGGTTTCTTCGATACGGCACGGGTAGAGTCAGTCAGAGTGAGGAAAGCTATGGGAAACATTCAGGAGGGTGTCTTCAACACGCTCGAGGCCCTGTTTGCAAAACGGCTAACTCCCGAGGAGGTGGCATTAGATGGCTTAAAAGGCAGCTTGCAACCTTTCTTCTCAGAGGTGAGAACATTTGCCCAGGATGATTTTGAGAATGTTTCAACTTTCTCCACCATTATTTAGAGTAACCAAGAAGCGTTGGAGGCTTGGAGGAAATCTTGCATTCAGCAGGACCAGACTGTCACCATCCTCAAGTTTCAGCTCAATCTCACTCCATCTATTTCAGTACAGGAAGTTGAAGCATTGCTGGCCCGATTCATTGATTTTGTAGTCAGAGAAAAGAACAATGGGAACGCGTTCCTGGACGAGAATCTTCTGGAAGGATAGTGGGCATTAATTGCCCGTAGTGGTTAAAGGGAGGAGTTTGTCATTTTGTGCTCATTTATTGCACTACTCCACCTTCTGGCGGTTATTAGGGTAGAATCTTGTTCAGGGCTTATGTGGCTCAATCTGAGCCATCCATTGTAATTCGATCTGAGCCGTCCATTCATATTGGCCAGCTATAAAAGGGGCACTCCCCCTCATTTCTACATTCATTAGAAGATTAGACATTAGAAGTAGAGATAGAATAGCAGAGAGAGTAGTTGAGATAGCTTAGTATAGATTGGTAGTATAGTTTGAAGAAAAAGGAAAGTTTTTCCATTGAAAGCTTTGTAAGAAGTTGTTGTGAACACTCTCATAATAAAAAGAGTTATCATTGATGATGGTTTCATATTTTGTTGTGAGCAGCTAGCAAGATTTCTTCATCCTTTTGATTCAACTAGGATCTTAAAGTAGAGTAAATTTCATTTCATGTATGTAGATTGTTGTGGAATGCGGTGTTTAATCTAAGCAAGCCTCGCTTATCCATACCACTAGCGAGCTTACTGATGGTAAGTTTGCCTTGCGTGGTCGATTGGAACATTTCGGACTTAACTTCAATTATGATTGGTATGTTTGTATGCATCGTCATGATGGTATTTACATGTTGAATTGTCATTTGAAAATCTTTGGTTACCTCCCTTGAAGATTGCATCGACTCCGTGGAAGCTGTCTGAAGTGAGGCAAAGCGAAGTCTGGTTGAAGTTTGCTGAAGTTGATCCTCATGTCCCGCTCTTAGGTTAAGACATAAATTTTCTAATCCCTGCAGCCATTCAATTCCGCAATTTTCTATTTAGTATTAGGAAACTTGCACTTCATTGACAAATCTTTCGAACCACTTGAAAACCCTTTAGTCCGTTGTCAGCTGTTCGCTACTGAACAATTGCTTAAGTCCCCTCGTGATACCAGCAAATCACAACGAACCAACTGAGACTATTCCATTGCAGAAAGAAACCTTGGAGTTGAACGTATGAACTTTTTCGCAATCTTAGCATGCGGAATACTTTGATCAAGAGAGAATAGAGTAGCCGTTGGAAACTTTATTTTGCTGTTTGGTGTAGGTCACAAAACACACATCAACAGATATTTTGACAAACACTTCTCTTGCAACCTTCTATCTTGCTGGTTTTTATTTTCAGTTTGTTTGTTTTTGCTTTTGAGTGATGCAATTGAGCTTAAATGCTTACCAAATGATATTAACCAACTATCAAGTGCATAGAAATGATGTGCAATATATTTTTGTATTTTTAAATGCATATAAGTGACTGAAAATGACACGTACAGCTATTAGATATTTAGTCAAACACTTTGTATGCAAACTAGACATGCTGATATGAGAGTACAACTACTTGACATTTTGTCATATAATTGGCAGCCAAACTCAACTTCTTCAATTCGATATTTTGAATGAGATACAAAGCTGGAAATGAAATGCGAACAACTAGACTCTATTTTCCATGCCTTCTTTACCAAATCGACTATGCTAACATGACTGAGATTACATAAGTATGTGGCTGTTATAGGACAGCAAATTACAATGCTTGGCTTATCAACTGAATTCTACAATGCTCACTAACTGACTGAAACATCTACTGCCTTAATGACAATGAATTACATGTAAATGTGAACCTGGTATATGCGTAGCAGCCTCCAAGAATCTGATCGAACCTTCAGGAAATCAACATGATTTGCATTCTTATTGCTGCGTCTGTCCTCCTAGACTCCATGCGCACCCATTACAAGCCATGCCGAATTTTTCTAGGCTTCTTTTGACAAAATCGCACCTTCCTAGATGCGTCCAGCCAATGTGCAATATGCCACGAATCTAACCAGCAATATGTTGGCGTAAAATCTAACACCTCTGGAGTGCAGGTTTGTACGGACAGCTATGTACACTACGCAATGAGTGCTCTTCAAATTAGGAGGGGAAGCTCCCTCGTTGTGCTGGAATGCATGGAAAAGAAAAGTAATCTAAGTCCTATCTTTTTGTTCTCAGCTGGAAGAGGCACAAGGTTAAGAAAACCAAGAACGTTGCAGCTAAGGATTTTTTGGTTTCGCAGATCATTAACTACAACTAAGCTAACTACTTTAAATCTATCCAGTTTCCTCAAGAAAACAGAGCATGAGGAAATGGAGCAGGGTTTGACTATCGAACGATAAACGAGTTTAGATTCTCTACTTGAAGGCAAGGTGGCGCATCTATCATCTCAATCTAAACAAGCTTATTGGGCACAAACAGATTTAAGAATTTACCATGACAATCTTATGAAACCCTATGTGGCATAACACTTGATCGAAATAGTAAAGACTTCACAAACAGCTTTATCACCACAATCTCACGAAACCCTATGTGGCATAACCCTTGATTATAATGATAAAGATTCACAAAACAGATTTATCACCGTAATTTCTCGAAACCCTGTGTGGCATAACGATTGATCACAATGGTAAATATACATAAAACAAATTTATCATCTCAATCTCTTGAAACCCTATGTGGCATAACAATTGACCTCAATGGTAAATATGCACAAAACAGATTTATCATCACAATCTCACGAAACCCTATGTGGCATAACACTTGATCATAATGGTAAAGTTGCACAAAACAGAAAGAATTCACCATTACAATTGCATGAAACCCTATGTGGCATAACAATTAATCGTAATAGCGAAGACACATGAACAAATACCAAAAGAGCAATATTGAGGGCAAGGTAGGCGCAGCATATATTTCTCTCTCAAGCAAAAGTTAATTACAAATGAGCAAAAGCTCTTATTTATATACATCAAGGTGTAGGGAACCCTAAAATCACCTTGAGTCATCTACAGTCTTGCAATGCATGCAAGATTCGCTGCCAAACCCTAATGAAGTAAACTATACAGTCCACTGGAAAACTACCATCAGTTAACCGAAACATCTAATCTAAAAATGGACAATTGTGCGAGCATGCACGTCCTTATTGAAAGTGAGTTAACGGAAGACTACCATCGTTAACGAAAAACCCTAAAAGAAACTCCAAGTATGAAAGGCGAATCTCAGAATAGATATGCACGTGATGACAACATCGAGTTAACTTGAAAGGGTAACAGCAAGTTTAACTCGTGTGTGTAATGTCTATCCTGAGAGGTAGGAACTGAAGTTTACTGCCCGTGATCTCGAACAATCAACCCCTCAACGAGGCTGTCAACTGCATCAGCATCTGAATGTCAGCAACTTGAACAATCTTGGCAATCTTTGCACACTCAAACTAGCATTTCACTAACTGGCATCTTTGGCGGCTCCGTAACTGAAGTGATGGCCATTATCTCCTCTGCGGCTTGATACAAATCGATCTCAGCTTTTCTAACGAAATCATGAATTAAGACCGATTTGGTCTTGAATTCAGTCTGTGTGTACTGTACTCTGAAAAACTCGCCTGTTGACTGTGAACTTGACTATGCTCTGACAAGATTTATGGAAACTAAAAATAGCCTGCGAGAGTTAAAAATAGCCTTTCGAAGAATTATTTTCAGCGAAAAATCCGAGATATGGGTTTTGTCCAGAAAAGGATTCTAAGACAACCCAGAATGTCAGATTTGCGAAAATTTAACTTCTACTTGATCGTACAGAGATTTTTCACTTGAGAAAATTAGTAACTCAAGAACGAAAGTTCTGAAGTTAAAAATTCATGAAAAATCAAGCGCACAAATTTAACTCGAGGAAATTATATGAAAATGATCCAGATGTTTGAACTTGTCGAATTTGCCAATTTCAGGAACATGCGAATTGAAATTTGAGAGAAAACTGAGAATCAAGGAGGAAAAAGACGTTTTTTATTATGCTCTTCTTTTGTGAAAATCGCCCTTGAATTCTTCAAATTGCTGAGAACTGTGAACTTTAACCTGCAAAAAGAATTGCTTGAGGAAATCGCCTTTGGAAATAGATGAGAAATCTGCCTTTGTTTGAGAAATATGAATCTCCCTTGAAAATACGCCTTTTGAATGAAGAAAAACGTATTTTGCTTGAAAATACGCCTTTGCCTTGAAGAAAAACGAATTTTGCTTTAAATTTGCTTTGAAAATATATAAAATTCGATTTCCCTTTGAAGATATGAATCTCTCTTTGAAAAATACGAACTTCTCTTAAGATTGGATTTTCTCTTGAGAAATACGAATTTCTATTGAAAGCTCTGTGAATTACAAATGATGGCGCCATGCTTAAAGAAGATGAAATTCGCACCAATTGAGCAACTGCAATACTTCAAAACCCTGACAAGAATAGAAGATCTCTGATTGGCCCATTTCAGTTGAACTGCCACTGACTGGAAGTTTGGATTAAAATAAATAATAAAATATTTATCATGCAAATAGCAAAGGCGCCAAAAATAGAAATCGCCACTCAATGCTAAAATATGCAAAATATTTGAAACTCCAGTTGACAATTGAATGAAGCTTTAGGCTTCACCGTTGGACTTCACCGATTCCGAAAAGTCATCTTTTGAGCTCATAGGCGTCCATTTGCTCAAGATATTGCACTTTTTATTAACTTCCTATTTTATAGCTGACGACAAAGTCACGACTGGCCAACTTCGACACTGATTTCCGGATGACCGGGTGATGCTGAGACTGATCTGGAGAATTCATCGGAAAGCCTACTGAACAAGGAAGAAATGTCTGCTGGGAGACACTACTGCAAAATCCATCGTTTAACCCCTTGAAAAATTAGGCGCCCCTGATTAAATTGCTTTACGGGTTCCAGACTTAGCCATTTTCCTAAACTGCCATCTGACACTTCAAACGGCTGCCGACGGTGAATGGTGAACCCTGCTGACATGAGACGAAGCTCACTACATGCCTGAAGACATTCTGCATCTAACGACTGTATGCACGACAACTGAAAGCTGTGTTAAGGGCCTCAAAACTTAAAGCGCCCCTGGCTCATAGTTGCACTTTTGCCATTTTGGCGAAAGTCAGACTTTCATCCAAGTACCCTATTTTGACCTCTGTTATCTGGAGCTGGGATGACCCGATTCAAGCACTATCTGTTTTAACGGACAGCCAGAAGGGCCCACAAGAGAAGTCTCTGGAGATGTCGAGGCAAGAAAACTGCTTCTAAGACCTCAAAAACTCCAGTGCGTATTTTATTTAAGATTACCGCTCCCAGACTTGCCATTTTTCGGACGTCCTCACTTTGCAATATTACACTAAAGACCTCGCACGCACAAGCGACTGCCAAATGCCGAAGGCTGACGGCTATGCTCGTTGGAAAGATAAATTGATTACGCTCAATAGTCGTGAAGACTTCGAACGCGAACGGGCTCATCTGACAAGCCTAAAGACTAGGCGCCTCAAGACTGCAGAAATACACTGAAAATCATTTGTTGGTTCGCCCGTAAAATTACGTGCTTGGTAGAATCTCTGTCACGACCACCTGGAACGTCGGATCGACAAGCTGAATGGTGTGTCGCGGAGCTGGACTAGAGTATTACTGATGTCGTGAAGACTCTGTCTGCAAATTTTGCCATTTGAAAGGTCCTTTAAGCCAGCGCCCCTGGCCTGTACTTGCACTGGGAATAAACGGAGAAGCTCAGAAACGTGAAAACTCCATTTTAAGCTGATCTTCGGATGACTGCCGCTGGAGTTCTGAAACTCGGATGACTGTGCTTGATATCTCGTTGGACGAGCAGGCTAATCGTGAACCAATTGACTGTATTCACCATCGGACATGCCAAGATTTACCCCCTCCTTAAGATGGGCGCCCTCAGGCTAGAGGCGCGCTTTTGCCTGAAAAAGACAAATTTCTCACATCTGGAAATCTGGGGATTTCAACTTCTGTCGCTGATTGCCGGAGCTGTAGATCTCGGAATACTTCGCTGGATAGCTCGACGGATAGCCAGACTGATTCCGAAGAGATTGACTGGATGCTTGAACACTTTCAGCAAGATCTTGACCTTCAAAAAGTTGGGCGCCCCTGGGCCATAGTTGCGCTTTCTGGCTTTTTCCTGAGAAATCTTCATAAATTAATCATTGAAAACTTCATCTTGATCACTGAAATGACCGCCTGCAACTTGAAATGTTGTCGTGAGATGTTCCTCTATCGTGAAACGCTCCATTCTGAGTCTCTGCTTCAGGTTCTGCTCAATATAACTGACTTTGACTGACAAACTATTGACAAAAACTCCATGCTTGATATTGCCCAAAACTGTGTTTTACATCATTTTAGCAAGATTTAGACTTTTTTATGCAAAATGCCTTGATGAAGCAAAAAATTTGGTTTGGGTACAACACAATATATGTATAAACTGTCCAGCTTTTCTCAAGCAAAATCGTCCCTCTCCAACACAAAATCGATGGACTTCTTGATTAAGAGCAACTTCACCCCAAATCTGCAAATGTACTCAAATCAATTTTCTCCAATGATGCAAATTTGGCCAAAGGCCACAAAATTTGGCACAAGTGGAAAGACTGAAATATCTTCCCCAAACTCCCAGCTAGGATTGGTGTCTCACAATCGAAACCGACACTCTAGAGTATTCAAACCCTCGAGCTATGTCAAGCATTCAAGCTCTCCAATAATCAGAAAATGTATTCAACTCAAGATATCCAATTGCAAAGACAAAAGCTCCTTATAAAGAATTCACATCAAGTCTCCAAGCTTCTAGAATAAAATATTATTTTATTACTTAAGTGATATAATATTTATTTTAAGTCACTTTATTAAATTAATTAAATATAAAGTTACTTTATGATTTTAATTTATTGAAATAACTTTATAAATAATTAATTTAATACTTTCTCCAATTCGGGGACATGACATGGGTTGACAAATTCACTGTGGAGTACGATCGAATCTGAGGAGATGTTCTTAGAAGCTGCAAGCCCTGAAAACTGGTTTTGATGGCTCAAATTTCTAAGCGCCTCCTTGAGATAAGGTGCTTCTGTTTGCCAGACTTAACCAATTTTTAGATGATTTTCAATTTCTTCAATTTTGACCTCCCGTGCTTCGATCTGCAGTTGCTGGTGATTGATGATTCCCATGGATTGGATGTTAAATCCATCATGAAGCTGGAAGAATTCCGAAAAGGATGATCGGCTTCGCAAGCTCTGAAAATTGTTTTAGGAGGCTCAAATTCCTAGGCGCCCCTGGCCTGCAGAGGCGCTTTTGTGTTTCTGAGACATAATTTTCATTTTGTTTTCTTGATGAAAACACCTGATTTCGACCTCCATTTCTGAATGTTTGATTGCTCTGATGAACTTGCTGACGGACTCATCGCGAAGCACGACAAAATTTGAGGAGTTGCTGGAGGTCATGAAGCCTGAAAATTGAAACTGAGGCCTAAAAATTCTGGGCGCCCCTAGCCTACAGGGGTGCATTTTTGCTCTATACTTAGTCAAATTTTCATGGTTTTCAACTTTCTTGACTTACAGCATTTCCGGCTTGATCTTCGTTTGCGAGTTTTTAACAGGTCCTGTGGATTGGTTGCTAGATTCATCGCAAAACTGGAAGAATTATGAGAAGATGTCTTGCAGAAGACAACTGCTAAAAACTTAGTCTGGTTGCTCAAAATGCTGGGCCATTTGCTTTGATGAACTTCATTTTATCCTTCATTTTACGTGTCTTCTTGATCAACAGCCACTTGCGTTTGATAGGTCCTTTGAGTTCGCCAATGGATTTGTTACAAAGTTGGGCTGAATCCGAAAAGATTATCTGGAGATGGCTAACCCAAATTCTGACTTCTGAGTAGTTCCTTTTCTGGGCGCCCTTGGCCTATAGGGGCTTTTCTTCCTTGATAAACTGCCATTTTCTGATGTTTGTCATTTTCAGCATCTTTAGCTTGATCCTTGTTCGCCGGTGTTTGATGAACCTGCTGAACTAGCTTGGCGATCCGTTGGAAAGCTTATAGAATTCTAAAGAGGATGACTGGTTTTGCAAATCTTAACAATTGTATTTGATACCTTGAATTCATGGGCGCCCCTAGCTAGCAGGGGCGCTTTTGGCTCCAGAGTTAGTCATTTTCGATGATTTTAATCCTTCTCGAGCTTCGTGTTCACTGTGTCGTCGATTGCGTTGTCGGCGATCACCATTTGCCGACTGCGCTTGCCGTCCGCGTGCAACAATTGTATGACTGGTTTTGCAAATCTTAATAATTGTATTTGATACCTTGAATTCATGGGCGCCCCTAGCTAGCAGGGGCGCTTTTGGCTCCAGAGTTAGTCATTTTCGATGATTTTAATCCTTCTCGAGCTTCGTGTTCACTGTGTCGTCGAGTGCGTTGTCGGCGATCACCATTTGCCGACTGCGCTTGCCGTCCGCGTGCAACACCAACACCAGCTGCTCACGTGTTTGTCGACTGCATCATCGCTGTTACTGATGTGTTGACTGCGTCCGTTGTTGCGCGTGCGTGATCTGCAAAGCTTCTAACATTCTAGAAAGTTTATTTTTTGCATTTCTCAACTTTTTGAAATTCCCCTCCGCCATTTAGCATCTTTCGAGTATCTTTCTCCATAGATTCTTCTTTGCAGCATTTGAAGCTTAGATTCTAATACCTGGTACTGGCCATTTTCCATTGTTGACCTCGGAGGTCCTAACTTTTCTCCTGAAAAAGCGAAATAGATCCATGTGAAGAACCCATCTGGTTCCAACTCAACCTCTGATGCTAAAACTGTCTTGTTTTGTGTTTTTCAATGGTTTTGATGAATTTTAAGCAAATAATAAAGAAGTGCGCCAAGCCTGAGATGAAGATAAAACGAAATAACAAGTAAATTAAGAGCAACTGCAATGCTATTATGGATCTGGCAATTGATACAAGTAAATTGCATACAATAGACGTACCCGATAGTCCTCAGATTATTTAAATAAAGAAGATCTGTACATGCTAGGTAAGAAATGCTGAATCTAGTGAAAAGCAACGCCCACCTCCAGATTTGGATTTCTCCCACATAGAAACTGGATCAAAGGCCTCGAGGGATCAAGGTGTCCAAGGTGGAGACAAGACAAGGCCAAAAAGGAAGGCATTTCAACCTTCTGCTTCAAATGCCTAGGCTAGAGAAACACACCTCCGAAACAAGAAGTATGGCCACTGAAAGGAATTGTACGACCGTTATTGATGCTAAAGAATTGAGGAAAGATGGTGTCCCAGATGAATAAGCCCTTTCCTTTATTGAAAACTGATAAATACTGAACAATAAATCTCTAATGAAGCATAGATGGACTCCTATATGAAGCCCTCTCAGAAGCAACAATTCAGCTGGTATCTCATAGCCTCACAATTGTAGATCACTGAAGAAGTCTCGTTCTCCAATGGTGAAAAATCACTGTAACCCTTGTCTTAGACAAATGCATAGAGAAGTCAAAAAGAAGCAATGTCAAATAATCATAGTTGAATGAGGTCGACTTGCCTTCTTTTTCCTTATATCCCCAAAAGGCCTGAATCCCCAAAAAGTCACGACTTTTGCCATTTAAATACATTTAAATGTATTTAAGTCACTTCAATAGTCTTTTAATTTCACTATCAATTTGGGCGTACCTTTTATGACTTAAGTGATTTGATTTCACTTTATAATATTTAAGTCATCACTTTATAATATTTTAAATGGCTTTTAATTATTATAAAGTCAAATTATAACTTTATAATATCTCCATAAGTGAATTAAATAATTCAACCATTAAAATATTAATCTTTGTCAATTCTCAGTGTTTTGACGTGCCGTCAAAAGCTGGAAAACACTGAACTGCAAAGGCTTGCACTGAGTCCAATACTGAACTGAAGGGGTGGAAATGACAATATCCACCATTATCTGCCACTGAGACCCCCTACCCAAACATGCTAGCCTATGAGGGTCCAAGTAATAGGCTAACCCATCTGTCACTGAAACTGACTAGAGTGGGGACATTACAGTCTGCCCTCCCCGAATTTGCTTGTCCTCAAGCAAACTCAATGCTGGATGCTGTAAAATGCTCTCGCTCTCCCAAGTAACATCCTCTGCCAGTAGATTTCTCCACTTAACCAAATATTCCTTGATAATCCGCATCCAAAGATGATGCTCTCTGGTATCCAGGATGGCCTCAGGAACTAAAATCAACTTCCCCTCATCATCCAGGGGTGGTAAGTCTGAAGAGGGAACTATATGTTGCCCCAATGCCATCTTGAGGCATGACACATGGAACACATTGCGCACCCTACTGTTTGCTGGTAAGTCTAACTCGTAAGCCATCTCGCCAACTCGCCTGACAATCTTGAATGGCCCATAATAGCGTGGTTTGAGTTTCTTTGCGCCCCTCTTCCTAAGAGTGGACTGCCTATAGGGCTACAACATTAGATACACCATATCTCCGATCTCAAATTATCGCTCAACCCCCCTCTGATCAACATATTGCTTTTGCTAATTTTGAGCCTTCTGGATGTTCTCACGAAGGCCTTTCATGATATCCTGGTTCTCCTGTAACAAATCCCCAACACTTGGTACTTTGCAATCACTCAGCAATAAATCGAGGAAACTAGGAGCATCATAGCCATACAATGCTCTAAAAGGTGTCATTTGTATAGACATATGGTGAGTGGAATTGTAGCAATACTCACAAAGATGCAAACACTTCACCCAAGCCTTCTGCTGCCCCGAAATGTAGTGCCGTAGGTATTCCTCCACCCATTTGTTGACAATCTCTGTCTACCCATCAGTCTGTGGGTGGTAGCTAGTGCTCGGAGTAAGCTTTGTCCCGCATAGTCGGAATAACTCCTGCTAGAAGTTTCCCATGAACCTATTGTCCCTGTCATTGACAATACTTCGAGGTAACCCATGCAATCTGAATACCTCACGATAGAATAGATCTGCTACCTGTGTAGCTGAATAGGTAGTGGTGATCGGGAAGAAATGTGCATACTTAGTCAACCGATCTACTACCACATAAATGCTGTCTCTCCCTTGAGCTTTCGGCAAGCCCATAATAAAGTCCATAGACAAGCATTCCCACTTCCTCTCAGGAATAGGCAGCGACTGAAGCAACCCAGCAGGGTAAGTATACTCTTGTTTGTTGTGCTGACAAATAGAGCACTCTCTAACATAATGAAGAACATCAGATTTGAGACCTTTCCAAGTGAATCTTTCTTGTACCTTCCTGTAGGTCTTAAAGTGTCCGGGATGACCAGCCATAGGTGAATTGTGGAAAGTCCTCAACACCTTGTTCCTCACATCAGAACCTGGGACTAAGAATATTCTCTCTTTGTAAATGATGCGGTCATTCACAAGAGAGTACCTGCTATCCTGTACTGTCCCATCAATAATGCTAGAAGCCCACGGATTCTTGGCATACTCTTCTACGATCAAGTGACTCAAATCCTTTGCAATCTTTGCCATGGAGCTCAAATGGGGACGATGAGATAAAGCGTCAGCAACAACGTTCTGAGTCCCTTTGACATAGGAGATGTCAAAATCATAAGAGTATAACTTGCTGATCCATTTCTGTTGACGTTCATTCAAATCCCGCTGTCCAAGGAAATGTTTCAAGCTGTTATGATCAGTTTTGACGCAAAACTTACTGCCAACTAGGTACTGCTTGAACTTGGCCATTGCATGCATGATGGCCAACATCTCCTTGTTGTATATACTGTAGCTCCTCTCAGGACCCCTTAGCTTCCTGCTCTCGAAAGCTATCGGATGACGGTCCTGCATAATCACTGCACCAGTACCCTCTCCACATGCATCACAATGAAGCTCAAAAGGTTTGGTGAAATCTGGCAAAGCTAGAACTGGGCATGTAGTCATCAAGTGTTTGAACTTCTCGAAACACTCCTGTGCCTGAGGTGTCCAAACAAATGCTCCCTTCTTAGTCAAATCTGTAAGTGGTGCAGCATGCCGCGAGAATCCACTGACAAACCGACGATAGAGGGCGCATAACCCCACAAATCCCCTGAGTTGTGTCAATGTATTAGGAGTAGGCCAATCAGTAATGGCACGAACCTTATCAGGATCCATGTGAACTCCATCTCGGCTGATGATGTGACCCAAATAAAGAAGCTCTGCCATGCCCAACGCACACTTGGACTCCTTGGCGTACAAGGACTCCCTGTCAAGTATGCCCAAAATAGTATCCAGGTGAACCATGTGCTCCTCCCAAGATTTGCTGTAAAAACCCAAAATATCGTCAAAGAATACCAGAACATATCTCCTCAACTGAGAGTGGAAGACCCTGTACATAGTGGACTGAAAAGTAGCTGGTGCCTTGGTTGAGCCAAAGGGAATAACCAAAAAATCATAGTGTCCACAATGACATCTGAAAGCAGTCTTCTCTACATCCTGTTCTCTAACTCTGATCTGGTGATACCCTGTCCTCAAGTCAATCTTAAAGAAGTAACAAGTGCCATGTAGCTCATCTATCAACTTGTTGATGCAAGGAATGGGATACCTATTCTTAATTGTCTTTTTGTTTAACATTCGGTAATCAATGCACATGCTGAGTTTACCATCTATCTTCTTCACCAAAACAACTGATGAAGCGAAAGGAGACTTACTTGGCCTTATGTGTCCCATAGTAAGCAATTCTTTGATGGTTTTCTCAATCTCATCCTTCAAACGCTTTGGGTGCCGGTAAGGTGTAATTATGATGGGCTTGGTGCCCTCCTCCAACTCAATGATGTGCTCTATGCCTCTATCAGGAGGTCTACCATGAGGTATGTCACTGAATACCTTTGTGTGCTTCACTCTGAGCTCATGAACATCTGGATGATAGGGTGTTTTGTGCTGTTCCTCATACGAAGGCATCATCTTACACTCTCCTGCCCACTCTACCATGTCATGTTTAATAAGTCTCTACATTCTTTTGAGAGTGATTGCCTTCAAGTTGCTGTCCTTAATGGCTTTTAGTACATGATTAGTCCCATCAACCTTGAATTTCATTTCCATGTCTCTAAGGTTGAGTGTAAATTCTTCAATTGCATGAAGCCACTTCATGCCAAGGACCACATCAATGCCTCCCATATTAACCACATAAAAATCTGCTTTAAATTCATAGTTATTGAGTTTCATAGGCAGATCCAAAATCATTCTCTCACATTTGAGAGTGTAACCATCAACAACTTTTACCCTTATCCCTTCAAACTCTTGAGTTTGAATTCCACGTTTTTCCACTAATCGTGAATCTATGAAGTTGTGAGTTGCACCTGTGTCAAGCAAAGATATGACTCTTTGACCAGCCAAGAGTCCACACAACCGAAAGGAGCCTTCCCTTTGCATGCTTGACATATGAAGCTTCCTGTAGCTCCATTTCTCCTTTGATTTCAACTTCAATTTCTGAATTTTCAGTCCCCGAATCCTTTTGATTAGCTTGCTGGTCTGATAAATCAGTTATGTTTTCACCCTCATAAAACCACTCCATATGCCTATTTTGACCCTTAGGCTTAAGAGGACAATCGTGGTTTAGATCATAAGGACCCTTGCAATAAAAACACAGCTTCCTCCTACGCAAATCATTGATTGTTTCCCTATCCAAAGGTGCTGCAAATTTTTTCTTTTGGTCAACATTACCGGATTTCTTTGGATCTGATTGTTGTTATTATAGGATGAAGATGGTTTTGATTCAAACTTACTACGTGGAGCTGTAAGTTCCATGCTACGAGCTTTCCTCATAGCTTCTTGCAAGGTAGGGGGATCAAAAGCCTTGATCCAACCCTTCATAGGCTCATAAAGACCCTCTACAAATAGAATGACGAGCCTCTTCTCTGAAATACCTTTAACTATGACCAAGAGTTTTTGAAACTCACCAATGTATGATTCCAAACTACCCATTTGTTTCAGTTGAGCTAGATCTCTAAAGTATAACTCTAGGTCTCGTTTGTCAAAACGCTCAACTAATTTGTCAGTGAACTCCTGGTATGTAGTAATACGGTCATGCTGCAAGGTAACCATCTTGCGGTGCCACCAGTCATGGGCTACCCCATCCAAATGTAAAGCTAAGAACTTAATGGCATCTTCTTCTGCCATAGGACGTAGGGTCAAGAAAGTATCTAACTTGCTAACCAAGCTCTAGCTGTAACTCAACCACTACTATCAAAAGTACAGAGTGTAAGCTTGTTGGGTGCATGTCTAAGATCATTGTTTTTATTTCTTGGTCTCCTGTCAGTCCTGTTCCTGTTGTGTTCTCTTTTCTGGGTCATAAACCTGTCAAATTTAAGGTGATCCTTAACTCTCTATGGTAAAGCATCCCACTCATCATGTAATGTCATAACTTTATCTCTAAAGATCACGTCACCTTCCTCCTCGTCCCCATTCCCCTCTTCAGGTTCATTTATGACAAAGGTAGGGCATGTAGGCTTGTCATAGGTGCGTGCTAGAGTCACTCTCATCCGTGAGGCTCCATCAATACTACCCTCCTCTTCCTGATTTTGATTCAATCTTCTAGGAATAGTCATCTACTGAACTGCTGTAGAAAGCTGTTGCAACACATTTGCTACCTGTTCTTGTCCAGCTACAAGACCCCTCAGAATGTCTCTGGCTTCGTTGTCCTCATTGTTACCATGGTTTCTGGGTGGTTCAACTTCTTCCCTGTCTCCCATGATTTCAAATGCTATCTCTTCGAACTATTGGTCTAAAGGTATCTTCTCAAACGGGTTTCTCTACAATCCAGGTCTCTTGCGTGAGTAATACCTATTATATCCAACCTAATGAGGCCGCATATGTGATTCTAGCCCTCCAGGATGGCAAGATCAGAGCTCTGATACCATTGTGAACAACCCAGTTGGTTCCAACTCAACCTCTGATGCTAAAATTGTCTTGTTTTGTGTTTTTCAATGGTTTTGATGAATTTTAAGCAAATAATAAAGAAGTGCGCCAAGCATGAAATGAAGATAAAATGAAATAACAAGTAAATTAAGATCAACTGCAATGCTATTATGGATCTGACAATTGATACAAGTAAATTGCATACAATAGATGTACCCGGAAGTCCTCAGATTATTTAAATAAAGAAGATCTATACATGCCAGGCAAGAAATGCTGAATCTGGTGAAAAGCAACGCCCACCTCTAGATTTGGATTTCTCCCACGTAGAAACTGGATCAAAGGCCTTGAGGGATCAAGGCGTCCAAGGTGGAGACAAGACAAGGCCAAAAAGGAAGGTGTTTCAACCTTCTGCTTCAAATGCCTAGGTTAGAGAAACACACCTCCAAATGAAGAAGTACGACCACTGAAAGGAATTGTACGACCTTTATTGATGCTGAAGAATTGAGGAAAGATGGCGTCCCAAATGAATAAGCCCTTTCCTTTATTGAAAACTGATAAATATTGAACATAAAATCTCTGATGAAGCATAGATGGACTCCTGTATGAAGCCCTCTCAGAAGCAACAATTCAGCTGGTATCTCACAGCTTCACAATCGCAAAACACTGAAGAAGTCTCGTTCTCCAATGGTGAAAAATCATTGTAACCCTTGTCCTAGACAAATGCACAGAGAAGTCAAAAATAAGCAATGTCAAATAATCATAGTTGAATGAGGTCGACTTGCCTTCTTTTTCCTTATGTCCCTAAAAGGCAGGAATCCCCAAAAAGTCATGACTTTTGCCATTTAAATGCATTTAAATGTATTTAAGTCACTTCAGTAGTCTTTTAATTTCACTTTATCAATTTGGGCGTACCTTTTATGACTTAAGTGATTTGATTTCACTTTATAATATTTAAGTCATCACTTTATAATATTTTAAGTGGCCTTTAATTATTATAAAGTCAAATTATAACTTTATAATATCTCCATAAGTCAATTAAATAACCCAACCACTAAAATATTAATTTCTCCCTCAATTCTCAATGTTTTGACGTGCCGTCAGAAGCTGGCAAACACTGAACTGCAAAGGCCTGCACTGAGCCCAATACTGAATTGAAGGGGTGGAAATGACAATATCCACCATTATCTGCCACTGAGACCCCCTACCCAAACATGCTAGCCTACGAGGGTCCAAGTAATAGGCTAACCCATCTGTCACTGAAATTGACTAGAGTGGGGACATTACAATCCACCAGAGCAAAATTGACTTTTTCATGATTCTGGCTGGACCAGTGTGATTGTGACGAGGAATAAACCAATCAAAATCATTTTGAGCCATTTCTAGAAAGATCCTATTTTTAGGGTTTTTCTAAAAAATAGGGGTCTGAAACCCTAAGTTCAAAATTTTCAAAAATTTGCAAGTATCCTCTTGACAATAAACCCACAAAAACCCTATGCTTCGTTTGTCGTTTAGAAATTTCTAAGAATAGACAATTGCTATTTTCAGAGGCTTTGACTTTTGTTGACTTTTGACAACAAATTTACAAGATTTTATCCATTTTTATTAAAATGCCTTAATGAAGCAAAATTTTTATTTTGGGTACAACAATGGTCTATTGCAAACACTACAAAAAGAGAAAACATTAAACAATTTTTTTAATGATTATTGGTGGTCCATTGTGAGGTAAGAAATTGTTGATTTTTAATAACTTGCTCATTTTATTAATAAATTGATAATTTGATTGCTGATTTTCATTATAAAATTTTTGATTCTAACTTTTTTTGTCTTTTTTCAAAATTTTTGTTTGCAGATATATTTGCTCCTTCATCTCACTTGTTGTAGATGTCATTAGACATGTTGATATGGACTCTCCTAGTCTCGTAGAGATTTATGAGACATTTGACATCATGCTTGGGAAAATGAAGCAACCAATTTGTAATAGGGATCTTAATTTGGGATTATATGAGCAAGATATTAAGCCCATTGTGATGCAGTGATGGAGCACTATGAACACCTTGCTTTGTATGACAGCCTTTGTTCTAAATCCCAAATGGCATGCACGAAAGATTGGTAGGTTGCCTCCTTGTGATGACTAAAAGGTGAAAGAAGGCCTTTCAAAAGATGTATTCTATTGACGAGTTGAGTTTATTTCACACACAATGGCTTGTCTTTATTAATCTTTGTGGTCCAACAGTGAACAAACTAGAGGCGAAGATAGATAGAGCTACATTAGCTCAAATTGATCCTATTGGATGGTGGACATGGCACAAGAAGGATGCACGATAGTTAAGGGCACTCACTATTTGCCTCCTTTCACAAGCTACTAGTTTCTCTGTTGCAGAGAGGAGTTGGTCCACATACAACTTCATTCACTCTATCAAGAGGAATAAGCTAACCTCTAGATGAGTAGAGAAGTTGGTGGCCATGCATAGTTCTTTGTGACTCTAGGATCATCGAATTTTAGTGTATCGACAGACTCTAGCTTTATGGTGGGATGTTGATCCAGAAGACACCACCTGAATTGATGAGGAGGAGACAAAAGAAGGATTGGTTGGAGTTTTGTTAGATGAGGTAGTCCCCCACAGTGGCAGTGGCTCAGAGTCAGACTCTGATTTTGATGCAGTGTTGGTAGATACCAATTAGAGGTAGTCTTATGCTTTCTATCACTATGGCTTTGTGGCTTTCATTTTGACATTTGTAGTTCAAAATTGTAGCCTTTGGGCATTTTGTTGCAATACTATGTTTTAAATTCATATCATATGCATAGTGACAATGAATTATAGAAGCAATTAAATTTTAATTTTTGAGTCTTTTGATATTTTGATTTAATATTTATATTAATTTTTTCGACTCATGTGAACTCTATTTTTGTGTATTTAGGATTCTATAAGGCATATGTCAATATGATGAATGCCTTGTCATTGTTATCAATGTTATCATATAAATATTTGAATTTTTCATATATTTTTTAATATTTTCTTATTTTTTATATAGCTGTCCCTTATCCCCAAAAATGGTCTCAAAAAAATCCATCCTAGATGTTCCCCTGCCCCTTGCCATCCCTGTCTCAAAAACCTGGTGGAACATAGTATATTTCAAATACATGTAAGAGCTGCCAAAGACTGCACAGGCACCGAGAGCCACAATATCTGCAATAAGTTCAATAATGAAAAACTTGTTAATAGCAAACCTCACCTTTCATTAGTTAGTTACTTCTATCTAAACTCCTTGGTTCACTCATCTTGAAGAATAAGGATTAGGATGATCTTACACTTCTGACCCAAGCTTGTCAATGATTCATAATTTCTCAAATTGAACTTGTAGAAATTACTATAACATAAGTTTAACTACTGTTCTACTTGAACAAATGACAATATTTAGAGGAATAAGTATTCCTCAGAATTGTAGAATTAATTGTAGAAAGTTAAAGAGAAATTCACAACTTTGTAAATGTTTATCCTAAAAAATCCCCAAAGGGGAAACCAGCTTGGTATTGCCAATCACTCATCTGTCTCAATATTATTGATCACGAAGAACCAACACAAAGAGTAGATACAACTAAAAGTTGTTGAATGACTCATTGTCAAGCTTCAAATGACTTCCACCAAGCGTAAACTGACTAAAGGCCTTGACACCTACAAACAAAATAAAGTTACAATTAAAATAAATATTTTAAATAAGTGAAATTAAAGGATATAATTTAAAATTTAAATTGAAGTTTGAGGTTATCTTGGTGATCTCTATAGCGTTCTTTGTAAAATCATAAAAAATTGTCTTTGCAATTCTGTCTCCATTGGCCTACTTCAAATAAGATGAATAAAAAATTTTCAAAGGTGAGGAAGTTAGTTGCAAACCGTGTCACACTATTCACACAAGCTTTTCCCCCTTTGCACGATCTTTCATCAAGCTAAGAACCCAAAGGTGATTGTAGATGTATTTGGTGTTATTTCTAGGTTTTTCCACCACTAGTCTCACCCAATCAATTTTGCCTATGTCCTCCAAGAGAAGGTTAAGGTAATAGACAATGTAAGAGGTCTAATAAAGTGTTGGGTGCATCTCTTGAAGCACTTTCCCTATTGCAACATATGCTACTACACTATTGGTTACAACCAACACATTTGCAGTTCCCACCTCTAACACAATCTCCTCCAAAATTATATCCAAATTCTCTACATTCTTTACTTTATTTGAGACGTCTATGGGCTTAAAAAACACCATCTCATCATTTGAAACCACTAGTAAATTGATGATGGTGCGGTTCCTTTCATTTGTCCACCCATCTGAAAGTATGGTGTAATCATACTTGTGCCATTTCTTCCTTTGGTCTTCCAAAATTGTTTTTGCATATGTGACTCTCTTCTTATGTCATATAGAGTGGGAAACCCTATACCCTTTCCTTGCAACTGTTAAAGCCACAAACAATTTCTCTTAATATGGGCTCTTTTTCATGTTAAAAGGAAGATTGTATAACGAAAGATTTGCACAAACCATGTCTACTTCATCATGCTTATCCTTGTTCCACAAATCTAGGCATGTTTTGGGAACAAAAAACCCTATGTTTTGACTTTGCTTGAGCTAGAGAAGTGTGAATTTGTGTGCCATGATTGCAAGGGCTGCTTTCATCTTTCATTTTACCTCCTTAACATTCGGACGAAGTTTGATGCTGGCCAACAAAATGTGTTAGGTGGTACATGAGGTGATTGATGCCTCCACTCATCTTTAGGCTATAGCATTTGCATATAATGGTCTTGTTCTACCCAAAATAAATTTTTGCTTCAATAAGACATTTTTGCTTAAAGTGAGCTAAATCATGTAAAATTGTTGTCAAAAGTATGTTTTAGGTCAAACCAAACATAGGATTTTTGTGGGTTTACATCAAGGAACATATGTGCAAAATTCTGAAAATTTGAAAATTAGGGTTTCCTACCGTTGTTTTTTAGGAAAACCCCTGAAAATAGGACCTTCCCAAAATTGATTGGAAATGATTTTGATAGGATGAATTGACTTCATGATCACACTGGTCAAGTCAAAATCACCAAAAGTTTGTTTTACTCTGCTGCGTCTATTTTCATTTTTCAGGAAGAAAGTTAGGACCTCTGCAGCCATTAATGGCAGAGTACCAGGTGCTGAAATCTAAGCCTCAAAAGCTTCAACGAAGAATCCATGGCGAAAATGCTCAAAAAGATGCTATCTGATAGAGGGGATTTTCAAAATTGAAAAATGCCAAAAATTGACTAACTCTGGAAAAGACACGCCTTGCTACCAAGGAGGCTATGCAGTCAAACATGGGAAGAAGCGCTTTCCTGACCAGAGGTTCCCTTGAACTAGATGATCCAGATGTCACTTTTGAATGAACTTGTCTTCGGTGATCTCTCGGCATTAGCTCAGCCTTGCAACGAACCTATTAGCCAGCCTGGGAGACACATCAAACGATAGCAACTGTTGAGTGTTAGAGCATGCAAAATGGAAGGTAAATCAATGCATATCAAGAAAAAAGTGCCCTTGCTGGCTAGAGGCGCCCTAGAATTTAAGGCACCTGATGAGGTTTTCAACAACTGCATTCTACAAGGCATCTGTTCAGCTCTCTCTCAGCTTCGCGATCAATCCAACTGCATGTTCACATGACCTGTCAAGCACTCATAGGCAAAGATCAAGCAGAAAACACCAAAGGTGGAGGCTGAATGAAGAATAATGGAGAAATTGGCTAAGTGTTAAGGAAAAGCGCCCTTGCTAGAAATAGTCGCCCATCTTTTTGGGTAGTCAACTACAGCCTACAAGCTTGGTGACCTCCAAGATGACCTTTTCCGTTTTGATGAATCTCAACAATGACACCATCAACAAAGACAACGAACAAATCAGACATCTAACGATAGAGATCAAACTGGGATAGATCGCGAAAGTTTGCAACATAAAAATCACAAGTCAAAAAGTCAAAGGCGCCCCTGCAGGCCAGGGGCACCCATACTTTTGAAGTACCTAAACCAACTTTCAAAATCCACAAAGCTAGTCATCCTTTCCAAGACTGACATGGTTATCCATCCCATGTTTCAGCGAGATCATCAGACTCATCAGTTAGTGGTGATCTCAGATCAGGAGCATGGAGGGTCAAAATGGAGGAATTGAAGAACACTCAAGAAATCGACTAAGTCTGAAGCTAAAAGCGCCCCTGCTGGGAAAAGGTGCCCTTGAATTTGAGGTATCAAATTTAGGTTTTGAACTTTGCAGCTCCTAGGCACACTTAATCAGAATTGTTCCATCTCAGCAATGGATCTATTAGCAACATCTAAAGATCAACTGAGCAACCAGAATCGAGGATTGAACATAGGCACTTCACCATGGAAAAAGAGTGAAAATATCTTCAACTCTTCAAAGGGATTCCTAAAGTCAAAGTGAGTCTTAGTTGACTGAAGTTGTCTATTTAGAGTCTTAGACAACCTTTTCATGTCTAAAATGTCCCCAAATTGGTGGAAATCACTCCCGGGAACTCCAAATTAGGCAAAAAGACTCCTCAATCATGAGTTGGCGCCCAAACTTGATTGCTTCAACATCAATCATTATATATCTAGCCTAGGCGTTACAATTCATTATCTTTCTTTGCAGGTTGAAAACAAAAACAACAATTTCTTCTCCAAGACTTCTTTTCAAGATTTGACAGAGGGGTTTTTAGTGTTCTTCATATTTTTGAAGATCAGTTGCACACAGTTTATCAGAGGTTGCATCAAAAGGCATAATTTTTCCAGAAAGATAGTTGATAACTTCCAATCTTCTTCTTGTCTTTTTCCTCTTTTCTTGTCTTAGGTCTTCTTGCATGTCCTAGAAAACAACGGATAAGCACAAATCTAACCAATTGGGTATGATTAGCACAGTTTTTCAGCAAAACCCACTTCTTGAATTTTTCTAGAAACAACAAACTTGCTGCCCCTATTTTTAGGGATTTTCCGAAAATGTCACATATTTGAAAATCAAACGAACTGGGTTTGTTCAGCATTGAAGCATGAACAATACCCATGCGTCAGATTTTTTCTGGAAAAATACTTCTCAACAGGTGCTATTTTTAGGGGTTTTTAGAAAAGTACCTAAATAGTATCGCATGCACAGTTGATCTTTAAGTTTTTTCAGAATGTAGTTCTCCCAAGTGCAATAGACGACCAAAACGGTCTTGGTTCATGATATCTTGAAAATGCTAGACACTAACTTGCATTAGGTACACCCAGAGGTCGACTCAGAAAGTTTGGAAGGCATAGACCAGTGCACATTACAGAACATCGGGTGATCCGGATTGCTTGAGGCTGCATCAATCCCCGTCACATTACAGAGTGTGGAGTTTGTAATTGCTTGCATTAGGCATTACAACCCTACCACACGAGAAATTTGCTCAGTGGATGGGCTAGTGATTTGCAGCCTTAAACCTAAGGATGTCGAAAAGTGTTTTGCTATTCCACCATGTCCGAAAAATGTGGTCATATCTGTGAGAGAATGCGAAAAGGCATTCAAAGTGTCAAAAGATAAGTGCTAGCAGAGAATGGCAGAAAAATGGCTAAAAAGCAAAAAGGCCAACTTGCCCAAGAATGTAGGGCTTGGAGAGTTCCGAGATGAGTATGCAGTGATGATAACTCTACTCAACCGCATCATTGGACAGGAGGAGTCAAACCAATTTGAGTCATGGATGTACTACATTATCGCCAAAATTGTAAGCAACAGAGAGCATTACGACTGGCCCGCCGTGATCAGTGATACACTCCACAAGCAAATGACTGGGTTCTTAGAGGCTCACAGGTTCCACATGTGCTCATATCTTGTATACCTAATTTCCTTCCAAGGTCAATTCAGAGCATTAAACACTGTGGGAATCTTAAGTGTGCCAATTGAAATGCCAACAGTTTTCTGGCACCCACCGTGGGGCAACGAGGCATAAATCTTCGAAGAAAAGCTAACGGTTTTTTGTCACGGGAATGACCATCTGGCCTCCTTGGGCTCTTGTTGAATAGCTGGGTCTTGCACCCCTGATTCTTCAGCCTAATTTCAGATTCATTGAAGGAGAACAATTGGACATCATTAGTAGCCTGCGCACCTTCATCTTCAAGAAAAATACATCACCTGCTCAGTGGAGGGCCACAACTACTATTCTGGACAAGGATGAAAGGAAAGCTGATCTTGCAGCTGAAAGGCCAGTATTACCACCTCCTGCTTGGTAGTAAGCACCCTGGCTTATCAAGTGTATACAAGGAGGAGAACAAACCCTCTTTTTCAAGAAGACGTTGGAGAAGCATCTGACATAGAGCAAATCTTCCAAGAGGTTCCTGAACATTTTCAAGAAGATCAACAACAAGAACCTCCAGCTCAAGCAATGGGTGACAACGCCATCAACAACAATGACAATGGGCGTAATGCAAGAAATGTTAGACGTTTAACCCCATTGCCCTGGGGCAATGACATAGGCCCATTGGCCTTACAAGGACACCATGGACTGCCCAAGGGATCATGAAAGCATTTTTCGAGATTTTATGGTGACGAGGCTCGACACCGCAATGAGCATATCTCAGCATTCACAACAGCTTGCTCCGTTTTGTCTGTACCCCATGAAGATATCATCGTTTGACTCTTTGTCGAAACTCTTGAGGCAAACGCTACAAACTGGTTCAATCATCTACAACGAGGTATTATCACAAGCTGGGCGGTCATGAGTGAGAAGTTCTTGGCAAGGTTCAAGCCTGCCGAAGATAGCCATCAACTGTTTGCCCGTTTATCAAACTTAATGATGGAGCCCACTGAACGAATGAGAGTTCATAGCGAGGTTTAATCGCCTCATTAGACGTCTCTCCCACACGCTCAATCCATCAAATGAGATTTTGATGAGCAGCTTCATCAACACCCTCCCATCAGAGATAGCGTTTTTCTTGAAAGGAGACCACGAAGTGGACCTACTTGTTGCACAAGAAAAGGCTATTGAACTGGAGGATAACATGATCACTTCGGGGAAGATTAAAGATAATGCTATCAGACCGTTGGTCCAAGTATCGGCGGATCCACTGCTACAGAAGGTAGTAAAAGAGGTGACTATCCTCAAGAGACAGTCACCTAGTCAAAGGCAGCAAGCACTTCCCACACCACCACCGTATCAACAACAACAATAGTATCAGTCTCAACAACCTTATCAGCCAAAGAAGAACAATTTCCAACCTTTCAATAACTATAAGCCTAGATTTCCAGCTCCTTCGCCAAGACAGGCAGAGGCTGAAAAGTCTAATGTGTTCTATTGTTTCCATGATACAGACGAACACACTGGATCCACATGCTGTGAGAATCAAAGGATGAATCAGATCATGGAATATGCTGGAGATCAAGCAGCAAGCTCGAGTTCCGTACCTTCAAATGCAAATGTTGTCTCACCACAAACGGACAACTTCGATGGCGACTCCCCCCAACAGGATACTTCCATAGTGAACCCGAAAATTAAGAAGAAGATTACCATCAGTATTCTCTCGCTGTCAACCACGAGAATCTTTCAACACCTATGTTCACACATGCCCAACACTTCAAAGCACAAAAAGAAGAAGAAGAAAGACGAAAGTAAAATGAAAAGGGAAAAGAAATGCTTTCCACCTCTAATTCCAAGTCTTCACAGGAGAACACCACGCCAAATGCTCAAGATCCATCTTCGGCGAATTTTGACATCGTGATGTCTATGATGAAGACGAAGGTACAAATCTCACAGCTGGAGTATCTCTAGGATCACCTCGATCAATTGGATCGGATTCTCAAGGTAGTAAAGAAGCAGGCTGTAATACAACCCACGTTGCTAGAGTCTTCCGTACCAGCGGAAGAAAAGCCGAAACCTTTCTACATATCTTTGTATGTGGGAGGGTTTAAACTCAGCAACTGTATAATAGACTAAGGAGCATCAAACAATGTCATGCCTTTGCAAGTCATGAACGCGTTGGGACTTTCATGCACCGAGACTCACGACAAGTGCTACTCACTTTTGTCCAAACCGGTGCCATTGGTAGGCCATTTGAAGGACGCTCAAGTAAGATTAGCATCTTGTCCAGAGAAAAGGATCATGATGACCATCCTAATAGCTGACATTCCAATCAGTTATGGGATGCTACTTAGTAGAAGCTTCTACAAGGATCTCGGAGGTGAGATTCAATTGGATTGGTCGTATGCGACAATCTTGTTAAAGAAAGGTAGCTTCAAGTTGGAACTTGAGGCTAAGTCTAGATTCACGGTGGTGAAGTCGTAGGACCCACAAGCACAAGTGTTATACCAAGGCACGGGTCCCAACACATACACCATGCTGTCTGAACCAACTGAAGAAAAGCAAAAGGTTGCATTTGCCACCAACACATCAAAAGAAAGTCCAAAGATGTGGACAATGCAATTTGATGGAAGTTGCTCAGTAGCAGGCTCGGGAGTAGGAGTTGTCATTACTTCTCCCAAAGGTACTTTATACCCATTTGCTTATCGCTTGCAGTTTGATAATAGAAATAACACTGCAGAATATGAGGCGCTCATCCTAGGCCTCAAAAATGCAAGGGATATGGGTATAAGATTCCTCCAAGTTGAAGGCAATGTAGAGCTGATCGTCCAACATATCAAAGAACGCTATCAAGTCAGAAAAAGTTTCCTTCTATCTTATCAGCAAAGGGTGTGGAATGCGATCGATTGGTTCGAGGCATTCAAGATCAGATACATTGCGTGCGAGCACAATAGTAGAGCGGATACCCTTGCGGTATCAGCTGCCCTTTTCATGCCCCATTCTGACTTCAAAATGCCTTCGCCATTGAGCTTGTCTATAGGTCGGCTGTCCCCAACAACTGCGACAACTGGCAGATCTTTGATGATGCTGATGACATCAAAGAGTTACTTTGCATGGGGGACAACTATCAAGAGTTATTCCTTGAAGGCAGTGCTTCTCCTTTCAAAGAATCTATAGTAGAAGATCCCGAAGCAACAGAATCGGGCATCATCCAGTTGAGAGGCAACAATATCCCCAAGGGTCTAGTATCCTTGGAGGACATATTTGATAGGCATGATAGGCATGTACAAGATCAACGAAACTCGGTCAACAATACATTTGCCGATTATTGTCAAGTCAACATCGGTACCGAAGACAAGCCCCGACTTGTTAACTTGGGAAAGTGTTGCACCGCAAAGGAAAGCAATAGCGTTATCTCCTTGTTCAGATAGTATCGAGATGTCTTCGCTGTAGTGAGCCGGCCAATTTTTTTCAATTTTTGAATGAACACACCAGCACAATAAGCACCTGTTAAGGTTAGCATAGACCAAAATCAGCAATCGGAAAGTAACTCTTTGCCAAGAATGCGCACTCAATCTCAAGATGAGAATGATGCTGTCATATGGCAAGAGGGTCGTCAGTAGCAACTTGAAAGTATTACAATGCTGAAAGAAGATCAACGCCAAGAATGTGCTCTCCAACCCAAAGTGGGAATGGTGCTACCATATGGTGGAGGTACTATGAAAAGAAATGCAATGCTGGAAAGTAAACTTGACACCAAGCATGTGCACTCCAAACCCAAGATCGGGATGGCGCTATCATATGGTGGAGATTCTATTGATGACAATGCAGTGCTGAAAGTAACTCATTCATCAAGCATGTGCACTCCAAGCTCAAGGTGAGCTAGGCGCTATCATATGATGATGAGGATCTAATGCATTACAAAGAAGACTAAGTGAGTGCCAGTCTCTTCCACAACCGTGGGAATACAATGTGACTTAGCAAGAAATAGAAATGGCTGAACAGTACTACTATAACAGCCTTACAATGAGAAGAGTTGCCTGCCAAGAACATTGAATTAGAAGTCTATCAATGCTGCAATATTATATAATGTCTCCCCAATGCACAACAAGACTCCAATATACAAACTAAACCCCAAAGACAAAATCTTACAATCTGATATGACTGAACAATGACTAAAAATGCATAACCAACAACACTATAACTCATTAAAATGCTCATAACTCTCTCTAGACTTGTCCAAATGACATGAAATCTGATGCAAATGAACACTATGAAGATGGCGACCAGATTCTAATCAAGAAATGACTCTAAAAACTTGTAATTTTATTTTCTAAACATTTGCCAGGCAAAATAGAATGGTACGGCCTCAAGAGGGGCGATCTTTACTAGATAAAATCAAGGACTCCAAAATAAAATCTGCAAACCTGCAAGAAGGGTCGGCCCTAGCTTAGAAATGGATTAGTAAACTACCCAGAACCATATAAAATTTACTCAATGACTTATGAATAAAAACCTCAATCAGCTACAATGGACCAACAACTCCAAAAACTGACTAAAATGCAAGAAACTCAACTACAATGTGCTCCAATCTGCTCTCAGAGAATAAGAACAGCAATATCTCAACTAGTTGGTATCTTTCAAGCAAGAAGTCAAGCCCAAGCTAGGAGGTATGCATTCCTTGAAGCATTCAATCACCATTTCAGCAGCATATCGATATAATTTGTTCATGGATGAAAAATGAAGAACAAGTGACTCCCTTTTATAGATTTGTGATGATCTTCTAGAAGCCTCTAGAAAGTGTGCCCAAATTCAAATTTCAAGTTGACTTCAATTTCCCCCTTCAAATGGAATCCAAATTCAAATGCAATTTCATTACTTCTCCAAGTCGCCCTTTTCCAAGAATGAAGTAATTCTTTTAATAAAATAATGCTCCTCTCCAAATTGGGGTCCATTTCCCAAGGTGACATTTTCACTTTAGAAATATCAAAAATAACTTCTCATGAGGCGTCCAACCCTCAAGTTCCCCCTTTTTTAAAAACAACTTGAAGTTGTGATGCTAGGCTAAGGGTATAAAGTGAAAATATCACATTATTAATTTAAAATAACTCTTCTCACCCAAAAATTGCATCATGAAGCCAAAAATCAACATTTCCACTGAACTGCCTGAAGAGGAAAGCCAACTGTACTGAGGCCAATGAGGACCGCTGCCAAAAATAAAATTTACTTAAAATAGTAAATTCAGCAAGTTGCTCGGATCAATGTGCAAACCGAACCATTGCGAAGCTCTCTGAAAACCCAGAAAGAATCCGTGATCCAAAATCCCAAACTCCAAGATGTAGCCGTTGTAACTTACTAAATATAGTAAGTCCGGAAAGGTTGCTCGACGCAGTTGCATGTCATACCACTGCGAAGCTCTCTGAAAACCCAGAAGGAATCCAGAATCCAAACAACCAAACTTCAACATGCAAACCCTCAAATCTTCAAAAGAAACCACCAAGCAGCCTGAAACCCTAATTCTACCTCTGACTAGCCGACAACACACCGGGGATAGGCTATCAATCACTGGAAAGTGTAGTGCTAAAAATGGGGACATTACATTCGCCTAGACCTATGAAGATTTAAAAGTCTTCACGCCGAAGGAATTGTCTCATACAATTCTACTCGAGTTAGATATTAGACCTTTCAAACAAAAGTAGAGACACTACAACCCGCATGTCCAAGATACGATCTGCGCGGAGGGGCAAAAGATGGTGGACACAAAGATCATATTCCCAATCCATCATTCTACATGGGTGTCTAACATCGTTCCTGTGCGCAAGAAGAATAGAGAGATCCGGATCTGCGTAGACTTCAGGAATCTCAACCAATCGTCACTAAAGGATAACTATCCTTTACCAATCATGGAGCATACATTGCAGATGGTAACCGGATTGGGAATGTTGTCCTTACTTGACGGATTTTCCGGGTACAACCAAATTGCGGTGGCCAAGGAAGATTAGATCAAGACGACGTTCACCATCCCGTGGGGAATGTTCGTGTATGAGAGGATGCCCTTCGGCCTCATCAACGCCGGTGCCACATTTCGGCGAGCCATGGATTTGGCATTTGGGGACCTAAAGGATAAATTAATTGTCGTCTATCTTGATGACCTTACCGCTTTCTCATAGAAGCGGCAAGACCATTTTCAACACTTAGTGAAAGTGTTCGAGAGATGCAGGTACCACCATATATCATTGAATCCCAAGAAATCCATCTTTGCGGTAACAAAAGGCAAGTTACTTGGCCACATTGTATCCAGAGAGGGAACTTGGATTGACCCTAATCGGGTTGATTCAATCAAAGACCTCTCTCTCCCAACAAAGACAACTCAGGTGCATTCCTTCTTCAGAAAGGTAAACTTCATACGAAGATTTGTACCTGACTTCTTAGAGCTGACCAAAGACATATCAACAATGATGAAGACATCTGTCTTCAAATGGACTGACAAAGGAAAGGAGGCGTTCGTCAAAATAAAAGAAGCCATCAGTAAGGCACCAGTGCTGGTTTGAGTTGATTTCAATAAAGAATTCATTCTTTATTGTTACACATCGGAATACACCCTCTCTACGATATTAACACATAAGTTGAACAAAGAGACTGAATCGCTAATTGTCTTCATGAGCAATAGCTTCAAGAAAAACGAGTCTCGGTACTCCCAGATCGAAAAGAATGCCTATGCAATTGTGTGGGCACTTAAGAATTTCAGATTCTACATCTTGAATTCCCACACAATTGTGTACGTTACAGATCCCGCAGTTAAGAGTGTCTTGACTCAACAAGAGATGGGCACCAAAAGAGGTAACTAGATCGCAAGGGTCCAAGAATATGACTTGGAGATCAAGCCTACTAAGCTCATCCGTAGGAGAGGTTTGTGTCAGCTCATAGTAGAAGATGGTGATCTAAGGCGCCAAGCTACTGATGGCATCCTAGGAACAAAAATCGAAGAAGACCTTCCAATGGTCTTACTAGTTGATTCTGCAGAAGAATGGTACACTGAATTGTGGTACTATTTGACTTATGGAGAATGGCCAATACACTTGGGCTAACAACAGAAAAGAACTCTGAAGTTACAAGCACAAAGCTATGTGGTTAGAGGTAACGTTCTATACAAGCGTGGGCTTGATGGAACGTTCTTGCTATGTGTCAGCAGGGATCAACAACGGCGGTTGTTGGAGGCATTTCACAATCAAGCATGCGGTGGCCACTTTTCATAAAGGGTTACTGCATTTAAAATCCTTCGAGCATTGTTCTATTGGCTGACTTTGTTTTGCGACACATATGATTGGGTGCACAGATGCCAATTGTGCCAACTATTTGTTGGCAAACGCAAGCTGGCAGCCCTTCCACTAAGGCTAGTGGTAATAGATGCTCCATTTCAGCAATGGGGCATAGACTTCGTAGGACCCATCAACCCACATTCTAGTAAAGGACATGTCTATGTTCTTATGGCGACATACTACTTCACCAAATGGGTTGAGGCGATTCCTATAAAACAAGCTACTTTCGAAGTCATGTGCGACTTCCTCAAAGAGAACATCATTACGCGCTTCGGAGTACCAAGAAAGATGATGACTGACAATGCTACAAGCTTCTCATCAGAGGAGTTAGTAGAATTCGTTTTTTGACTACGGCATCACATTGTCCCACTCTTTAGATTACTATCCACAAGGCAATGGACAAGCCGAATCGTCTAACAAGAACATAGTCATGATCGTGCGCAATATGGTTGATTCCAATCAATGAGCTTGGCACAAGTTGTACGACGCTCTTTGGGCTGACAGAATCACACCCAAGAGAGCTATTGGCACTTCCCCCTTCACTATTCTATATGGCACAGAGGTTGTATTACCCATCACTTTAGAGTTGTCTGCTTTGCAGCTGGTATCCGCAATAGAGGATGAGGAATTAAGAGATCCAATCGAGAAACACATCTTGTGCTTGATGAAACTACAAGAAGAAAGGGTGGAAGTCGTTGATAAGATCACTCAGCACCAGGAGTGAGTGGAGAAGATATTCGACAAGAAGGCTAGTCAACGAGACTTTGAGATTGGAGACAAGGTCCTGTTATGGGACAAGAGACACGAGCCTAAGGGAATGCACGACAACCTTGACTCCCTTTGGCTAGGGCCGTTCCAGATCCATAATGTTGCAGGAGAAAATTCCTATATTCTCTCACATTTAGACGGAAGGCTCTTCCAACTGCCCTACAGCGGGCAATACTTGAAACATATCGTTCCTTCAGGGATGGGGTGAGTTCTTTGTAAATAGATTTCTTCTGCTTTAACATTATGTTGTTATGTGTTTCCCTGTTCCATAAAGTATCGTCGTGTTTTAGGTGATTTCCTAGGTAGTCTTGTTTTAGGTAAATAATTAGGTGAACTCGACTAATAGGTGAACTCCAATTGTTAGGTGAATTAGGAATTAAGTCCTGACTCCATTGCCCAACTAATAAGAGTACTGCTCTGCAAAACTAGAGATTCTCGGTTCTCTTATGCTGTAAGTATTGGACATGGTCACCAGACGAAGCCTAATGTTGTATCCAAAATAATATTTTGCTTCAATAAGACAATTTTGCTTAAAGTGAGCTAAATCATGTAAAATTGTTGTCAAAAGTATGTTTTAGGTCAAACCAAACATAGGATTTTTGTGGGTTTACATCAAGGAACATATGTGCAAAATTTTGAAAATTTGAAAATTAGGGTTTCATACCCCTGTTTTTAGGAAAATCCCTGAAAATAAGACCTTCCTAGAATTGATTGGAAATGATTTTGATAGGATGAATTGACTTCATGATCACATTGGTCAAGTCAAGATCACCCAAAAGTTTGTTTTACTTTGGTGGGTCTATTTTCATTTTTCAGGAAGAAAGTTAGGACCTCCGCAGCCATTAATGGCAGAGTACCAGGTGCTGAAATCTAAGCCTCAAAAGCTTCAACAAAGAATCCATGGTGAAAATGCTCAAAAATATGCTAACGGAGGGGATTTTCAAAACTGAAAAATGCCAAAAATTGACCGACTCTGGAAAAGACACGCCTTGCTACCAAGGAGGCTATGCAGTCAAACATGGGAAAAAACGCCCTTGTTGACGAGGGGCGCCCTTGAACTAGATGATCCAGATGTCACTTTTGAATGAACTTGTCTTTAGGTGATCTCTCTGGCATCAACTCAGCCTTGCAATGAACCTCACATCAAACGACAACAACTGCTGATTGTGAGAGCATGCAAAATGGAATGTAAATCAATGCATATCAAGACAAAAAAGCGCCCTTGCTGGCTAGGGGCACCCTTGAATTTAACGCACCTGATGAGGTTTTCAACAACTGCTTTCTACAAGACATCTATTTAGCTCTCTCTCAGCTTCGCGATCAATCCAATTGCACGTTCACAGGACCTGTCAAGCACTCATAGGCAGAGATCAAGCAGAAAACACCAAAGGTGGAGGCTGAATGAAGAATAATGGAGAAATTGGCTAAGTGTTAAGGAAAAGCGCCCCTGGTAGAAATAGGCACCCATCTTTTTGGGCAGTTAGATGCAGTCTACATGCTCGATGACCTCCAAGATGACCTTCTCCGTTTTGATCAATCTCAACAATGACACCGTCAACAAAGACAATGGAAAAATTAGACATTTGACGACAAAGATCAAACTGGGACTGATCACGAAAGTTTGCAACATAAAAATCACAAGTCTAAAAGTCAAAGGCCTGCAGGCCAGGGGCGCCCATACTTTTGAAGTACCTAAACCAACTTTCGGAATCCACAAAGCTAGTCATCCTTTCCAAGACTGAGCTGGTTATCCATCCCATGTTTCAGCGAGATCATCAGACTCATCAGTCAGTGGTGATTTCAGATCAGGAGCACGAAGGGTCAAAATGGAGGAATTGAAGAACACTCAAGAAATCAACTAAGTTTGAAGCTAAAAGCGGCCTTGTTGGGAAAAGGTGCCCTTGAATTTGAGGTATTGGATTAAGGTTTTGAACTTTGCAGATCCCAGGCACACTTAATCAGAGTTCCATCTCAGCAATGGATCTATCAACAACATCTCAAGTTCAACTGAGCAACCGGAATCGAGGATCGAACAGAGGCACTTCACCATGGAAAAAGAGTGAAAATATCTTCAACTCTTCAAAGGGACGCCTAAAGCCAAAGAGAGTCTTAGTTGACTGAAGTTGTCTATTTAGACAACCTTTTTCATGTCTAAAATGTTGCCAAATTGGTGGAAATCACTCCGAGGAACTCTAGATCAGGTAAAAAGACTCCTCAATCATGAGTTGGCGCCCAAACTTGATTGCTTCAACATCAATCATTATATATCAAGCCTAGGCGTCACAATTCATTATCTTTCTTTGCAGGTTGGAGACAAAAGCAACAATTTCTTGTCCAAGACATCTTTTCAAGATCTGATAGAGGGGTTTTTACCATTCTTCATATTTTTGAAGATCAGTTGCACAGAAGGACAGTTTATCAGAGGTTGCATCAAAAGGTATAATTTTTCCAAAAAGATAGTTGATAACTTCCAATCTTCTTCTTGTCTTTTTCCTCTTTTGTTGTCTTAGGTCTTCTTGCATGTCTTAGAAAACAACGGATAATCACAGATCTGACCAATTGGGTATGATCAACATAGTTTTTCAGCAAAACCCACTTCTTGAATTTTTCTAGAAACAACAAACTTGCTGACCCTATTTTTAGGGATTTTTTGAAAAAAGTCACAAATTTGAAAATCAAATGAACTGGGTTTGTTCAGTATTGAAGCACGAACAATACCCCGCATGTGTCAGATTTTTTCTAGAGAAATACTTCTCGGCAGGCGCTATTTTTAGGGGTTTTCAGAAAAGTACTTGAACAGTATCGTGTGCAAAGTTGATCTTTAAGTTTTTTCAGAATGCAATTCTCCCAAGTGGAATACAAGACCAAAACGGTCTTGGTTAATGATTTCTTGAAAATGATAGACACTGACTTGCATCAGGTACACCCAGAGGTCGACTTAGAAATATTGGAAGGCATAGACCAGTGTACATTATAGAACATCGAGCAATGCGGATTGCTTGAGGCTGCATCAATCCCTATCACATTACATAGCGTGGAGTTTGTAATTGCTTGCATTAGGCATTACAACCCTACCACACGAGAAATTCGCTCAGTGGATGGGCGAGTGATTTGCAACCTTAAACCTAAGGATGTTGAAAAGTGTTTTGCTATTCCACCATGTCCGAAAAATGTGGTCATATCTGTGAGAGAATGCGAAAAGGCATTCGAAGTGTCAAAAGATAAGTGCTAGTAGAGAATGGTAGAAAAATGGCTAAAAAGCAAAAAGGCCAACTTGCCCAAGAATGTAGGGTGTGGAGAGTTCCGAGATGAGTATGCAGTGATGATAACTCTACTCAACTGCATCACTAGACAGGAGGAGGCGAACCAATTTCAGTCGTGGATGTACTACATCATTACCAAAATTGTAAGCAACAAAGAGCATTACGACTAGCCCGCCATCATCAACGATACACTCCACAAGCAAATGACCGGGTTCTTAGAGGCTCACAGGTTCCACATGTGCTCATATCTTGTATACCTGATTGCCTTCCAGGCCAATTCAGAGCATTACAAACTGTGGGAACCTTAAGTGTGTAGAAGGTCCAGAAACATTTTCTACGACTTGAGTTTACACAAGCAGAACGAAATTTCAAGTGGATGATCTTTTCATAATGCACATCTTAAGGGACCTCAACCATGAGATGCATATATGTATATCACTAGCAGCCAAGGAGGCAATGGTGGACTGGGCGGATTGGTTCATCCAATTGCCCACCTTCACCTATATACGCGTATATGGATATAATGGTCATCTTGCCATGTTACCTCGCTATCCTTCAGATAGGTAGTCTTCATGGAGTTGTTGCGGCAGTTGGCCAAAGTTCATTCTCATCTGTGCGTCAAACGCAAGACGGCTGCGAGCTTTCCTTTCCAGATGGGACTTTACAGGTGTAAGCAACAGCTGATGCCAAAGTCATGGGCCAAGAGATGGCGAGACTTAATCTTAAGTACCTCATTGATAGACGATTGTATCATCTTAGAGGCCTTTAGGTAGCACACCTTAAGGAACACTCTTCACATGAGTCTTCCATGGAAGAATATTGGGTCAACTGTGAAGATGAGTTTGATGTACGAAGACATAACTACAGCCGATTTAGACTTCCGCAAATTGCTGTTTTCATGACAGAAGATGTGGAAGGCCTATTCGATGATGATGGGGAAGTTATTCTTCTCTCATTCTTCGTGGATCAGGTGGACTCACATCCACTTGGAAAAGTGGATTGGCATGTCAAGGAGAGTACATCTATAGAGGAAAGAACAAGTAGGGTTGTCAGAAACAGTCATCTCTACTTGGATAGTAAGAAGACAAGGAAGGTAGTAATTCCCTGCACAGAGCCGCCACCAGTTCACCCTTCACTACCTTCCACGTCAAGGAAGAAGCCCAGACAGAAGCAATGGAGTAACCCTCCCAGAGGAATGAGGATGTCAGGGTACACAAGGGGAAGAATACAGTCTGCTGATACAAATCAGCAAGAGATTCATGTGGAGACAGCCACAAACATACCTGAGACAGTCATGGAAACAGTTGCAGTTGAGCTAGTGATTGAGACAATCACAGCTGAGACAGAGCCAATGATGGAAGCAATTGCAGCTGATATAGTGCCAGTGGTGGATGCAGAACCTCCTACTTCACCACCATTGCAGTAGTCACCAGTCCCCATTGACTTGGATTCACCATCACGAGATACTGCAACACAATCTCACTCGTCGGGCATTCAAGGGCCTAACATTCCTCCTTCCAGCCAGGCTAGTCAGGATTCATCTTGGCTTGAGAGCCTCCTAGGAAGGAAGAGAGAAAGGTCATCCTACCGGATAGACTTCATAGAGTTTGATCATGTCCCTCAAGACATGCCAGTAAAGAAGTTGAAGAAGCAGGTTCATGTAGGAAAGAATGCCGACAATGAATTTGTCATAGAGACAATTGCACCACCTGAGGACAGGAATGCACATGAGGTAGAGGTTAATGACTATACTTTGTCAAAAGTCAACCTCGGTAAGACCACTCGTCAGGTGGAGGTAGATCTCCTTGGAGTTGCATCAACAAGTGTCCAAGAAAGAATGGAAAAAGACGACAAAGACAAAGCAGCCTTAAAGGCTAAAAACCAGCAATTGAGATTATACATATCTAGCTTGATGCATGGTACACCAAACATCTCTGCCTTGCCTCGATATTTGCTAGACCTTCCCACAAAGCAAAATCACCACCGACTGATCCTGTATGGAAAACACTTGAGAAGTCAAGTGGAAGAATTTGTCATCAGAGGAGGGTGTATACTTATAGAGCTATATCAGCTAAGGAACAGAGCTCATGAACTCCGCGTGGAAATTCAGCAATCAGAGCAAAAGGCAGCAAAAAAGAGGCTTGGGGATGATATTACTATCTTAGAATTGCAGTTGGTGTACCAATCAATTACTATAGTGGAGAACAAGCAACATTTGTAAAGAACCGAACCAATTTTTTTTTTGTTTTTCCAATTACAATTACAATTAACATGCACCCGTTAAGGTTAGCTCTAAAACCAAAACGATGCGGAAAGCAACTCTAACCAAGGATGTACACCAGGATCCCGATGTTGGGCAAGGCGTGAACATATGGTCAGAGGATCTGATGCAAATGCAGAACTGGAAGGGAACTCTAACCAAGAATGCGTCTAGGATAGACGAGCATATGGTCAGAGGATCTTATGCATGCTGAGCTGAAAGTAACTCTACCCAGGATGGCGTCGAGTGATGGCGAGCATATGGTTAGAGGGTCCCAAAAACTACTAACTGAAAGTAAATAGGCGGCAAGCCAGCCTCTTCCACTTATTCAGCGGGAAAGTACAATGAGCAAAGAAAGAGATAAAGAGAATGCTGACAGTACTACTGTTCAGCTTACATTGAAATAGAGAGTGCCTGCCAAGATCATAAGATTAAGAGTTAAATAAGGCTGCAATAGTATAGTAGACTCCCCCTTGCTTGATAAGAGTGCTTAGACCCAAAACTCCACTCAAAGGACCAACTTTATATTCTGATTTTTGACAGACCTGCACTTAAAATGCATAACCAGCAACCTTAAAATCCACTAAAATGCACACAACTCACTCAAAACTCACCCAAATCACATGAGATAAAATGCATAATGCTCCTAAGAGATTGGTGCCCAAGATTGAACCATAAAATAGACCCAAACCTCATATATATTTTGGCACACAATTCCAAGCACCACTAGAAATGTACAGCCCTCAAGGAGGGGTGATTTTGCTCCATAAAATCCCACACTTGAAATTAAAATCTGAGACTTGGCACTCAAGGTCGCCCTTAGCAAGAAGTCAGATTGGTAAAACACCCAAAACAGAAATATTTTTATTTTTGAATTCATGAATGAAACTTACAATCAGCTATGATATTCAGCAACTCCAAAAATATGACTAAAATGCAAGGAAACTGAACTAAGATGCTAGGAACTCAAATGCAATGCTGAAACAAACTCAACTACGATCTACCTCTCAACTAGTTGCTATCTTTCAAGCAAGAAGCTGAGCCAAGCTAAGAGGTGTGCTTTCCTCGAAGCAACTCTGTCACCATTTCGACAACATAACTTTACTGAAAATATGAGATGAAGAATTGAAGAGAGGAGGCCTCCTTTTATAGACTTTAACAAGCATCTCCAGAAGCTTCTAGAAAGTGCACCCCTTTTGACTTTGAATTGACTTCCTTTTCCCTCCAAGAATGGCGTCCCTCTTCCCAATGCAATATTTGATTTTTAATAAAATATAAAGCTCCTTGAAATTGGTGTCCCTCCCTAAGCATCACATAATTTGGCCAAGAAATATTTAATAACCTCCTGATGAGGTATTCACCCTTGGAGTCCCCCTTTTAAAACAACTTTAAGGTGATGAAGCTAGGCCAAGGGGTCAATATTAAAATATAACATTATTTAAATCAACTTACTTATCTCTTCAAAAAATGCATCCAAAGGCCAAAAATCAAATTACCAACTGAACTGGTTGAAGAAGAGAGCCAACAACATTGAAATCCACAAGGCCACTGCCAGAAATAGAATTTACTAAAAATAGTAAATTCATGAAGTTGCTCAGATCACCATACAGGCAATACCACTGCGAAACTCTCTGAAAACCCAGAAAGAATCCGCAATCCAATCTCCAAACTTCAAGCAACAACCTCCTCAAAACAGGAAACCCTAATTTTCACCCTCCGAGTAGCCTACGGGTCTCCGGAATAGGCCAATGGTCAACTGAATCGATCACAATTGAGAAGGGGACATTACAACATCTTTTCGCTTGGAAAGAACAGCTTGCATACAATGTAAAAGCATATGACACCATCTCTGTAGAATTGATTGAGTACCGACATATTGTGGTAGGTTTTATCAGCTTCGTAAGAATGTTGGTAATATCTATCCCTTTCCTTTATCAACACAAGGGAGGTGCGTACATTGAGCTAGTCGAAGTGCAAACACAGTTCCAAAATCTCATCCGCGACAGTTTTTGCGGTGATCCTGCTGGTTGCGAGTTGAGTAAGATTGCAATCATGTCAACCAAGTTGGATGACGTGGCTGCAAAATGTATTGAATATCAACAGCAGATTGCGAGTGGTGAGGAGATGCTTAAACGATACGTCATCATCCTACGGAGCATTAATCACCCAAAGGCAGAAGAAGTCAACGACTGGCTAGAAGAGCTATTGACTAGTGGTGAAGAGGTGTAAAGCACCTAGAAGGGACGTCCTACCCTCCAAAATAGCATTAATGACAAACAGGAGTTAACTTGATGCCCCTTTCCAAGTTAACTGACTGTCCCACAGATCATGCATGTCTATTTCCACTAACTATGCATGTCTATTTTGGAGACACTTTTGTAATTTGAGTTCACTTTTAGTTTAGTTTCAGTTAACTGAAGTAGATTTGCAGTTAACTGCTTAATCCCCCTTTTTAGGAATAAATCTTGCTGATTGATTGGCAAGAACTCATTGTTAACTCAACGAGACTTTAGGGTTGCTTACACCTTTGAGTTCTATAAATAAGAGCCTTTGCTCTATATTTTGTAACCTTTATTTACTACACAAAATTGCTACGCCATTGTGCCAACAAACTTGCAAGTCTATATTTGTTCACTCTTGGATGAGAGTTGTTTGGTTTGATAAGCAATCGTCTATGATTTCGTACCTTTGCTGTCTCAAACCTTTTTAATTCGTTGAGAAAGTTTGAAGAAAGAAATCAAAAGACACATGCAATTTGATCTAAAGTTTCAAGTTCTATGAACGTCTTGTTACAATTTATTGTTTCAATCTCCCCCTTGGACAGGTGCCGTCACCTCCTTGGGTATTTTGATGTTAATGATTGTCGTTTGATGTTGTGTAATGATCTGTATTTCAGCCTACACTTTGGACAGGTGTTGTCACCTCGGGAATCCTGTTATTCAGCTCATTGTCCTTTGTTGTTTCTAGTGATCTAAGTCTTAGCCTACACCTCGGACAGGTGACATCACCTCCTTGGAAATCCTAAGATTCAGCTCACCGTAAGAGTGATTGCTTGCATAAAGCCTTATTCCAACATAAATCTGAGAGTTCAGAGCCTCAGACGCATTCTGAGAGATGGTCAGCCCAAGTGATCCAATAATTGAAATGTGTTCACAAATTGAAGTAAAACAACATCTTTTCATACCATAAATTGGTAAAAACTATACTAGTAAAAAATCAACATTTTCCTTATAAAGAAAAAAGAAAGCAACTTCAAACAAGATTGGATTGATTGAACATAAACATAAAAGTCTATGAAGTACCGAGTAGACCTTAACAGCAATAATTCAAATGTGTTCACAAATTGAAGTAAAACAACATTTTTTCATACCATAAATTGGTAAAAACCACACTAGTAAAAAATCAACATTTTCCTTATAGAAAAAAGAAAGCAAATTTAAACAAGATTGGATTGATTGAATATAAACATAAAAGTCTATGAAGTACCAAGGATTGTGTGCAAAGTCACAATATTTCCTCTATTAATATCCACAATACAAAGTTTGTTTAAGTATTAGATTTACATAATTTACAAAATGACTGATCATAAAAAACACAAAACTTAGTGAGCAATAATATCAGCAAAAAATTAAGTATGAACATTACTATCAAAAAATTAAGTGCAAAATAACACTTATTTATAAGGTTTCCAAAGCTATTGGATTGAAATAAACCAAAGAAACTGACTACACTTCTACTCTGTCTACCGACTACTTACATGCAATGTAAGTTTTATTATAAAATCATATACACCAAAGTTAAATATGAACTCTAGCAATTTCTAGTTAAGCTATTGATTAAAATTTCAGAAATTATCACTGAAAGCTCACATCTCATTCATTACAAGAGATCCAAAGATAAACAATCTAACAATTGTCTACTCCTCAGAAAGCTCATTGTGCTAAAATTAGCTACTATTAAAAATAGTGCTGACTAAAAACAGCTCTCTAAAAATAACAAATTTCAGAATATGATCTTCTCCTTGAAAATGGTCACTGCTAAAAGCAATGCAGTCTTTTTTTAACATGGGCTAAGAAAGGACTTCTGGATAAGTGGCTCTAGATGATGAAGCTTTTCCCTTGTGTTGATCATAGTGGAATTTTGAAGAAATTTTGAAACCTTGACCTCCTGATGCCTTGAGTCTAAGTGCTTCCATCAATCCTCCAAACAAACCCTAGCTCAAGATATAGCTCTGAAAATTCCGTGGGCGTTGACCTATTTGAAAACCTTGAACAGGGATTTATGACGATTCGTTTCAATTTGATTTTGCTGATGATTGACAGAAAAAAGAACTGGAAGAAAATAGATTGCTGTTCTGACTGTTTAGGACTATTGTACTGGCTATTCCTTTTCGAAAAGTACGGATGATTGATAGAAGTGAGGAAGAAATACACTGCTGTTCTGCGATTATGAGTGCTGTAATGTCTGACCTTTACTTCAACTTTAGCATTCTGCTGATGTCAAAAAGTCTGATTTTAGTGTTCTGCTGCACTCTTATGCTGCATGACCTGCTATTTTCACCTTCAAATGGTTGATGAATGATATAAAAAGAAGAATTCAAAGGAAAAAGACTGTTGTTCACTGCACTGCTTCTGATTTTTCTTTGAAATATAGTGCCCTTACTGTGGTGTTTGAAAAAGACTGCACCAACACCTTGATGTGTTCATTGAGATTTTGCTTTTTTTGACATGCACCAGTGAAATGAACTTTAAGATTTTTAAATCAGAACCTTATTTCGTGAAGTGTGCCCTTGATAACATGGGAAATGTTTTACCAAATTGAAGTTTGAATGCATTTATCAAGGCATGCACCTTTCTATGGTGATTATGATTTGCATTTGAAACTTATTACCTTGCAAAGTGCGCCCCTGTGTTATGCATTGAATCTTCTTATCTAGGTGCATGCTTATGAAGACCTTCCGTCTATATGGAAATCATGCACTTTGGAGCTCCCCCTTCCAAGTGTGCACCTTTGAATGCAACTTGGATTTCAATTTTTAACTTGCAGATTTCCTTTGTCAGAATGTACACCTAGTCAAAGTGTTTTGGATGTTGAATTGCCATATAAAGGTGTGCAGTTCACAATGGGACTTTTTATTTGAATCTTGTGCTTTCAGGTGCACACTTCTCAACTAGAATTTATAATCAATTCCCGTTAATAAAGATGCACACCTAGACATGCTTTTTTTTGATGTAATCCTTCTTCACACAAGTGCACACTTGTGTACTTACTCTTACAAACTTCAATCTCCTTAAGTTAGGGGCACTCTTCACAGCCACACTTATCAAATTTTCCTAGTTCAATGCCTCCTTTAATAGGTGTGCCCCTATGAGTGTACTTCGAAACTTGAAATTGCCCTTATTAGGTGCACGCACCACTTCATTAGATTCTTGACTTGACTTCACTCAGGGGCACAGTTGATCAAGCGGATTTTGACTTTAGATTTCCTTAATATGAGTGTGCCTCAGACAATGAATATTTGTTTCTCTCTACTGCTTTATATAGGTGCATGCCAGTGTGCAATTTTATCTTGCTTCTTAAAACTCCGTTCTTTCATTGAGGTGTACACTCGTTCACCAGACTTTGTAAATTCCTTCAACAGCAACTTCCTTTCTCTGTGATGATGAACAAATTCAAGAGCTTCATACCATATCCTTAATAATAATCAGAAAATTTAAATGACACAAAGAAGACAACCATGCATAGGAAAAATTAAACTATACAAGACCTAAAACATGAATTGCACTTGGGAAAATGACAAATTTTAGTTGAAATATTGACACAATATGAAATTTTGTATAGGTATAACACGTATAATATTATGTACTTTAGTATGGCTGATTAATTTTTGGTAACAAGGGCAGTTTATGCCTTGATTGCTATCACCAACCATTGCACCTGCCCATTCTTTTACCTATATGTGGTATTTGTCTTGACTTTTTTTGGGATCTTCCCTATGTTTCTGTTTTCATATTGTATGTGAATCAGGTTTGCACTTGAAGATGATTACTTGATGATTAGATCTATTAGTAAAGATATTTAATTTCTGTTGTGTTCTCTTATGGTGTGATCATGACCATTGTGTATTTTATTTTGTTTATTTTCTGCTTTTGTAAATATTTCATTTGGTTCTATATAACATACAAATTATCTTTGCTTTACAAAGAATAGCATGGTTGACTTAAAATAAATATCAAGCATAGGTTTCCAGTTAGTACACACCGGAATCTTTCTTTACTTCAATTCTGTTTTTTTAATAAAATAGCAAATTATATTAAAAGAGACTTAAAAAACTAATTACTAATGTCCGAGCCCTGGTCTGGACTCAAGGGCATTGGCATTTCTGTTGTAGAATTATGTTTACATTGATATCTTTAAAAGTTGCAAAAGACCAAGAAGAGAAAATAAATATCTGAATTGCTGTCATGTCCCCAATTTGATTTGAAATTAGAATTTTGCAAAGGCGGGAAAAAGTGTTTTTGAACACTAGTTTTGATTTTTTAATTAAATACAATGATAATATTTTAAATAATAAATAAAATAAAATAACAAATTACCTTATTGTGGTTAGCCAAATTTGAAGAAGAAAAATAATATAAATCCAAATAAAATTCCCTTGAGGTGGATGACCTAGTGAGAGGTCAAGAAATAAAATATTAATGCCACAAGGGGTTTGCCCTACTTGGAGAAAGGAATGAAAAATAAAATAAAATATTTTATTTGTGTTTTTGGGCGCCTAGCAAGCCTTGCTTGAGGTCAGCCCTAAGGAGGGAAAAAGTAAAATAAAATAAGAATATTTGGCTTAAGGAGGTCGGCCTTGTTAAGATTATTTGTGGAAGGCTATAAAAGAAAGTAAAGTGCAGGTCATTTGGGGATCCATTCATATCTAATTTCATTTTGGAGATTCTTCTCTTCGGCTGCAACTTTGGTTGGGCTTCATTCCAAAGACAAAAACCCTTGTGAATGTGGTGAGTTGGACGAAACCCTAGCTCACCTTGTGGAGAACTCATGACAGAGTTCTAATTGCACTTCATTGGAGACAATTGGAGGTTTGGAGCATCAATGCATAATCAGATTTGGAGCAGCATTATTGTGGCATTTTGTGAGCAGATTGCATTAGGGTTTTACCCTAATTTGGAGTGCCACTTGGAGCAGGCCTGAGCGCCCACCTTTGGAGGGCAATTTTGCACATTTGAAGCATATTTGGAGCAGAAAACCCTAAGCACTTGCCAAGGAGGAATTTCGCCCATCTAGTGTTTGATATCTGAAGACTATTTTGCATATATTTGGTATGTATAATCACAGTTTTAGATCTGATTTGTAGAGCAGAAATCTGGGCATATGTCTGGCATGTTTGAGTCCATGAATTCATTGTAAATTTAGTCCAGAATATTCAGTTTGTAACAGCAGAATAACAGAAAATCAGATCTGTATGTTGCATTTGGATGCCCTATCTTGTCAGTTTGTAACAGCAGAATAACAGAAAATCAGATCTGTATGTTGCATTTGGATGCCCTATCTTGTGTTTTTATGGTGGATTTCATGTTTGATACAAATTTCAATTGGTAGCATCATTTGGCATGTTTATTTGTCATGTTTGGGCGCCTGTATGTTCATTGTGATATTTTGTTTGAAATCAGAAAATAAAAATCAGAAATCAGAAATAGGGCATATCCGATTAGGGATATTACAACTGCACATAACTGACAATTGGAAAGCAAATAACTATGATAAATATCACAAAATAACTTGCTACAAATTTGAAAATGATAGTTCCGTAACTTATTGGATGAAAAACTAATGCAGTGAAAGTAAAGAGGTCCATGATTGAAGAAATTCGAAACGCACTCCACATGAAATGAATTAGTCATTTTCCCTTATCTAGTGGCTTTGAAATACTTTTGAGGCATCTTTAGGTTTGTCTTCCTCATATGAATTTTGATCAGTGTGGCTTCTTATTTGGTACATTCAGGCCTAGAAAGAGGTCTGAATAGATGTGTTATGTTGACTTGCTCAGATGGTAGCTTTTAGGAGATCTCAAGTTCTCACGCTGAGTTGTCCCTTTTTTGAGTGGCTTGCTAGGCATTTAATTGTTGGAGGGCTCCCACCAATCTTCAGTTGGATTTTTCAATCGTGAGGAGTTGTTCATTTGCTTCTATACTGCTTTGAAGCTACTTATAATTTTGGCTGAAGTAAATCAACCATTACTTTTGGATTGCATATAGCTGTATAATGACAGCATACAGCTATAGAATGAGACCTTACAATTGTCATCCCTTTTCGTCATTGGACAAGTGTGTGACTATGCATAGCTTTAGTATGAGAGCATACAACTGTAGAATGAGGGCATGGAAAGAATTTAGTGGGATGATATATTTAGCATTTTTTATTCAAGAGAATGGGGGATCATAGAATTGTGTTTTGAGTTAGGGCCATTAGGGCCACTAGGATGTTTTTGGGTGTGTTGGAACTTTGGAAGAATGTTAATAACATAGTGAAATGATCATGCTCAGAAAATAAAATAAAATACTTCTTGACAGCTCAATTTATTTACCCAGAAATTAATTCCAAACACACTTTGCCCAAACAAAAAGAAATAACAGCTGAACGCATGCACTCTGTTGAGATACGGAATTGTTTGATGCAAATATTGATTCAATTTCCACTTCAAGATTTCATTCCAAAGAAACAACAACCGCCAGAACACAATAATATTTGGTATCGATGATGCGAGATCTCAATTGAATGATTTGAAATACAGATCTGAGCAATAAGCAATAACTTAAATAAATCACATTCATTAGTGGAAGATACAAAATACCATAAGAAGTACTTCGATAGCATGAAAATACGATCACTGACAAGTTGAGCTCGGATTGTTGATGATCTTCAGAAAACTTATGTCGCTTGAGTCCGCCTAAATGATTCCTGATAGCTTATCGCATACTTTGACCAAGATGTAAATTGCGTCTCCTTGGTCAACAGGTGTTCGCGTGTTCTTCTTGCAGGGAATTGATAACCTGAGAGATGTCGCTTCGTCCCTCCACAACGAACGAATGAGTAATGACGGCCAGAGTCGTGAGGCTCAGCCAGATCGCCTACTCGATCGCACCCTCTCTAAACGCAAATTCCTGGCGCCATTGTTACTGTGATGAGTGCTTGAAATTCCATTATGTGTAAACCACATAAACTTGAATGAGCACTTGATGAGAAGATAAGCGCCAAGGTCTGAGAGAAACATAAAACATGAATTTTCTCAGGAATGGAGCTACGCTCACCCTGAGTGCCAACGCCAGAGAGCTATGCTTCTGCGATGCTTGGCAAGACTACCATCCAAAATCCATGATACCAAAAGAGGAAGACGAACAACTATAAATACTGATTAATGAAGCCGCCTCACGAAGTCGGCCCAGACAAAATAAAATAGATTTTTAAATTTAAATTTTGAATTAGGCGCCAACATGGGAAATGTCGGCCAGACATAAATTTATTTTATTTATTTATTTATTTAATTTAGTGTTAAGAAACGGTTTTGCACGATTCAGGTCGGCCACCTCAATTTGGGACATTACAGTCCCTGCCTCCAGATTGTTACTTGTCCTCAAGCAACCTTAGGTTCGATGCTCAAAAATCTCTACTCCTTCCCAGGTAGCATCTTCAGCAGGCAGATTTTTCCATTTCACCAAATACTCCGGAATGACCTTGTTCCTCAACCGCTTCTCTCTCACATCCAACACTATCTCGGGCTCGAGAATTAGTTTGCCTTCATCATCGAGGGGTGGCAAATCCATTGTTGGTGTGATCTGCTGCCCCAACGCCTTCTTCAAACAAGATACATGAAAATATTATGAATTTTGCTCCTGGGAGGCAACTCAAGCTTATACGCAACCTCTCCAATCCTCCTGGTGATCTTGAATGGATTGTAGAACCTTGGTTTCAACTTCTTTGCTCTGTTTCCCTTGAGAGATGACTGTCTGCATGGCTGCAACCTTAAAGACACCATGTCGTTCACCTCAAAAACCCTCTCGGTCTTACGCTGGTCTGCATATAATTTTTGCTGATTTTGAGCACGCTGCAAATTTTCCTTCAAGGAGTTCATGATGTCCACGTTCTGCTGCATCATGTCTCTAGCACTCGAAACTCTACTGTCTGCAAGAATCAGATTCATGAAAGAAGTGGGCCTCATACCTGTAGAGTGCTTTGAAAGGAGACATCCTGATGGACATGTGATGCGTGGTGTTGTAGCAAAATTCCCCAAGATGTAGCTGTTGTGACCTTTTCACACATCACCCCATTCAAAATGGGGACCCCCTAATTTTGCTCCGTTCCTCGTCTTTTGGCTTTGGTTTTGTCTCTCCCTCTCTTTCTGCTGTCTGTCTTTCTGGGTATGTGCCCGTCTTTGAGCCTAAACGTGAAATTTTGGCCAAGTCTGAGAATTAGGGTTTTGAACTTTCCAACCAATTTGTGATCAAACGAGGCGAATAAATTGAAATCAGAGATTAACATTGATGTCAATACACTTCCATCAATTTTCCACTAAAGTTTCATCAGATTCTGACTACTTACTATTTTTAGTAAGTGTGCAATTCCGGGTATTCTCTCAGCATTTTCTAAAGTTCCGACAATCACACTGCATCCAGAGCACATCAGGCTGCTCACTGGCAAAATTTGAGCTGAACGGACAACTTACTATTTTTAGCAGTTCAGCTTCCAGAGCAAATTTTAGGGTTTATATGCAGAGTTTTTCAATGCATGTCTGGGGATTCCTTCTGGGTTTTCTGAAACCTACGCAACGATATAACATGCAAAGTGAGATAACAACTTTCAGAGTTTAGCCTTAGGAGGCTATTTTTAGGGTTTGCATGTCAGGGTTTTGTTTTGTAAAGTGCCTCACTAATTCTGACTTGATTTTTTTTTTTTTCTGATTTCTCTACATCAACTACCTGTCCCTGAATTTTCCTTTGGCTAATATAATTTTCTGACTGCAGTGTTCCCACAGAATAGAGTAATTTTGGTGTACACTTTGATTGGTTTGAGGGGAGCTCGTTGTACGTTGCCACAGATGCTATTAAAGTTGTTTTAACACCATTGTAGAGTGTCTTGCTCAAACTGCTTGACTTTGTTTTCTTTCAATGCAAGTTATTGTCATTTTTGTCAAACGATTAGAGAGTGAGCTGATTTCTGAATTTGTAAGTTTCTGTTTAATTTCTGCTCAAGGCCTTGATTAGATAAGGTCGAAACAGTAGCATGTAATACTAAGCTTATCACTGTATGTAAGATTGAAGCAACATATGGGACGGAATCTCTAATGTTCCTTAACGAGTACAATTTCCTGAAGTTCTTATAACAGAATATATTAAACTGTGCACTTAGTGACTTCCAGAAATGAACAGGATTAGACTGTGCTCAAATACGGTGCTGATATGAAATTACTATGCCAGAAATGTATTATAACAATTATCAACATCGCTCAGACATGCTGACAGCAGGTTGTAGAATAAGTTGACAATATTTTCAGTTTGAATATAATGCAAGGATTGATAACATAATTTTGGAACTCAGCTAAATACAATATTCAGAATTTCTGGGCAAGAGTTCGCACTTTTACAGAATTAGAATGATACAAATTTCTGACCTGGTTATGGGTAGCAACCTGAAACATACACAGCAGACTGGAAACTCCACGCACAGCTGAGAGAAGAGGATAGTCGCTGAGAGCAAAAACGTCCTCCTTAAACCCCTCCAACAGCAGCCACGTCAGAAATATAAGGTGGAATAGCCGCGCTTTTTCTCTTGCAACCACGACTTATGCTTTCACGCGCTCAGCCCCTCTGAAGCATGTCTCAAAATGACACAATGTGGTGGCGTTTCCTACGCCTAGGGTTTCCAGGAATGCCCGCGTCTTTAGCAACTGAAACTTCTTAAATCCTTCTCAATGAAGCCGGCGAAACCACAGTAAGATGAAGCACGAAAATCAGACTAAATCTCCCAAATAGGACAGATGTTCCACTGTCGAAATGGGATCCAATGGCCGTTCTTGCAGCCACGAACTTCTTAGGCTTTTCTTCCCGTGAAAACTATGAATGTCTTCCAAGTATGAAAAAAAAGTGCGAATGCCTTTCATCCCCTTTCTTTTGTATTTCCTTTTGCCCTAGAAGTGGCGAATTTTTTTACTTTTAATTTGCTTTCAAAATATAAAAGTGACTTAGTCTATTCCCTTTAAATTGCCCACATAAAATTTAAGTGACTTCCCAAAGTCCAACTTTTTAATTATTCGCCCTTAGTCACTTTTATCATTTAGTAAAGTCACTTAGCAAAAGATTTAATTAATTATTTAATATTACCTTTAGAAAACTTAGGTAATAACTAAACAATTAAATAAACGACCCCCTTTTTCCACCAGTTGCCTTCGGGAGTTGAAAGGCAACGAAGCAATCATAGAACTAGGTGGGAGGGGACATTACATGTTTGCATGTCTGCATATTCCTTATGGGTTTTTCGAGAGCAATGCAGTGATGTGACATGCAAATGGAGATAATCACTTATTCAGGAACTTACTATTTTTAGCAGATGCATTCCAGCAGCCGCCTCCCAACACTTCAGATTCACAAATTGATTGCAATGCAACAGAAACAAGGACAAACGGAGGTCGTTTGATATGCATGCAAGATGAATTAGGGTTTCCAGCTTCGGGACCCAAAATGAGGGGTAAAAAGCTAGAATTTTCAAAAACCAGTGTATACCACCGCGATTAGCATCTTTCAAGCTATCCACTGGTAAAATTTGAAGGCAAACGAAGCACTTACTATTTATAGTAAGTCATTTCAGAAACTGGCTAAAAATAGAAAGTCAGCAGTAGGCGCCGATGTCAATGGGCAAGTCACGTGGTGAGGAGCGCATCATTCAAATTTCAAGTCAATTGGAGTTGTGGAGATATCAGAAACAAGCAATTACTATAAATAGCAAACCACCTTTAGAAACATGCTATGTTTAGCAGGTCAGCTTAGAATAGCAGTGTCAACAGGCTGACAGAGTCATGAAGATCCAGTGTTCAAAATTTCAAATCAATCTGAGCTTCTGAGATGTGAGAATTAAAAGACTTACTATTTATAGTAAGGCATGAAGAAGCTGGTGAAGACAAGGAAAATGGCTAAGGTATAAGTTATCCTGCACCATCAGGAAAATGCGCCCATCTTAGCTGGAAGCTAGGAAAATCTTCAAGTATTCAAAATATCCTTCACCACCCTCCATATGCGCCCAAGAAAAAGGAGGGTGATTGAAAAGTTTTCTAAGTTAGAAGTTTATCTTGCTAGACCTCCCAAATGCACCCTCTTCAAGGTGGAGATGTTTAAAAATTTTCAAGGCAAGAGTTGACATCCTCTTCATACCCCTAAATGCGCCATGTTACAAGAGGCATCAAGAAAAAGTTCTAAGTGAAAAGTTTGTTCTCTTGCACTTGCTAAATGCGCCCATGCTTGGAGGAGTCTAAGAAAGTCAAAAAGGTCAATGATATTTCATCCTCCACCACCTTCCATATGCACCCACTACAAGCAAGAAGAAAGAAAGTCAAAGGCATGGGAAATGTAAATCCTTCATCAAGTGTAAAATGCGCCCACTCTAGGAGGGTGCTCTAAAATTTTCTAAGTCACGAGGATATTCCTCTCTCCCTCTCAAATGCGCCCATGCAACAAGCAAGTCAAGGAGTCAAAGGTTTCATCCTATACACATGCTTAAATGCGCCCAAGTAAGGGCATGTGAAGACAAAAGGAAAGAAGCTCAAAGGTCAAAAGCAAGTAAAAGGTGTTGAATACATACAAGTGGAGAATAAAGACAAAACGTCTCCATGCAAAGATATCCATGCAAAAGAGGTGTCCATGCAAGGCATGTGCATGAAGACAAAGGACAAGTGGCATATGAAGAGATCCCAACGCCTTGAGGTGGGTCCACCTTGTCATGTGTACGCCCAAAGAGGTTGAAGGGAAAATATTCCAAATATTGAAGTTGATAACTATATGCGCCCATCCTCCTCAAGGTAGGAAATGCGCCCATGATTCAAAGCAAGTTAGGAGAAAGTCAAAGTCAAGATTTTCATCCTTCGTGAAGTGTGATATGCGCCTAAAGAGAAAGTAAAATTTGAAAAAAGATGGTGAAAATAAAGAGTTGCCTAGGTGTTGAGAGTAAAGATGGTAAATAATGCTAAGCGTTGAAAGTTTAATATCCTTCATAATAAGAAAAGTGTGCCCAAGATGCAAGGGGGAGAGATGATAATATGCTAGGCGTTGGAATTTTAAAATGAAAAATGTCCTTCATGGTATATAATATGCGCCCAAGGTAATGGAAATAATTTTTTAAAGTGAGTTGATGAAATTTCTCCACTGGCAAGGTGATTGAAGAAAATTTTCAAATTAAAAAATGTTAAGTGATTTAAATTTTCTCTAAGGCAAAATATTTTCTTCCTTGGGAAAATCACGCCTAGACTTGGAGATGATGAAATTTCTTAAGGCGTGAGCAAAATTGTTAATGAATGAAGTCAGGGATGCCAGCTGCACAGGCTGATAAATTTTTTTCAAGTCAGAGCAACAAAGCACTCACGGAGATGAAAAAAATGGATTAAATTTCATGAAAAATTATTATTTTTTTTCCAAGGTTGAAATCCAAGAAAATCAAATGAACCCGTTCGTTGTACACCCATGAGTTCGACGCGTTCTGAAGAAAATTTTCTTCTGGGTATTGAAGATCTTTGATTAGAAGTTGATTTCAAAGTCTTCCACGCTTCGCCAAAGCCTTCCGAGGTGAATATTTTTGATGGGCACTAGGTTGATGAATTTCCTAAGGAAAATTTGAGAAATTTTCTAAGGAAAGAAATGTTTGTGAAGATAAAATGCCTTGGCGGACGAGTTTAATGTTGGGTGCCTAGATAATTTTTGATCAAATTCCTGATGAAAGCATTTTTCTTGAGTCTAAGTTGGATGAAGTATTAGAGTGAAGTGCGCTAGGCAGAATGCAAGATGGGTTGGAAAATTGGCTAAGGCATGAAGAATTTGAACACAAAGTTGGCTAGTGAAGACGATGAACCCTTGGAAGTTAAAACTTGAAAGTCTTGGTAAGTAAGTTAAGTTTATATTATGAAGTGTTCTAATACCCTTCTCCTTGCTTATTTTGCAGGAGGAACGTCGAGACCAAGTGGTGATGACTTAAAGTGATGAAGAAAGTAATCCAAGATGACATTTCAACCTTGAAGGAAGAAAAGTTGCAAGAAAATGGCTAAGTGTTGAGACTTAGTGACAGAGAAGAAACGTTTTCAAAACTGAAGATGGAGAAAAGAATGGAAGCTCGAGCAAAGTTGAAGAACAACGTCAAGAAGAAGATCAAGAATAGTGTGAATGCGTTTCAAAGTTGGAATCTTCTAGAAGGATGATCGACATTAATGGCTCATTTATTACCCCACCCCTCTTGGTGGCAGTTTTTAGGGTGAATCTTGTTTAGGGCTGAGGTGGCACGATCCTGGCCATCCAGCCGATTGTAATCTGAGCCGTTCGTTGGACTTGGCCAGCTATAAAAGGGGCATCCCCCCTCATTTGTATCTCATTAGATCAGAGTTAGAATAGTAGAGGAGTAGAGAGAAATTGATAGAATAGAAAGTAGATAGTATAGTTTAGATTGAAAAGGAAGGAAAGTCTTCCCTTTGAATACTTTGTAAGAAGTTGTCGTGAATGCTTTCATAATAAAAGAATTTTCATTGATGGTGATTTCTTCTTTGTTATGAGTAGTTGTCGAGGCTTCTTCGTCCTTCCAATTCAAGTAGAATCAAGAAGTAACTTAATATAGAGTAGTTTTCATTTTCATGCAAATAGATGTTAGTTGTGGACTTGTGGAGTTAATCAAGGCAACTTCTTTTAATCCATACCACTAGCAGCTTGCTGATGGCAAGTTTGCCTTGTGTGGTCAACTGGAAAATATTACAAACTTAACTTCGATTGTGGTTCATGTGTTTGTATGCGTCGTTCTGATGGTACTTGCATGTTGAATTATAATTTGAAAACCTCTTGCCACTCCCTTGAAGATTGCACCGACTTTGTGTAAGTTGTCCAACGTGAGGCAAAGCAGAGTCTGGTCGAAGTCTGTCGAGATTGATCCCACATCCCGTCCTTAGATAGAACATAAACTCCTTAGGCCCTACACTCTTTGAAATTCAGTTCATTTCTAGTTAGAATTAGGAAACTTGTGCTCACTTGCCGAATCATCCAAACTACATGAAAGCCCTTAGTCTACTGTCTGCTGTCAATTGTCGAACAATTGTGTAAGTCCCCTTGAAATACCAACAAAATCACATCGAGCCAACTGAGGGTATTCTATTGCATGAAGGAACCTTGGAGTTAAATGTATGATCTATCTCGCAATCTTAGCATGCAGGAAACTTTGTTCAAGAGAGGATAGAGTATCTGTTGGGAAACTTTATTCTGTGTTGGTGCGGTCACGAAAATCACATCAACAGTAGCCATTTCACCCAAGCTGACTACTGTCTTGTCACATAATTTCTCAAATATCCCTCAATCCACTTATTCACGATCTTCGTTTGTCCATCTGTTTGAGGGCGATAGCTAGTACTGGGAGTTAACTCTGTATGGGCCAAACAAAAGAGCTCTTGCCAAAACAAGTCGATAAATCTGCTATCCTTGTCACTCATAGTGTTTCTTGGCAACCCGTGGAGTCTAAAAACTTATCTAGAAAACAGATCTGCAACTTGTGGAGCCTTAAATTCTGAAGAAATGGCATAGAAATGATAATACTTAGTGAGCCTATCCACCACAATGTAAATACAATCTTTACCTTGCACCTTTGGGAGTCTCGTGATGAAATCCATTGATATGCTCTCCCATTTTTGATTTGGGATCGGTAAGGGCTGCAACAAACCGGCTGGTAGTACATGCTCTGTTTTGTTTTATTGGCAAACTGGACATTCTCTGACATGTTGCAATATGTCAGTTTTCAATCCTTTCCATGCAAAGCGCTCCCTTATTTGCTTGTATGTCTTGTAGAATCCAGGATGTCCATCAAGGGGCGTATCATGACAGGCTTTATAATTCTGTTCTTAAACTTGGACTGAGCCACAAGATAGATCCGGTCTTTGTATAGAATGAGCTCTTCAACTACCTTGTACTTGTCATCCAACACTCTCCCCTCCAAGATGTCATTAGCAAATGAATCTCTAGCATATTCAGCTATAATGCACACTCTCCAATCAACAGATATATCGGACATGGCACAAATGCATGGCTTCCTAGAAAGTGCATCTGCTACCACATTGTTCTTGCCTTTCACATATTTAATATCAAAATCATAAGCTTGGAGTTTGCTTACCCATTTCTGCTTTCTATCATTCAAATCTCGCTGATTAAGGAAGTACTTCAAGGTTTTGTGATTCGTCTTCACCACAAATTTCCCGCAAACCAGATACTGTCTGAACTTAGCAAGGGCATGCATGATTGCCAACATCTACTTATTATAAATAGAGAAAGCCTTCTCTGCGTTTGTGAGTTTCTTGCTCTCATATGCTATGGGGTGCTTATTTTGCATCAACACTGCTCCAATACCTTCCCTTGAAGCATCACACTCAAGTACAAAAGGGGATGGGAATAGCTAAAACAGGACACGAGCTCATTACCTCCTTGAGTTTGTCAAATGCCTATTGTGCTGTGGGACTCCAAGAAAAGGCTTCTTTCTTGGTCAAATTGGTCAAGGGGGCTGCAAGCTGGGAGAAACCTTTTACAAATCTTCTGTAGTAGTTGCAAAGGCCCACAAATCCCCTCAACTGAGTCAGGTTCTTAGGTCTAGCCCATTCATGAATAGCCTTGATCTTCTCCTCATCAACACTAACCCCTTGAGCGCTGATCTTATGACCCAAATATAGAATCTCTGTCATCCCAAATTCACATTTTGACATCTTAGCATAAAACGAATTCTTCTCGAGGATGTCAAGCACCTTGTCTATATGCTTCAAATGTTCTTCCCATGTCTACTCTAAATCAAGATGTCATGAAAGAAAACCAACATAAATTTTCTCAACTGAAGAATGATAACTTGGTTCATGCAAGATTGGAATGTAGCAGGGGCATTGGTTAACCCAAACGGCATCACCAAGAACTCATAATGCCCATAATGACACCTGAAAGCTGTCTTATGCACATCTGCGTCCCTGACCCTAATCTGATGGTATCCTAAACGCAGATCAATCTTGGAGAAGTACACTACATGTAGCTCATCAATCAATTCATTTATCCCGGGAATAGGATAACGGTTCTTGATTGTCTTTTTGTTGAGAGCCCTATAATCGATGCACAAGCTGAGTGTCCCGTCCTTCTTTTTGACCAACACTACTGAAGAAGCAAAAGGACTTGAGCTTGGCCAAATGTGTCCCATATCCAACAACTCCTTAATGGCCTTCTCGATCTCCTCCTTGTACACCCTTGGATGACGATATGGAGTAGTGATGACTGGTTTGGCTCCTTCTTCAAGCTCTGTCACATGTTGAAATCTGCTTTCCGGTGGCAACCCCAATGGAATCTCGCGGAACACCTTGCATTTTTTGTTCAAAATGGCGTGAATGTCAATAGGAAAAGATTTTTCTTCTTTTGGTGGACTAGTGTCTGTGATCAAACACTCTGCTGCCCATGCTACTTCATTTCTACGAAAAGACTGTTCCATCCTTTTTGCTAAAACCACCTTAGGACCATTCCGAGAGAGACCCTTGAGAACAACCTCTTTGCCTTTATGCTTGAATTTCAACTCTATAGTTTGGTAATTGGTGGTGTACTCTGCGAGTGAGTGTAGCCACTGAACCCCTAGAACCATGTCTGTGTCACTGATGTCCACAACATAGAAACCATCCCTCATCTTGTGTCCTTCTAAAATCAGCTCCATTTGTTGAATCCGTCTAGTGCAAGAAAGGATGTTTACTCCAATAGTTGCCACATCAAACCCTTCGAAGTCTTCTGTTCTCAAACGCAACTTGGTAACTGTCTTTGTGTCAATGAAATTATGAGTAGCTCCACTATCTATCAACACTGTCCCTTTCTGACCCCGTAGGACCCCTCTAACTCGGAGAGAATGGTATCGTGGTGCACCTGAAAGTGTTGCAAGAGTACCTCCCGTGGGGTCTTCTTCTATCACGACTTCTTGTTCTCCCTTGTTAGTGATCTCCTCACTGCCCCCTTCTTCAATTTCAGCTTCATCATCGGAAACCACTTCAATGTAATAAACTTGACCCCTCCCTTGACACCCGTGACATTCATTGCACTTTTCTTTACAATAGTAGCACAAGCCCTTCTTGCGGAGTTTATTCCTTGGCATTTCATGTGGTCCTGGAGGAGGGCCCTTAGGTGGTGGATTAGCCTTAATGAAAGGCTTCTTTGGCTTCCTTGCTGGTGTGCTTTTGCCAATAGCCTTCCCTTTCTTGGTGGAATCTTCAAGACTCAAAGCTTTCCGGATAGCTTCCTCTAATGTTGCTGGCTCCAAAGCTCTCACCAAGCCACGGAAAGACTCTAATAGGCCTTCAATGAAAAAGAACATAAGCCTCTTGTTTGAAACATTTGATACCATCATTGCGTGTCTTTGAAATTTTGAAACATACTCATCCATGGTGCTTGATTGCTTGAGTCTTGTTAGCTCCTGGAAATATGCTTTAGGATCTTTCTGATGAAATATGTGTGAATTCTGCATATGTAGATACTTGTCCAAATCCCTGAGTCACAATGCCATGGTGCCACCACTCACGAGCTAAACCCTCCAAATGGAGGATGGCAAACTTGATGACTTCTTCTTCAGTCATGGGGCTGAGAGAAAAATAAGTATCCAACTTCTGTATCTATGATTGTGCAGTCATCTTTACCGAGCCATCAAATGTTGGAAGTGTTAGCTTGCTTACCCTATGTTGCAGATCCTTGTTGGGGTGGTAAGTAACTTGGATTCCCTTTGATCCTGTTGTACCCAACCCAAATTTTTTGCTTCATTAAAGCATTTTGCTTAAAAGAGTCTAAACCTTGTTAAAATGATGCCAAAACATAGTTTTTGGGCAAGTCAAGTATGTATTTTGAGTCAGTTTGGTGTGGAGAAGATACTAGTGAAATTTGGAAAAAATTGAAAATTAGGGTTTCTGCACCCCTATTTCACGTCGGGAAACCCTAAAAATTAAAACTTGTTAGAATTGGCTGAAATTAATTTTGATTGGCTTATTTCACATCACGATCACAGTGGTGAAGTCAGTTTCAGTTAAAAGTCAGTTTAAGCCTGGTGGGTAGTTTTCACTTTTTCAGGGGAAAAGTTGGGACCTCTGAGGCCGTCAATGGTAGTTGGCCAGTACCAGGTGTCAAAATCTAAGCCTGAAACTCAAAGCAAAACATTTTATGATGAAAAATGCTGAAAAATATTCTAAGTCTAGAAACTTTTCACTTTGTAACGTGGGAGATGCTTGTGCAATCAACGTACAAATCAACTTTATAGTGTCTGTACATGTGAAAGTGGTAGAATACAGTCACACACACGTGTTAGCAGCAGTAATGCTTTTACGTGATCAACTCAGCAGCTGACACGGTGTTCCCAAGAGCGCGAAATGGAGGAAATAATACTTCCAGAGGAAATCTGCGCCCCTATAGCCCAAGGGTGCCCTTCAATATGGAGGCTTAGATTTAGTTGCTTTTGGTTGCAAATACATTCAATCTCTTCGGTTTTCAGTTAGCCTTCTGGCAAGCTATCAAGCAAGTTCATCTGATTTCCAAAACTCCTACAATCGAAGGCAGAAGCGGAAGGTATGAAGAGTTTACACATCACGAAGATGGTCAAATTTGCAGTTTTTGTGCCCCTGTAGCTTAGGGGCGCCCTTGAATTAGACCCCTTAGATGATTGAATTTGCAGTTTTTGTTTCCGGGGAATCTTTTCTGATTCAATACAGCTCCGCGATGCATCTGTTCGCAAGATCGTCAGATGTGCCGAGTGACCGTGACAGTGGTTTCCAGTGAGCACGTAAAATAGAGGGTGGATAAACATGAAAATACCAACCTGTACCTCTATAGGCCAGGGGCGCCTAGCCTTATGGCTAGTTAGATGGGGTTTTTAGCAGCCGTCATCTTCATGAGACCTTTGCGGAATCCTCGTAGCTATTTAGTGAATCCAACCATCAGTCCTCAGGGTTTGTCAAACGCCCATGAGTGAAGGATCAGTGGAAATTATTGAAGAATGTAAGTGAGTAGAAAAATGGCTAAGTATGGAAATTACATAGAGTGAAGGATCAGTGGAAATTATTGAAGAATGTAAGTGAGTAGAAAAATGGCCAAGTATGGAAATTACATACTCCCTTGAAAAAGGTGCCCTTCTCCTAGAGGTCTTAGAAGCAGTTTTCTCGCTTCGTCAATTCCAGGAACATCTCTTCTAAGTTGGTCCAGCTTCGTGATGGGATCAACGGCACGAGCATCAGAGCAATCCACCTCCCGGTGTCAAGGGTCAATTTAGAGCGTTCGTGTGAAAGTTGCAAGTTGCAAAATCATTCTCAAAAGGGTGATTGCGCCTCTGTAGGCTAGGGGCGACCTTGCTTTTGATGGTCTTAACTCAGGTTTCAGATGCCTTACATACAGTCATTGGTTGCGAAATTCTTCTAGCTACGCGATGAATACATCATCCAATCAACGAGAGTCATCATTCACCGACAGCGGCAGATTGAGGCGTGAGATGGCAAAACGGAGAAATGGCTAAGTCTGGTGGCCTGTACATCAATTTAATAAAAGACGACTTTTATATTGAGGCATTAAACATGGTTTTTAGCACTTGTAGCTCCTATTAGACATTTCATCTCCATAATTCTAGCTTCACAGTGGATGTCTCAGCTTAGTTCCATCATCAATCAGACACTTTTATATTGAGGCATTAAACATGGTTTTTAGCACTTGCAGCTCCCATCAGACATTTCATCTCCATAATTCTGGCTTCACAGTGGATGTCTCAGCTCAGTTCCATCATCAATCAGGCCCCAGAAATCAGAGCTCAACAGAGGCAATCGTGACATTTTCAACAAGCTATAAAATAGGAAGTTAGCTAAAAATCTCAACTTTTGCTACGGAAAGCCTGGAGAGTCAAACTTGGACTTTTCGGAATCAGTAAAATATTCTAAGCGAACCCAATTGGAGAGATTTCAGTTAACTCAATAAAATAATATTAAATTTTCAGTTCCAACATGCCAGCTTTAATGGGGCGATTTTTCTCAATATTTTAATATTGGCGCCCATCTTGATATTAATTTGCAAATTCGCATGAGGGGGAAGACTGAATATTTTAATATTTTAAATATTCCAGGACTCTGAGTGAATTTCTGTTGAACAAAGTGGGGTCCAATCAGATGATTTCTTTTGAAATCAGGGTTTATTCTTGTAGTTGGCGCCATTAAGCTACAAATTTCTCTATTTATTTCAAAATGGCGTCCTTTTCTCTCTCACAACAGTTGAAGAGCAAGCGAATTTTCTCATTTGAGTGAGTGAATTCTTCAGCAATCAACATTCGAAGGCACTTCAGATATTATTTTTCAGATTTCCTTGCAAGTACAAGTCTAGATTAATCAACAGACTTCAGACAAGATGGCGATTGTAGCAGAAGCAAAGCATAAAAACTTCTATCTTCTGTCTTAAATTCTTCTATTCTCGTCTTAGGTTTTCTTCGCTTGTCGAAGATTGGCGACTTTGACAAATTTGATCATCTGGGTTGGTTGTGCACGACTTCCTCTACAAAACCCATGTGTTAGAATTTTTTCAGGAAAATTTGCTCCAGAGCTTCAATTCTCGAAGCTTTGCTCTTCTCAACTAAAATTCCTTTGCATGGTAGAGTAAAAGTCGATATTTTTTAAATCTAATGTTGTGGGTTGTCTTAGAATCATCTTCTAGACAAAACCCATATTTCAAATTTTCTCGGAAAAATTGCCCCCCGTAGGCCCTGCTTCCCCTAGTTGCTTTTTTTGGAAAAACTTTTGCATGTCAAGGTAAACAGTGCTTTTTTGCAATTCTAACGTTGTGGGTTGTCTTAGAATCATTTTCTACACAAAACCCACGTCTCGGAATTTTTGGTGAAAAGTGCCCTTCCACAGGGTATTTTTAGCCTTAGCAGGGGACTTTTAGCTTTCCGAAGAAAGTTGTCAGAACATAGTTGAGTTTACAGTCAACAGGCGAGTTTTTCAGAATGCAGTACACATAGATCGAATTCAAGACTAGTCAGTCTTGACTCATGACTTTATTGGAACAGTTGACATGGATCTGCATAAGGTGCTTCTAGAGGCTATCTTGGATCCGATTAAGATAAATAATGCAATACTTCTAAACATCCAAGAATCCAGGTTGCTAGAGGCGGCTTCACTCCCTATTTCAGTTTATTGCATAGAATTCGTGATGTCTTGTGTCAAGCAATACAATTCTACTACTCGCAAAATTCAGTTAGCAGATGGACGGGTGATTTGCAGTCTCAAGCCCCAGGACATCGAAAGGTGTTTTGGTATTCCTCAACATCCGAATAGTTTGGTCATTACCATGGATCAGTGTGAAAGAGCATTCAATGTTGATAAGGACGTGTGTCAAAGCAAAATGGCAGAAAGGTGGTTAAAGCAAAAGAAATCTAAATTGCCACACAATGTGGGTCGCGGCGAATATAAGGATGAGTAGCGATTTTGATCACTCTTCTCAATCGTGTTTCCGGTCATGCAGATGCTAATAAATTCCAGCCCTGGATGTACTACATCATTGCTGAAATTATTTCGAGGCGAAAGCATTATGACTGGACGTCTCTGATCAGCGGCATTCTCCACAAGCAAATTACCGGTTTCCTAGTTGCCCACCAATTTCATATCTGTTCGTATCTCGTATACTTGATTGCCTACCAGGGTCAGTTTAGAGGATTGAACACAGTGGGGATTCTCAGTGTACAAAAGGTTTATGAATACTATGACCAGCTTGAGTTGACAAAGTCTGAGCGACATTTCAAGCGTGTGCAAGAAGCTTTCTTGATGTACACAGTGAGGAACCTAGACCAGGAATTGCATGTTCATATCTCAGTGGTTGCCAGAGTAGTAGTGCTAGAATGGGCGGACTGGTTCATTCAGTTCCCTACATACACCTACATCCGCGTCTACAGATATATAGGAAATCTAGCTATGCTACCTTGCTATCCGTCGGATAGAATGGTTTTCATGGAATTCCTGAGGCAATTGTATGATGTTCATTTATGTTTGCATCACAAGTGCAAGCCAGATGCCAACTTTCTGTTTCAAATGGGAATCTACTAGTGCTAGACAACAGTTGACGGCAAGGCTACAAGACAGGAGTTAGAAAAGTTTAATCTCAAGTACCTCGTTGATGCACACACATATGACCCTTGGGGTTATTATTCAGCATGCCTTGGCGGTCGCCCTTATGACAAGCCTACTATGGAGGATTACTGGGTTAACTGAGGATGATTTCGAGGTGCGCCGATGCAATTACAACAGGTTCTCCCTCACAGATTTTTGTCTTCATGTCAGAGGATGTGGGAGGATTGTCAGATGATGATGGGGATGTACTTCCTCAATTCTTCAGAGAACAGGTTGATACGTAGCCACTTCCAGCTGTCGATTGGTTTGCCGAAGAATACTCATCTGTGAAAGAGAGATGGAGTAGAGTCATTCAGAATAGCACACTCTACTTGGATAGCAAGAAGACAACTAGGGCAATCAGGCCAAGTACAGAGCCGCCACCGGTGGATGTTTCATTGCCATCCTTGTCAAAACCAAAACAAAAGAAAAGGAGTAATTCTCCTACAAAGAATAAAGCGTCTAACAATTCAAAAGGGAAGACACTTGTTTCAGAAACGCATGTGGAGGCAGTCAGGACTACAATTCGGAGCTTGCCAGAGCCCGAGGTTCTACCCCCCATGCCATCACCTACACCACAGTAGTCTTTAGTTCTAGTTCACATTGATTTGGACCTAGACTTGCCACCGCTAGTGATACTTCTACACATTCACTCTCATTAGAGCTTCCTATGACTAGCACAAACCCTTATAGTGGGATTAGTCTAGACTTGTCTTGGCTTGAGAATCAACTGGGAAGGAAGAGGAGGTAGCAATCTTACATTCTTGATCACTTAGATTTTGATGATGTCTACCAGGATGCACCAGATAGAAGAATCAAGAAGCAGGTTCATGTAGAGAGAAACGTTGACAAGGAGATCATCATAGAGACCGTTGCACCTCCAGAGGGTAAGAGCTTGAACGAGATAGAAGTTGAAGACTTTGATGTGATCAAGGTCAACCTTGGTAGAAGCACATGCCAAACAGAGGTTGATTTCCTTCAGGTTGCAATAGATAGCATAAAGGATTATCGGGTGATAAAAGGCGGAGAAGACAAGGCAACCCTCAAGGCTGAAATCCAGTAGCTTCGTCAGTATATCTCTAATCTCGTGCATAGAACGAAAAATGTCACCGCTTCACTCCCACAGATGCTAGAGCCATCGACAGATCAGAATTAGCTTAATCAACTAGTTGTATACGGGAAGTGCTTGGTAGATTGGGAGGAGAAGTTTGTTGCCAGAGGCCGCTTTGTACTTGCAGAATTATATCAATTGAGGCACAACGCCCACGAACTCCGTCTACGCATCCAGGATGAGGAGCAAGACTTGGCGATTGACAGACCCAGAGATGAAATCATGATCTCTCATATGAGGATGGCATACAACTCAGTCATTGACGAAGAAGATAAAGAAGCTATTTTTACTTGAAGGACATAGTTGATCTTCAAGGCAAAAATATAGGATACAATGGCTTCAAAGTTGACTGAGAGCAGAGAACATGTGACTAGTGTACTTCGGTACGTGAGAACTTTCGTGTCCCGAGTTCGTTGCCAGTATCAGCGTGAGGGTGGTGAGTATGTTGAGCTTACTGATGTTCAGTCAGAGTTGCAGGTGCTCATCCATGCTATTTTTAGTGGGGATTCCATTGGCTGTAAGTTAGATCAACTTACAGTCATGTCAGCGTTATTTGATGAGGCAGTTAAGAGTAGAGGAGAACTTCAGAGCTAGATCACAGGCGGTGAGAAGATGTTGCGAAGACACAGTGTGCTACGACAGAGTATCAGTGCTCCAGATGGTGTTGCAGTCAACAACCTCGTGGAGGGGTTACTTGCTCAAGATCACGGCCAGTGAACTCCAGATCCCACCTTTCAGGATAGAGATCAGACACAACGGTTAATTCAATGCTTCTTTCCGAGTTAACTTGTTGTTCCACCTTTCATGCTATGTCTATTTTGGAATCATTAAGGTATAGTTGGAGTTTTCACTTAGTTTTCATTTGAATAAGGATGTGCATGCTTGCACATGTCCATTTAGATTAGGCTTGTTTCGGTTAACTGATGGTAGTTTTCCAGTTGCCTGTATAGTTTCCTTTATTAAGGTTTAGCAATGAAATCTTGCATGTTTGCAAGACTGTAGTTGACTAAAGGTGATTTTAGGGTTCCCTACGCCTTTGATGTCTATAAATAAGAGCTCTTTGCTCATTTGTAATTAACTTTTGCATGTGATAGCATACATGCTAAGCAACCTTACCTGTAGTATTGCTATTCTGTATCTATTCAACGAACTTTTATTGTGATAATAAATAGCTATGTAGCCTTACCTGAATGTTATTATTATGGTACTTGTTCACCTTAGTTAAATGGAGTGGCTAGTTTGATCGTTTATTGTATGCATGTCTTGCCAATGCAATTTGCTGCCCTAGTTGGCTTTTTTATGTTATGTTTAACAATATTTGTTTCATATCTACACCTTGGATGGGTGTTGTGACCTCCTTGGGAATTTAAAGGTGGAGATTGTCGTTTAATGTTGTGCTAATAATCTTTCTTTCAGCCTACGCCTCAGATAGGTGTTGTCATCTCCTTGGAAATCCTGACTTAAAGATTATCATAAAACCATTCCTGCTCCTTTTTCCTCATGCTCTGTTTTCTTGAGGAGATTGGATAGATTAAAGCTTTTAGTTTAGTTGTAGTTAGAGATTTGCGAAACCAAAAAATCCTTAGCTGCAACATTCTTGGTTTTCTTAACCTTGTGCCTCTTCCAGCTGAGACAAAAAGATAGGAGTTAGATTACTTTACTTTTTCACACAAATCGGCATAAAGAGGGAGCTTCCCCTCCTAATTTGAAGAGCAGTCATTATGCACTGTGCATAGCTGTCCGTACCAACTCGCACTTCAGAGGTGCTAATTGTTACGCCAACAGTTTTCTGGTGCCCACCATGGGGCATGAGGCAAGAAAACTTCTAGAAAGCTTCAACGCTTTATGTCACGGGAATGACCATTTGGCATCCTACTGCTCCAGTTCAACGACCAGGACTTACTCCGGCCGTCATATAGCCGAATTTTGTTTTCATTGAAGCGGAGCAATCAGATATCATCAGTAGCCTGCACAGTTTTATCTTTGAAAATCATTTATAAACTACTCAGTGGAGAAACACAACTACTACTTTGGACAAAGAAGAAGAAAGAGTGGATCTTGCGGTTGGTAGACCAGTTTTGCCACCACTTGCGTGGAATTAAAGCATCCTGGCGTACTGAGTATATACAAGGAGAAATAATCCTCCTATTCAAGAAGGCCCAATCTTTGAAGAGGTTTCTGAGCATTTCCTTGAAGAACTAGAAGAAGAATCTCCAGTCCCAGCTGAACCAATGGCGATAACGACAATCACAACGGTCGGAATGAAAGGAATGTGAGACGTCCTACTCTATTACCATGGGGTGACAATATTGGATCGTTGGCCTTGGCAGGACACCATGAACTACCCAAGGGATCGCGAAAGCATTTTCCCCAATTCCATGGTGATGGGTCTAGACACCCTGATGAAAACATTTCAACATTCACAGTGGCTTGCTCCGTTTTGCATGTTTCGCATGAAGACATCGCTGTTTGTCTCTTTGCAGAGACCCTGGAGAACAACGTTGTAGACTGGCTCAACCATCTTGAACCAGGCATTATTACTAGTTGGGTAAACATGAGTGAGAAATTCTTGGCGCGTTTCAAGCTCGCCGAGGACAGCCATCAATTATTTGCACAACTCTCAAACTCAAAGATAGAGGCACATGAACCGATGGGGGAGTTCGTAGCAGGGTTTAATCGCCTTGTCACATGTCTCTCCGATACTCTTAATCCATTTGATGAGATTTTGATGAGTAGCTTCATCAATGTAGTACTGACAGAAATAACCTTTTTCTTGAAGACAGGTCATGAAGAGAATCTACAGCTCGTACAAGAAGAAGCTATCAAGCTTGAAGACATCATGATTACGACGGGAAAGATGAAGAATGATTCAGTCAGACTGCTTGTTCATTCGTCTGCTAATCCACTGCTACAAAAGGTAGCTAATGAGGTGAATATTCTCAAAAGGCAGTCACCCACTCAAGGGCAGCAAGCCATGCCCGCACCACCAACAGCCATACCAGCCGAAGAGGAATAACTTCCAGCCATTCAACAATTACAAAAGACAAATGAATGAGGCTGAGAAGGTTACATTCTATTGCACTTTCCATGATTCTAATGAGCACACCAGAGCCACATGCCTGAAAAATCAAAGGATGAATCAGCTCATGGGATTTGCTGATACTGCTAGTCCATGTTCAGGTTTCATACCTTCACCAACTACAAATGTTGTCTCACCATAGACGGACAACTTTGATGGCAACTCCGCAACTAGGTACTTTGATAAAGAACCCATTAATGAACAACAACAAGAAGAAAACTGCCAACTTTCTTTTGCGGTTAATCATGAGAACATCTCATCCCCTGTGTTCACACGTGTACAACACTTAAAAGCACAGAAAGAAGAAGAGGGAAAGCGGAATACAAATGGAAAGGGAAAGGACGTGCCTTCCACTTCCAATCCCAAATCTTCACAAGAGAACATCGTGCCGGTTGCCCAAGAACCATCTTCAGCAAATTTCGACATTGTGTCTTCCATGATGAAGACGAAGGTACAAATCTCACAATTGGAGTATCTACAGGATCATCCAGAGCAGTTGCAAAGAATGTCATGTCCCCTTCTCAGTGACATCTCTCGGAGCACAGGATTAGCCTATCATACGACCCTTGTAGGCTGATAGACTGGATAGAGGGTCACATTGGAGCTTGGCTCAGCTTCAGTTGGCAGTGTTTGATCAGTTGGCTTTCGTTCGGACTCATTCGGACACTTCTTGCAGAAGTTGCTATTTTTAGCAGTTCTTGGCAGTCAGCATGGGACCCCTGCTATTTTTAGCAGTATGGATTGTTGGTGTTCAGAATCACTTCAGTGTTCGTCAGCTTCAGACGGATCAGGCATCGGATGAGTAATGAGAGAGAAATTAATATTTAATTGAATTAATTAAATATTAATTGTTTGGAGATTATAATATAAAGTTATAATATTTAATTATAACTTAAGTGATTTTTATTAAGGGGTCGCCCATCATCAGAAAAGGGGCCAAATTGGCAATTATATTTAATTGTAAAAATTGCATTTGAGACTATGGAAATATTAAAAGAAATAAGAAGTCGAATTTTTAATAATCCCTATTATTGTGGAATTCGCACTTCTCAAGGATATTATGCAATTGCATTGGAAATCGAGCCATTATGTGATTATTGACTTTGGAAATTGATCAAGTTTGGTCTGAGCAAGAAGCTTTAGGGTTTCAGTCTCGAATTCCTTGGGGAACGAGCCATCTCCATTGGAAGCAGTTTAGAGGGAGTGAAATAACACCTGATTTATTGCTAGTTGTGAGATTTCTTCATTCAGAAGAGATTACAGAGCATCATAGCGATTCAAACTTCAGAGTTTTTGACAGGGGTTTCATTCAGAAGTCAGTTGTTCATCAAGGCGCCTATTTCATTGATAACAAGGAATTTATCAGAGAGCCGTACATTTATTAATTGCTGTTTCTGACACAGCCGTACCTTTCTGTATACTGGCCGTACCATTTAAAGGAAGCCGTCCTCTTGTTTCAGAGCAAAACGCCTTCACCTGTGATAGGCAGACATCATTACCAGGGGCGCAGATTCTTAGTAGCAGTGGATTCTATTCTCAGGCGCAAGAGAAAGCAACCTATCATCTCAGCCGTACCAGCTACAGCAGATCATTTATTGCAGCCATATTGCCAGGTTCTTTAATAAAGTTTCATTGCTTTTTGCTTGCATGCAACTGGATCCTATATGTATTCATCTCAGAAGAATAAATAATAGATTGTCTTCAGTATTTACCCTAAATACTATTGTTATCGGAGTAGATTATTTTTTATTGAATTTATTTTCAATTCTTTATCAAAATCGCAATTTTCATTTATTGCACAAAAACCCAAAAAAAACAATCAAAAAATGCAAAACACAGAAAAATCAGTCAGATTCAGGGGAACGGGGAAACTAGGGTTTCTACAAAGAATCCTCAAAGTTGTAAAGAAGAAGGCTGCAATCCAGCCTACATTGCTAGAATCATCCGTACCAACAGAAGAAAAGCCAAAAGCATTCTATATATCTTTGATATAGGAGGTTTTAAACTCAGTAATTGTATCATAGATAGTGGAGCTTCAGACAACGTTATGCCCCTACAGATCATGAACGCATTGGGACTTTTGTGCACCAAAACTCAAGAAAAGTGTTATTCACTTGAGTCAAAGCCGGTGCCATTGGTCGGCCAATTGAAGGATGCACAAGTCAGGCTAGCATCTTGTCCTGAGAAGAAAATAATGATGACCAAACATTCCTACCAGTTACGAAATGTTACTTAGCAAGAGCTTCTGCAAGGACCTCAGAGGCGAGATTGAATTGGATTGGTTGTTCGCGACAATTCCATTGAAGAAGGGCACTTTTAAGCTGGAGCCTGAGGCAAAGTCAAGGTTCACGGTGGTTAGATCCCAGGACCCACAGGCACAAGTGTTATATCAAGACATGGGTCCAGGCACATATGCTATGGTGTCTGAAGTAATTGAAGATAGTTAGAAATTTGCACTTTCCACGACTACATCATATGATGAATCAAAAGTGTGGACGATGCAATTCAACGGCAGTTGCTCAACATCAGGCTCAGGAGCGGGAGTCGTGATTACTTCTCCTGAAGGTCGTCTATATCCGTTTGCATACCGATTGCAATTTGTATGTACCAATAATATGGCGGAATACGAGGCGCTTTTGTTGGGTCTCAAGAATGTGAACGATATGGGGATCAAATTGCTTAAAGTTGAAGGAGATGCTGAGTTGATTGTCAAGCAAATCAGGGATCATTTCCAAGTTAGAAATCAACGCCTTCGATTGTACAGACAGAGGGTGTGGAATGCCATCGGCTGGTTCGATGCGTTCAACATCATTTACATTCCACGTTCAGATAATAGTAGAGCTGATGCCCTTGCGGTGCCCACAACTCTTTTCATGCCACATTCTGATTTTTCGTCAGAATACATTTGCTATTGAGCTGATTTATAGGCCAGTTGTTGCAAATAATGCAGAAAATTGGCAAGTCTTTGATGACGATGATGATATTGAATAATTTCTCGTCATGGGAGATAACTACAAAGAGTTGTTCTTTGAAGGAAGTACTACTCCTTTTAAGGAATCACTCGCTGAAGACTTTGAAGCTATAGAATCCGGGATTATACAACTGAAAGGAAATCTAATTCCCAAGGGTTTGGTGTCTTTAGAGGATATTTTTGACCGGCATGACCGATACATCCAGGATCAGAGAATGTCAGGTATTAATACTTCTGCAGAGCATTACCAAGTAAACATCGACACTGAAGACAAGCCTTGGCTTGTTAATTTAGGCAAGTCTTGTACTCCAGAAGAAGTTGAGAAGTTTACCGCCTTGTTCAAACAATACAAGGATGTATTTGCTTGGTTTATGAAGACTTGAAGGTCTTCACACCCATAGAATTGTCACATACAATTCCTCTGAAGTCTGATTTGTGCCTTTCAGGCAAAAGAAGAGACATTATAACCCGCAAATTCAAGATACTATCTACGCAGAGATTCAGAAGATGGTGGACTTGAAGATAATATTTCCAATTCATCACTCCACCTTGGTGTCTAACATAGTTCCTGTGTGCAAAAAGAACGGTGAGATCAGAATTTGCGTGGATTTCAGGAATTTGAATCAGTCGTCCTTAATGGACAATTACCCATTACCAATCATGGAACATACCTTGCAGATAGTCACCGGATCAGAGATGCTATCTCTTCTTGATGGTTTTTTTGGTTAGAATCAGATTGAAGTGGTAGAGGAGGATCAGAAAAAGACAGCTTTCACCACGCCTTGGGGAACGTTTGCTTATGAAAGGATGCCTTTCGGCCTTATCAACGCTGGTGTACATTTCAGAGGGCCATGGATTTTCCTTTCTGCGATGCTTGGCAAGAATACCGTCCAAAATCCGTGATACCAAAAGAGGAAGACGAACAACTATAAATACTAGTTAATCAAGTCGCCCTAGGAAGTCAGTCCAGACAGAATAAAATAGAATTTTAAATTTAAATTTTGAATTAGGCGCCAACATGGGAAATGTCAGCCAGACGTAAATTTATTTTTCTTTATTTAGTTTATTTATTTAATTTACTGTTAAGAAACACTTTTGCACGATTCAGGTCGGCCACCTCAGTTTGGGACATTACACATAGTGATACAAGTGTTAAAAGTGGGTGGTAGAACAGCTATCACGTTGTATAGGTTTCTTGTTTTTAGAATGAGGTGTGTTCTTATAATGTAAGATTAATGGGAGGGCATGGGTATGCAAAGGAAAAAAAATGATTATTGTTGAAGCTAGGAGGAGCTAAGGAAAAAAGCGAGAGTTTTAAAACAAGGTCAGATATAAAAGCAATATTGGATAGAACATCTAAGAAGTGTAAGTCCGAAGATTCACCCTAACTCTTCTTTGATTATGCTCAAGAAATAGTTAGAAATGCCTGACCTGAGATGTAATTTAATTTAATAGTCAACTATTAAGAAACATTACATTGTTGTAAGCGTGTAAGTGTGTTTATATTTTGTTTAAAAGTTCCAACTTCTGCATTATTCTGGTTATGAATCCAATCTTCAGTCAGATGCTCAATTTCAGGTTCTTAAAAAATTAAAAACATTAGAAATCTGTCTAAAATGTGTCAAAGGAGTATTCTCAAAAGGTGCACCAAAGCAATATTATGCTTTGACAATTGTGCTAAGACAGCTTCTCGTACAACCGTGCTTACATCTGTGCCTATTGACATTCGCATAGGGTGCTGATAAGGTGAACTGGAAAATGTCATTTCCAATTCTGAAGATGGAAATCTAGAACTATGACTATAACCTAAGGAGGATTGGATGGAGTATCATTCCTCTCTGTATCAAGAAAGTGGTTTTGAGGGTTCAGGCTTTGTTTTTTGGCACAATATGGCATGATGACGATAAAGTAAGTTTCAGATCACTTTTTGGTGGTATTTCCTGCTCTGACATAATGCTTGCAAAAATTTCTGGAAGCTTGGCTGCTTCAGAGATTTATTCGATTCTTGATGAAATAATCAGTTTCAATTTAGTTAATTGAATTGTTAACTGCTCTTAGTGCTCTATGCTTAAGGAGTATGGATGAATTAGCAATACCTTTAAAGATATACTTGTTTGTGAAGTTTCTGCTTCTCCCCTTCAGCATTGTATATATTTATTATCAACAATACCTTTTAACAATATATACTATTTTGTGAAGTTTCTACTTCCACCTTACCAGTTTTTTCTTTGCTCTATCTTCTGATTTTGTGCCATTTCTTTTCCATTATTTATGCAGGTTTGAGAATTACACACAGGATATTAAACTATGGAGGCAATGGAAGGATACCAGTTTATCATATCTACTTGATAAAAGAACATTAAGTGTGGTATCAGGTGCAAGTTTAATTTTCAATACCACTAAACCCCTGTGGTCTCATGTACTCGAATCACTCAAAGGACCAACAGACAATCTGGATGACCATAATACATTGGAAAAAGTTGTGAGTTATTCTATTTTAAAACTGAAAGCTGAAGTTATTTTTCTTGAAATCAAGGGTATATTATAATGGTAAAGATGTAGAAGATCTATTTTCTTAGAAGTTTTGTTTTCAAACATAAAATTGCAAATCTGAGTGATAATAAATTTAAGGCTGACAGTATGTAGCCTCGTTCATCATCAATGGGCATATTTCTCTTTAATTTTTTTTTGAGATTTGCCTCATATAAATTAAAAAATCTCAAAAGTTTTCTTTCTGTGCTGGGAACAATGGTTGTGGATTATCCACTGAACCTGCCAATGCTTTCACAAGAATCACCTGTGATGTCCCCTTCTAGTTAGATACTTGTACATCAATGGATTAGCCTATTATGTCGACCCTCGTAGGCTAATGGTTCTGGGTAGAGGGTCCCTTGTGACGGTCACTTGGTTGTGAAAATGCTGTGTTGATCCCCGAAGGTTAGTGACAGGGTAAATTGTGGTGTTTGGCTTGTTGAAGGTGATTAATGATGTTATTGTCTCCTATTCCACACTTTTGCCTAGAGACCATATGTCTTTTAATTGGAGGGGGGGTCACTTTATTTTTGTTTGACACTATTCACTTATAAAGTGAAAATGACATAACTTAAAGTGAATAGTGTTTTCAATGTTAAATTATATATCTCAAGAGGAGAAGTTCTACCCATTCAAGCATTGAGTTATTTTCATCATTTGGCATGTGAGTTTGGCTTTGGAGGAAGAGGGAGACTAGGGTTTCCTGATTTCTGCAGTGGGTGAGCTTGGAGGGGGCTTGGCTTTTCGTTTTTGAGCTGTTTGAGGGTGTAAACACCACCTTAAGGTTGCTGGTCTGAATTTGAGTGTAGATGTTGGTGACATTAGGAGCTGTTGGCTAAGTTCTTGAGCTAATTTCTGAGTATGGTTGGCAGCCATAGACTCCATTTTCGTTTGCACAGAGTCTGTTCGCTTTTTGAGGAGTTTTTGGACTGAAAATTGCAGCTATAGCCAGCCGTCCCATTTCTTGAGGGTTTCATCAGCAAATAAAAAGAAACGCCTCTTCTAAGAGGCTACAACTTCACCAAAAGGGGGTTCCCTAGACAAAAGAAGCTTCCCATACTAGATTTGGGTGGGAAAAGTTTGGCTTTCAAGAGGAGTGTGCATTTCATTGGGGTTTGGTACTGTAGCAAGTTACTATTCACAGAGCTGTATGGCTGTAAGTTAAAATATGGTATAAGATATATCTAGTTTTAAATCTGATGTAAGTTATCTGTTGTATGTATCCTATTATGTAATGAAGAAATCATATTTGACTACTAAATTGAGCAATTTACTCAAGGTTATCTCAGTAGTTTAGTTCATTTGAAGTTTGAACTGTATTTATATGCTTGTTGGTACCTTTTTAGCATTATTGACAAACAAACTCAAAAACAAAAAGGGAAGAAATACAAACCCAAACAAAAATCAGGCCTACAGAACTCAGTGAAAAACAAATTAGCAGAGTGGTGGAACACTACAGTGGTATCAGAGCTTTGATCCTGCCATCCTGGAGGGTTAAAGTTTCACATGAGAGGTCATTATAGGTACTACACTCGCAGAAGGGCGGATCAAGTAGACAATTGGCAAGAGGATAACCCGTTTGAAGATACACTAGTATCAGAAATGGGTGATAGGGAAGAAAAAGGTCCACCAAGAAATGAAAGAAGAAATGTGGAAAACAATGAGGATAGAGATGGTAGAGAGCTTTTTGAGCGGATGACTCGAGCTTTCGAAGGTTTTACAGCAACAATGCAGCAGTTTGTTTCGTAGATACAACAAAATAGGGTTGCAGAGGATAACATGAGTGTGGCTGGGACACCTAGGGCACATCGTGCTCCTTCACGAATTGCAGATAGACCTACATGTCCTACCTTTTTGAGGGATGAATTAGAAGAGGGTAATGTAGAAGAAGAGGGAGAGGAAATATTTGTAGATACTCTCATGGCAGCTAATGGCGAATGGGAATTGTTAACACCACAGGGTAGGGAATGCATGAGCTTTGACAGATTCATAAGTCAGAGGAGAGAGCACTACAAATCAAGTCAAGATAGGAGGGCTTGGAATCGAAACAAAGACCTAAAACATGCCACTAGAAAACTCACATTGCCTACATTTGATGGTAGTGGTAAGACCATAGCTCAGGCATGGGTCCACAAATTTGATACGTTCTTGACTCTTTGACCTATGGCAGAGGAGGACGCAATTAAGTATGCCATCTTACACTTGGAGGGAGTAGCTCATGATTGGTGGTATCATGGGATGGTCACGTTGCAGCATAACCGCATCACCTCTTATCAGGAGTTCGTTGACAGGTTGATTGAATGCTTTGATAAGAAAGATCCGGAAACATACTTCAGAGACCTAGCTCAACTCAAGAAAGTTGGGAGTTTGGAGGGATATATGGGTGATTTTCAGAGATTGTCAGTTATGGTTCCCAACATATCCGAAAGAAGATTGGTGGTGTTATTTATCGAAGGTCTTTTGGAACCATTGAGAGGTTGGATCAAAGCTTTTGATCCCCCGACCCTATAGGAGGCTATGAAAAAAGCGAGAAGCATGAAACTTGTAGGCCCACAAAGTAAGTTCTCATCTAAAGCATCATCTTCATACAAGGACGGCAAATCATTTTCTAAGAAGAGGGATAAATCAGATTTCAAAGGGAAATCAATAGCCCCATTAGACAAAGAAACCATTGATGATTTGCGTAAGAGGTTGTGTTTCTATTGCAAAGGACCCTATGATGCAAACCACGACTGTCCTTTGAGGTCTAAGGGCAAGGCTAACCGAATAATGCGGGCATTCTATGAGGATTCCGAATCTGAAAAGTCAGACCAGCAAACTGAGAAGGAGGAATCCGAGGTAGAAAAATCTGAAAATGAGGTTGAAAATGAAGCTGAAACAGAGGAGGAAGTAAAGCTCCAAGAAGCACGTTTCACTAGCATACAGCGAGAGGGCTCTTTTAGGATGTGAGGTGTCTTAGCTGGGAAAAAGATCATTACCTTATTGGATTTAGGTGCCACATAATTTTATTGATGCAAGGTTGGTTGAGAGGCGTGGGATTTAGACTGAAGAATTTGATGGCATAAGAGTGAAGGTTGCGGATGGCTACACTCTTAACTGTGATAGAATGATTTCAGATCTTCCTATGCGACTAAATAATTACAACTTTAAGGCAAATTTCTATGTGGTGAATATGGGAGATATTGATATTGTTTTAGGGATGAAATGGCTTCATGACATAGGTGAGTTTACTCAACCTTCGGGAGATGGAAATGAGATTTAAGGTGGACGGGAGGATTCATTTGCTGAAAGCCATCCGAGATAGCAGTTTCAAGATGATGTCTTTCAGGAGGATGGAGAGGCTTATGCGCTATGACATGATTGAGTGGGCTGCTGAGTGTATGTTGATGCCATCACATGGGGAACAACAAACCCCAATTTATCATCTAGATATATAGTAGTTGAGGATCAAACATGCTAAGGTGTTGAGTGAGATTCCACCAGGTAGACCTCTAGACCGAGGGATTGAGCACATCATTGAGTTGGAGGAGGGTGTCAAGCCAATGATAATCACCCCTTACAGGCACCCCAAGCGACTGAAAGATGAAATTGAAAAGACAATAAAGGAGCTGTTGGCTATGGGGAACATTAGACCTAGCAAGTCTCCCTTTGCTTCTTCCGTAGTTTTTGTGAAGAAAAAGGATGGTACACTTCAAATGTGCATTGATTACAGGGTACTGAATAAGAGGACGATTAAGAACAGATACCCTATTCCTCGCATTGATGAGTTGATCGATGAGCTCCACAACGCTCGTTACTTCTCAAAAATAGATTTGGGATCTGGTTATCACTAGATTAGGGTCAGAGAGCAAGACATTGAGAAGACAACATTCAGGTGTCATTGTGGACACTTTGAGTTTGTGGTTATGCCATTTGGGCTAACCAATGCACCTACTACGTTTCAGTCCACTATGAACAGGGTCTTCCAATCACAACTGAGGAGGTTCCTACTTGTTTTCTTTGATGACATCTTGGTATACAACAAGGCTTGGGAGGAGCATATTGCCCATTTGGATACAGTACTGAGTATTCTTGATAGGAAGTCCTTGTATGCCAAGGAATCAAAATGTGATCTGGGTATGGCAGAGTTGCTGTACTTGGGCCATATTATCAGTGCAGAGGGTGTGCGTATGGACCTTGACAAGGTCAAAGCTATTGTTGAGTGGCTGATTCTCGAGAATCTTACTCAGCTTTGAGGATTTTTGGGTTTGTGTGTTTTCTACCGCTGATTTGTTAGTGGGTATTCACGTCATGCAGTGCCACTTACGGACTTGACAAAGAATGTTTTGAGAAGTTTAAGCAGTTGATGACTTCTTGTCCTGTCCTTGCATTACCAGATTTCACTAGACCCTTCGAGCTTCAGTGTGATGCCTTGGGTGAAGGTATTGGTGCAGTCCTCATGCAGGACAAGCATCCGGTAGCTTTCGAGAGCCGAAAGTTAAGAGGACCAGAGAGGAGCTACAACATTTATGACAAGGAGATGTTGGCCATCATGCATGTGTTGGCCAAATTCAGGCAGTACCTTGTGGGCAGTAAATTTTGTGTTAAGACCGATCATAACAGCTTGAGGCATTTCCTAAGGCAACGAGATCTCAATGATCGTTAGCAGAAGTGGGTTAGTAAGTTGCAATCATACGACTTTGACATACCCTATGTCAAAGGGACTCAGAACGTTGTTGCTAATGCGTTATCTCGCTGACCACATTTGAACTCCATGGTCGAGATTTCAGAGAATTGGAGACATTTGATTACAGCAGAGTATGCCAAAGACTCTTGGGCTTCTGACATTGTTGAGGGTTCAGTGCAGGATAGCAGATATTCATTTGTAAATGATCTTATCATTTACAAAGGGAGGATTTTTTTGAACCCAGGATTAGAGATGAAGAACACAATATTGAGGGCCTTTCATGATGCACCCATGACCGGACATCCTGGGTATTTCAAAACTTACAGGTGTTGTGACCTTTTCACACCACCCCATTCAAAATGGGGACCCCCTAATTTTTGCTCCATTCAAGTCTTTTGGCTTTGGTCTTGTGTCTGTCTCTCTCTATTCTGTCTACCTTTTTTGAAGATGTACCTTTCTTTTGACCTGGTTTCGAATTTTGGTTAAGTCTAGAGAGCGTCTTGACGATTTAGGGTTTTCACCCTTCAGGCTACTTTGAAGTCAAATTAGGTTGGCTAATCGAAATATGAGCTTAGCATTGCTGTCAAAAGGCTTTAGGTAGGTTCGCACTGAATTTTCACTAAATTCTGACAACTTGCTAATTTTAGCAGTCCTGACTTCGAGAGCCAATTTTAGGGTTTGCATGAGTGCTTTTTCAATGCATGTCTGGAGAATCTTTCTGGGTTTTTTGAGACCTTCGCGGTGGTATAACATGCAAGCCGAGATGATGACTTTCAACAATTCTGACTTTGGGAGCCGTTTTTAGGGTTTGCATGCAAGATTTATCAATGCATATCAGGATATTCTTTATGGGTTTTTTGAGAGCTTCACAATGATGTGACATGCAAGCAGAGTTGATCATTTTTCAGGAACTTACTATTTTTAGCCAGTACTCTCATGCAGACTAATTTACTGGGTTTTTTCTGGGTTTTTTGAGATCTCCCTGGCAGTATGACATGCAAACGCATCCGGCGGATGGTTGAGCACTTTTTCAAAAATTTACTATTTTTAGCAGGATCACTCCAGCAGCCCCCCAACAGTTTAGTATCACGAACAGAGAGACATGCAACAAAAACGGGGTCAAACGGAGGCCATTTGAGGCACATGCAAGTCAGATTAGGGTTTCCAGTTTCGGGACTCAAAATGAGGGGTAAAATACCAGAATCTCTGAAAACTGATGTATCCCATCGCAATCAGCATCCTTCAAACAATCCACTGGTGAAATTTGAACACAATCCGAGTACTTACTATTTATAGTAAGTCACCTCCAGAACATGGCTATAGATAGGAGGTCACCACGAAGCACCGGTGTGAACAGGTCAAACAGGTTATGAGGATCCCATGGAACAAATTTCAAGTCAAATAGAGTTGCAGAAGTTTGAAAATTAGGCACTTACTATTTTTAGCAAGTCACTAAAAATGGCAGGTGCATGCAAAGATTAGGTGTTTGCAGGTTGGTCTCGTCACGAAGGTCGAGTTGAGCAAAAATCAGGTCTTCAGAAGTGGAAAATCCTTGAAAATCATGAAGACTTCGAAACTTTCTTAAAATAGCAAACTAGGGTAAGCAGAGGGTAGCACGAAATTTCCTAAGTCATGAAGAAACAGAAGCTCGACACCCTCAATTAGAAGCTCACACCCTTAAATCCGCCCAAGATGGAGAAAGAACTTGAAATTTTTCTAAGTCTGAGAAAATGAAAGCTTAGAGGGGTAAATGCGCCCTAGCTTGGAGAAGGCTGAGTAAATTTGTCTAAGGCATGAGAAATGGAAGCTCCCCTGCCAAATGCGCCTTAAGAAGCTAAAGGAGACTTGAATTTTTTCTAAGGCAAGTGAATTGAAAGTACAGGGGTGGAAATGCGCCCAAGTCACCATGGTGAGGGTAAAATTTTTTCTAAGTGTGGAAAACTAAATGCATGACCCCCAAAGTGTGCCCAAGTGGTGAGATGACTTGGAAAATTTCTAAGTGATTGAAACTTGAAGCAAATGGCCTCAAATGCGCCCAAGGCAAGGAAAGATAAGTGGAAATTTTTCTAAGTGTTTGAAATGGAAGCAGGAGGTGGCAAATGCGCCCTCAAGTGTAAGTAGACCCCTTGGAAGGCGCCCTTGACAAGATGATAGGATGAAAATTGGCTAAGTGATGGAAAATGGAAGTAGGCCTAGTGAAATGCGCCATCCACAAGAAGAAGGTGAGAAAATTTTCTAAGGCACCAAAAATGAAAGCTCACCATATCAAATGCGCCCTAGGAAGGTGGAGAAGTGATAGAAATTTTGTCTAAGTCATAAAAACAAAAGGTCAAGGGGAAAAATGCGCCCATCTTGAGAAGGCCAAGGTGGATGAAATTTCTAAGTGTTTGAAAACAAAAGCATGACCCCTTAGATGCGCCCAAGTCAGAGAAAGCATGAGAAAAGTTTCTAAGTGTTTGGAAATGAAACTAGACCCCCCTTTATGCGCCCTACTTAAAGAGGAGGTCATAAATTGATTAAGGCGTGGAAAATGGAAGTAGAGACCCCCAAATGCGCCCTATCAACCGGAGATGCCATGAGATTTATCTAAGTATGGAAAAATCAAAGTACATGGGGTCAAATGCACCTAAGGAAAACAAACAGGAAGATGGTTGATGAAAACGCCTAAGGCAAGTGAAAATGGAACCATGCCCCCTCAAATGCGCCCACCAAGTTGTCAAGATGACTCCAGCAAAGTTTCTAAGTGATAAAAAATAAGAGTAAGAATTCCCATATGCGCCCATGTTGAGATGGTGAGTTGGAAAATGTCTAAGTGTTGAAAAATAAGACTAGGACCCTCCAAATGTGCCCAAAGTGGAGAAGAGATAGAAAAAGTTTCTAAGTGTCAAAATTGAAAGTAGGAGGGGTCAAATGCGCCTTAGCAACATGAAGTTGGTGGAGAATCTTCCAAGGCGTTGGAATGAAAGTAGACCCCCTAATATGCGCCCAGATGCTAGAGGGGAAATAAGATAAGTTTTATGAGCTTTTTAAAGATGCGCTCAAGGATGGAGGTGGAATGTGCTAACCTTAGAGATAAATATTTTTCAAGGGTGGAAAAATCAAATGTACCACTTCTCATGTGTACACATGAATAATATATTTTCTGAGGGTATTGGATATTTTTTCTAAGGGAATAATTTTGAAGCTTTTCACTCCTTCCCTGAGAGTTTAAAATGGGGATTTTAAGTGGGCCCCTGGTTGATTGGAATTTTCCAGAGAAAATAAAATTTTCTAAGGTAGAGAGATAAAATGAAATGTGCCTAAGAGGAGAAGTAAAATTTTTCTGAGGCATTGGAAAAATAAAATAATGTGAAGTACGCCTGACATGTGAGATGAATGAAATTTCTTGGAAGAAATAAAATTATTGTAAGGCGTTTAAAATAAAGCACGCCCTTGTCAAGGAGGAGTTGTTTAAAATGTTGGAGTTATCTGGTTAAAATTTCCCAAAAGTGTTTGAGTCCACTGAACATTACATGTAGTCAACTGGGAAATTTCGAATTTTTCAAAGAAGAAAGAATCTCCAGCAATAGCAAATTCTATGACGACTCTATGACGACTGGCCACATCTTTGTGACAACTCGCTAGTCTTCTCTCCTAAGTTGGAAAATTACTTAGTAGTGGGGGAGAAAATTTAATGCAACTGCTAAGCTGGGCATCCTCTCACAATTATATAAGCTTCGAAGTTATTCATTTTTCTTCACTAGTTGCAGATTTGAAGTTGTGAGAAAAAGAGTGTTGAGAGGAAGAAATTTCTGAAGTGAGTGAGTTGAGTAAGATTTTGAGTGTCGGAGTGATATTGCTGAAAGTTTCAAGTCTTGAAGTTGGAAGTTTTGAACTTTGAAGTCAGAATTCTTGAGGTTTGGAGTTAGAGTTTTAATGCTGGAGAATTTTTATTTTCGAAGTTAACTCCATTCTTCAGCCATCTCACGGTAATTTTATTTTCTAAAGTCAGAATTTTAATGCTTGTGTTCTATTTTGCAGATGGCTGAGGTAGGAAGAGGAGATGCTGCTGGAACAAGCAGGGCTGCAGGCAGAGCTGCAAATACAGAAGCCGACAAAGAGAATGTATCTAGGCAGGCAATTATCAAGAAGCTCAAGAAATCATTTCTTCTTGAATTGAAGTTTGTCTCGAAGCTGGGAGGGTTGACTGACACCAATCTTGGTTCATTCAACCTCAGAGCACTTAGAAGTAGAATGTACGGGCAGGGTGGTCATCATCCATCAATTACAACACATAATATTATGAAAAGTGGATTATATGCAGCTGCTGGTTTTCCACCAGCAATCCAATGTCCAAAGCTGATTTCAGAATGCGCTAATTGCTATAGGCCAGATCACAGAACAATAGTTTCTCTTGATGGCAAGTTGTTCGCGAACCTCACACCAGAAGCTATTGGAGAGGCGTTCGGAATTCCTACATTTGAAAAGATGCTGTACAAGACAAAAGAAAGAGTTGACAAAATGTATGCCTCCTCTTTTGAGAGATGTGCTAGGAGAATTAATACATCCTGGATGCGGAAGCCTAGACCTCCTAGCGCCAAGTTGCCCAAACAGATTATCTCGGAGGAGCTGAAGCAAGAATACTACGACCTGATTATGATGCTGAGCCGGGTGAATGGAAGCCCTCAAGTGTATATTTTTGAGTCATGGATGTTTTTCTATATCAGCGTAGTGATGTAGGGGAGAGAATATGTGGATTGGGCAAGGATGATTAGTGATAAAATAGATGAACAATTCAAGAGCCTGAGGAGGACGGATAATTTTTACATGAGCTCGTACGTCATCTACATGCTAGCTCGGATGACAAAGTATAGAAGAATCACTTATAAAGAGCCAATTGGAAGCGGTCCTGATCAGTACAAGATCCATGAAGCCTGCACGCAATTACACTTGACGAGTACCTCCAGCTTCAAGAGGGTGAACGATGCTTTTACGATGCACATAACAAGGACTCTTCAGCGAAGAACACAATAGAGAATATCACAAGATGCCCAAAAGTTGATTGGAGAGTACGGGTATTGGTTCATCCAATTCCCGAAGTTCACCTACATCAGGCTGCGGGGGTTACACTAATATGCCTACAGATTGCCGAGGTACCCTACTGATAGGATGGTGATGCTTGAAGTATCTAGGCAACTCCTTGCCTACGATAAAATCCAAAAGAAGAAGAAGAAAGGAGGGCTTAACTACACCATTATTATGGGGAATTCAATTGAAGAGTGTCCATCTATACAGGTAGCTAGAGAAGCTGAAGACAAATTGCAATTCTTCCACCTCACTCTTCACAACAGCAGACAAGATTTGGATCCCAATGGAAATATTGGAGTAGTGCAAGGTGTGGAGCATAGGCATAAGGCTCACGTCGAAGATTTTTGGGTTAATGCGGAGGATGAAGCTGAAATCAAAAAGAGTATGTTCACTAGGCTACGTCTGAAGCTAATTAGGGAATGCAAAGTTGTCCCACTTCCGGACCAGGTGGATGAGGATGTCAATATTATTCACGCAAATTATGAGTCAGTGAAGGATACGCCAGTCCCACCACCTAACTAGTCGGAGCCAGAAATTATAGACTTGGACACGCTATCCATCCCAATCTTGACATTGAAGAGGAGCTGGGTTGCGAGACATGTTAATAGGCTCAAGAGCAAGTCAATTGCTCTCACATACAACCTTATGGGAGATTAGAGGCCGCCTACTGCAAGGAAAAGAAAACAGGCTGCTCATGTTGCAGAGCTACAGAAGGAAGTACCAGTTCAGCCAGCACCTCAGAGAACAGAGGAAGCATCATCCATGCAATTACTGACTCACTCTTCTAGTGTGCGTGAGGTTTCATTGTTTGCAGGGCAGAGGGTTAGATTGGATGAAGAGCATGAGTTAGAGGAGATCAATCAGCCATTGCCTAGGGAGCCGGATAGTCAGAGTGTTAATGCTCCTACGAGTGAGAGCTAGTTGGAGGGAGAAGAAGAGATGGAAACTGACACTCGCTTGGAGCATGTGATCGAGGCAGCCTTTGAGGATGAAAATACCACGATGCCAGAAGTTCAGGGTTTTGAGGAGGATGTGCAGCACATGGAAATAGATGAGCCTCAGCAAAATGTTGCTAGAGAAGGAGCTCGTGAGGTGGAAGCAACAGAGCAACAACCACTTGTCATCTGTAGCACGCAACAGGCTTTACCAGAGTGGCTCATTGGAAGGATGAGAAAAGATCTGGAGGATGACATCGACTCGACAATTGAGATGGAAGCTTTCCTCAACAAAATTAGTGGGTCGCCAAAGAAGAAAAGAGCTAGGAAATATTCAAATATTGAAACAGATAAATCTGGTTTGCGCACCCTTCATGTTGCTGTTCCAAGGGAGGAATGTGATCGAGATGAGGAAATTCTTGAGAACTATATGATCACCACTGTTTAACTAGGACATCCTACAGGAGCACAAGTAATTGAGGAAGCTAACAGCTCCTTTCAGGCATTGAAAGATCGATTGCTTTGAAAAGAAGAAAAATACAAGAAGTTGAAGAGGGAGCACAGGGCGTTGATTGGCTATGTGCAACTCTTAGCGCGTCCATGTGCATAGGAGAATCCAGTGGTGGACCTCCCAGCAGAGCTTCCAAGGGAGCCAGATAGCGGGCTCAAAGAGTTGAAGAAGGTGATTCAGGAGGCAGACAAGTGGGTTGGTGGTGTTCGTGTTGAGGCTGAAAAGTTCACTGAAGATCTTCTCTCATCTTTTCAGCATGCCTCTAGTATCCTCACACGTATGGAGAACATTGATCAAACTTGGAACGAGACTGACATCTATCAGGACAAAACCATTCCACGCTTGGCAGCCCTTATGCATATGCCTGTGCAGACTTTAATTGAAGGAGGAGTAATCCGAGAAGGGGATAGGTATGATTTTCCAGGCTGGTATTCTGCAGCATTCACTGGCCGAGGCTTCTTCGATACAGTGCAGGAAGAATTAGTCAAAGTGAGGAAGGCTATGGGAAACATTCAGGAGGGCGTCTTTAACACGCTCGAGGCCTTGTTTGCAAAATGGCTAACTCCCGAGGAGATGACAATAGACGGCTTGAAAGGCAGATTGCACCCTTTCTTCTCAGAGGTGAGAACATTTGCCCAGGATGATTTTGAAAACGTTTCAACTTTTTCCAGCATCATTCAGAGTACTCAAGAAGCCATTGAGGCCTAGAGAAAATCTTGCATTCGGCAGGAGTAGATAGTCACCATCCTCGATTTTTCAGCTCAATCTCACTGCATCTATTTCGCTTCAGGAAGTTGAAGCTGTGCTAGCCTAGTTTTTCGATTTTGCGGTCAGAGAAAAGAGCAGTGGGAACTCGTTCCTGGACGAGAATCTTTTGGAAGGGTAGTGGGCATTAATTTCCCGTAGTGGTCAAAGGGAGGAGTTTGTCATTTTGTGCTCATTTATTGCACCACTCCTCCACCTTCTGGCGGTTATTAGGGTAGAATCTTGTTCAGGGCTTATGTGGCTCAATCTGAGCCGTCCATTGTAATTTGATCTGGGCCGTTCGTTCATATTGGCCAGCTATAAAAGGGGCACTCCCCCTCATTTGTACGGCATTAGATTAGATTATTTGAAGCAGAGATAGAACAACAGAGAGAGTGTAATGTCCCCTTCCTAGGCAGTTAAGAGTATTCAGGGGTTAGCCTATCATTCAGACCCTCGTAGGCTGATAGATGTGCTTAGAGGGTTATTTTGGCAGTTATCCGGCGTTTGGGGAGACTACTCCATCAGTTGATTCAGGTTTGGGCCTTGGCAGAGTCTTATAGAGTCAGATTCAGGCACTTACTATTTATAGTAAGTCAGGCAGACAAGGGTTGCTATTTCTGGTAGGGCACTTGGTTCAGTTGGTCAACTCAGTTTCAACCCAGTTCGACAGTTTGGTGAGCAGATAGCGAATATCTAAGCATTTAATGATATTTGGAGAAATATTAAAGTGTGACTTTATATTATAAAGGCAATTAATGAAATATTAAAGTAACTATTAATGGCAAATTAGAAAGTATTTAATACTTTATAATAAAGGAGAAATTAATATTAAATGAGTATTTATTACTCATTTAAAAAAAGACGCCATTATTAAGTGAATTTGCCTAAGTCTCAAAAGGGCGAATTAATGAATTATTAAATGCTTAATCAATTGCTTTTTTGGGTCGACTTATTGAAGAGAGTTTATATTTCACTTCAAGGCAAATCAAACTTGATTGTGAATTATTCTAATTTGTCTTATTTTCTCTCTGAGAACATTGGGGTTTGTGAAACAAGGGTTTCTGCAAATCATTGGATTTTCAAGAACGTTCCCTCTTCAAAATCAAACATATTGAGACTGTGAAAGATCAGTTGAAGATTGTCTATTAGAGTGGTTTCATTCAGAGGTCACAACAAAGCATATTGTGAAGTTATTATTCAGAGTTTGATTCGATCTTCATCAGGGAAGGGATATTCTTGTGCGGTTGGTTAAATTCTATATCTGGCACGATTTCCAAGAAAAGTATGGCTGTATTTATTGCTGCTGACAGGCCGTACCACAGCTGAAAGGATGGCTTTCTTCTTCTGGACAAAACGCCTAACTTTTTGGCTCTCCTTTGGTACCAGTGTTGGCGCCTTGTCTTTTGGAGGAATTACCAATCATTATTTGGTGGGAGAAGGCTCTCTACTAGCTGGCCGTACCATTTCTGTCCTTCTACATGCGGCTGCAAGTGTGATCGGGTTTTTGAAATAAATCTAATTGCCTTTTTGATTGCATGATAGCTATTCCACTTTGTAATCAGATATTGGTCAGAATAAACTCAATCGCCATTGTCCAGATGTTTATTTGCTTCTTGATATATGTTTTCAGTATTTTACTTTGATTTAGCTTCTATTTTCTTCAAAAAATTGCATAAACTCTCTTATTGCAAAAATTACAAAAATTCACAAAAACCTCAAAATGTCAAACAAACTTCATTCAAGCTTCAGTCAGGGGTTGAGAGACACCTGGTCTCTTACAAAGAGTAGTTGAGATAAGTTAGCATAGATTGATAGTATAGTTTGGAGAAGGAAAGTTTTTCCATTGAAAGCTTTGTAAGAAGTTGTTGCAAACACTATCATAATAAAAAGAGTTTTCATTGATGATGATTTCATCTTTTGTTGTGAGCAGCTAGCAAGATTTCTTCGTCCTTCCGATTCAAGTAGGATTTTGAAGTAGAGTAAATTTCATTTTCATGCCTTTAGATTGTTGTGGGATGCGGTGTTTAATGTAAGCAAGCTTTGTTTATATCCATACCACTAGCGAGCTTACTGATGGTAAGTTTGCCTTGCATGGTCGACTGGAATATTTCGGACTTAACTTCAATTATGATTGGCAGTTTGTATGCGTCGTCGTGATGGTATTTACATGTTGAATTGTAATTTGAACATCCTTAGCCACTCCCTTGAAGATTGCACCGACTTCGTGGAAGCTGTCCAAAGCGAGGCAAAGTGAAGTCTAGTTGAAGTTTGCTGAAGTTGACCTCCACATCCCGCATTTAGGTTAGAATATAGGTTTTCTAATCCTTGCAGCCATTTAATTCCTCAATTTTCTAGTTAGTATTAGGAAACTCGCACTTCATTGACAAATCCTTCTAACCAGATGAGAACCCCTTTAGTCTGTTGTTGGTTGCCGAACAATTGCGCAAGTCCCCTCGTGATACCAACAAATCGCAACGAACCAACTGAGACTACTCCACTGCATGAAATGAACCTTGGAGTTGAACGTATGAACTTTCTCGCAATCTTAGCATGCAAAATACTTTGATCAAGAGAGAATAGAGTAGCCGTTGGACACTTTATTCTGCTGTTTGGTGTAGGTCACAAAACATACATCAACAATAGGCAAGTTCTAGAACGTTTCACTTGGAAATGACTCAAGTCAGATGTCCTTCGATATGTCAGAGAGTGTCCTGTTTGTCAGCAAAATAAACAGGAGCACACCTATCTTGCTAGGTTATTTCAGCCATTTCCAATTCTTGACAGAAAGTGGGAATGCTTGTCGATGGATTTCATTACGGGCTTGCCGAAAGCCCAGGGTAGAGATTGTATCTATGTAGTTGTTGATCGCCTCACAAAGTACACTCATTTCTTTCCGATAGCAGCTACATATTCAACTACACAGGTAGCAGAGTTGTTTTTCCGTGAGGTATTTAGGTTGCATGGGCTGCCCCATAGCATCATCAACGACAGGGATAGTTGGTTCTTGAGCCACTTCTGGTAGGAGCTATTCAAGCTTTGTGGGACCGAGCTTACTCCGAGCACTAGCTACCACCTGCAGACTGATGGCCAGACGAAGATTGTAAATAAGTGGGTGGAAGGATACCTCCGAAACTATTTAGCAGGGTAACAAAAGGGTTGGGTGAAGTGGATTCATCTTTGTGAGTACTATTATAATACCACTCACCACATGTCGATTCAGATGTCCCCGTTTATGGCATTATATGGGTATGGGGTGCCCAACTTTCTTGATTTATTGTTGAGTGATAGTAGAGTGGCCAGTGCTGGGGATCTTTTACAGGAGAACTAGGATATTATGAGAGCTCTTCGTGAGAGCATTCAGAAGGCACAAAATCAGCAAAAGCAATATGCGGACCAGAGGAGAGTCGAGAGTTTTTTTGAGGTTGGGGATATGGTGTATCTGATGTTGTAGCCCTATCGCCGGTCTACTCTCAGGAAGAGTGGTGCGGAGAAACTCAAGCCACGGTACTATGAACCCTTCAGGATCATTAGACGGGTAGGCGAGGTGGCTTATGAGTTGGATTTATCGGAAGATAGTAGGGTACACAATGCATTCCATGTGTCACGCCTCAAGAAGGCATTAGGACATCGTGTTGTTCCTTCCACAACTTTACCACCCCTGGATGATGAGGGGAAATTGATTATGGTACCTGAGGCCATCTTATATGTCAGAGAGAGACAGTTGTAGAGACGGGTCATTAGGGAATATCTAATTAAATGGAAGGACTTGCCGGTAGAGGATGCTACATGGGAGAGCGAGGACATTTTACAGCATCGGGAGTTGAGATTGCTTGGGGACAAGCAATTTTAGGGAAGGCGGACTGTGATGTCCCCTTCTAGTTAGATACCTGTACACCAGTGGATTAGCCTATTAAGTCGACCCTCGTCGGCTAATGGTTCTGGATAGAGGGTCCCTTGCGATAGTCACTTGGGTTTCAAAATGCTGTGTTGATCCCCGAAGGTCAGTGACAGGGTAAATTGTGGTGTTTGGCTTGTTGAAGGTGATTAATGATGTTATTGTCTCCTATTCCACACTTTTGCCTAGGGACCATATGTCATTTAATTGGAGGGGGGGTCACTTTATTTTTATTTGACACTATTCACTTATAAAGTGAAAATGACATAACTTAAAGTGAATAGTGTTTTCAATGTTAAATTATATATCTCAAGAGGAGAAGTTCGACCCATTCAAGCATTGAGTTATTTTCTTCATTTGGCATGTGAGTTTGGCTTTGGAGGAAGAGGGAGACTAGGGTTTTCTGATTTTTGCAATGGGTGAGCCTGGAGGGGGCTTGGTTTTTCGTTTTTGAGCTGCTTGAGGGTGTGAAACACCACCTTAAGGTTGCTGGTCTGAATTTGAATGCAAATTTTGTTGACATTAGGAGTTGTTGGCTAAGTTTTTGAGCTAATTTCTGAGTAGGGTTGGCAGCCATAGACTCCATTTTCGTTTGTACAGGAGCTGTTCGCTTTTCAAGGATTTTTGGACTAAAAATTGTAGCTACAGCCAGCCGTCCCATTTCATGAGGGTTTCGTCAGCAAATAAAAAGACACGCCTCTTCTAAGAGGCTGCAACTTCACCAAAAGGTGGCGCCCTAGACAAAAGAAGCTTCTCATACTGGATTTGGGTAGGAAAAGTTTGGCTTTCAAGAGGAGTGTGCATTTCATTGGGGTTTGGTACTGTAGCAAGTTACTATTCATAGAGCTGTAGCATTAGTAGTCAGCGTAGTTTCCATTTCAGGCAGTGCAATTTGGAGCATATTTGGCTTTCAACATTTTGAGGTTCATTTTGGGTAAAATGATTTATTCTAAGTCATTAATGTTATAATTTCTTATTGCCCCCCTTGGCCTAGTATTAATGACTTAAAGTTGTTTTAAAAGGTGGCCTTTGAGGGTGGACACCTCATTGAGAGATTATTTAAATATTTCTAAAGTAAATATTTCTCCTCAAGTCGTGGATGCCTAGAAAGGTGAATATAATGTTTTAAAAATTAAAATATTTCAAAAGTGAAATGGGCGTCCCTTTTGGAGGGAAAAAAGATGGAAGCTGAAGAGCCAATGGTCACCTTCAATTCTATAAAAATAGGCCATTGCTCATTCATTTCTCATCTTTGGAAATAATTTAAAGTTATGCTGTTGAATTGATTTCAGAACCCGGCTAAGGGGGAACTTAGTATTTCACACCATTCTTCGGACTTGAAACTATGGCGCCCTAGATGGTCAATTGGGAGTGTGCTTCATTCAAAAGTGCATACAGAGCTTCATCGTGGTGAATTTTGGTGATATTTTTCAGTTTATTACTTGCTGGTTATTCAATGGCTGAAGGAGTTTTTCATATGCAGCTCTTTGTATGATTTTATTTCGCTCATGGGTATTAGCTCAATCAATTCCTTTGGTCTAGGTGCCCTATCTTGCATATTTTCAGATTTTATTACAAAGTGCTGATTTTTCTAGGAAGGTCGCCCTCTCCTAGGGCTGTACCTCTGTCTTTTGCAGGGTATTGGGATTCGTGCCTTCATTGAAAGTGGAGTTTTGTTTAGATTTTCTCTTGCTGGTTGGTCGCCCAACCTCTAGTGATTATATGCCTTCAGTTTTGAGTGTTTTGGAGATGTAATGAGGGAGAAATATGCAATTGATGGTGTGTACAGTTGCTGGTTTGAATATTTTCAGTTTGCTGGTCTTTATATCAAACCTGGTTATTTCTCTTTTCATGCTTTATTTCTTGGCATTTCAACTCACATTTGTAATCAGAAAGATAGCATAACCTTAGCATAGGTTTGGAGCAGATTGATATCATAACAGTGTTGGGTTGGATTAGAGGTGATTTGAATGAGATTTGAGCATTATAGGGAGATCATGGTTGCTGGTTTGTATTTTAGTGAGTTGGTATTTTATTTCAGACTTAGTTCTTTCCTTGTGATGCAGTATTTCTTGGGAAAATATGCTGCTAGTGCTCATGTGCAGTCCATTTGAAGAAGGAAAAAGCTTTGGGGTGAAGATATGAGCAGTTAATTGATGGCTAATTGCTGGTAAGAAATCTCAATTTGTTGGTTTATATCAGATTCATCAGTAAAACAAATTTTGGCTTGTTCTTCAGTAGTTGAAAAGATTTGAAGTTGAGAAATTATCTTTCATCATTTGGCATTGTTTATACAGCAATAAAACTTTGTAATTTGCAGAACATTTGCATTGTAAGGTTGAGAATAGTAGTACTATTTCAGTCATTTATACTTCTGCATTTACTAGTGTTTTGAAATTCAAACATTGTAACCCTTGGATGGTTTACCGCTAGTGTGGAGGAAAATACATTTTGTAACTTCAATTCACACCCACTATTTAAGCGGTGAATCCCCACTGTTGAGTGGATGCCCGCCGCAGTGGATGAATTAGTTTGTTTTGTAATTTCTTCCGCCCACTATATTAGTGGAAGTGTGGAAAACTTTCATGTCTGGTTCACCGCCTAGCTGCATTCAATTGTAATTTTATTTTAGTTATAGCATAGTTTTTTTCGCCATATGACAACACCTCTCCTTCATTCGGATTGAGTGTGCATTTTTGGTGTTGAGATGTTTTAAATTTGGGTTTTCAATTTGGAGCTAACGCTAATTCATTTGGCGTAATGTTGGTTTGTATTGTGAAAATTCCAAGAAAATGAAGGGGAAAATTTCAGTGGTATTAGAGCATAAGATCCTGCCATCCTGTTGTTCAGTGCTTCATTGTTTGGGCAAAATTGAGTTCAGTTTAGAAATTGGCAGTTAGGCATGGCTAATGAAGAAGAGATGAAGTTGACAGAGACTCTCTATATGGCTGGAAAGAGACTTGGCAAAGAATTTCAGTCAAGAGAAAATGAAGAGAACATTCTTGATTTGTTAGAACAATGTCTGGGACAAGTGAAGCCATCACCTTCGGAGGAAATGTAGTTGGCTTTAGCACCTGCAGTGAGTTTTTTGAATCAACCCTATTGGTTGGAGATCCTGATGAAGAAACCAAGCTGCTGATTTCGTCTTATTTCCTGGAGATAATAAGGTTTGTAATTCCCCAGTTGCCCTATGATGACGAAACTATGAAGATCATATTAAATATGATAGTGGAAAGTTTTCAAGATTTGGATGAAACTGGTAGTAGCTTTTTTTCAAGAAGAGCAGCTGTTTTAAAGACATTTTCTGAAGTTAGTGCTTACATCTTATTGATAGAATTGGAGATGAAAAATCAGATTTATCACCTGTTTAATTATCTTTTCACCTCGACCTGGAGTGAGCAAGAACAGAGTATGCTTGCAGCTGTCATGAATGTTAAAATCTCTACAATTAAAGAAGCTGATAGGGTAAAGACCCTAGCCGATGATTTAGGATTTTTTCTTGGTTTCGGATTAGCTATGAACTGATGATTGACACTATTTGTTTCAAAACACGTAGCTTGAACTTGCAAGTGTAAACATTCATGATCACATTGGCATTCCACCCTTATATTGACAACTAAAGGCATCAATGAATGACTGGCCCGCAAATTCACCATCAACTTGAAGCTTGGAGAGGCTCTAGAACAACTCAAAAATGCATGAATAACAAGTGACAAAACGATATAGATTTCTGATTTAAACTGTGACAGATTTTTACAATGTAGTGCTGCTCAGAACTTCAAATCAGACCTTTTACAGACTCAGAAATATTATTTAAAATATAGCAGCAATGATAAAAGATAATTTCTGTTCATTAAATCTCCCACCCAGACATTGCATTTACAGTTAGGACTAACTTTTAGATTCAATTGACAGTTCAAATAATCCTATTTCAGATTGTAATAAATTTACAATAAGGAGACTTCATGTAGACTCTCTCAATCAAGGTCACCCAAAAGTTATATCAACAGAGAGCAGATTAACATGCAATTTTCTGAACTTTAATGTCTGAGAATTACATCTAACAGCCTAAGTTCACATTGGCATGCAAAGGACTCAATGTCAGGGCATTGAGAAGCAATTGTAGACCCAAATCCAAAAGATTGCAATACAAAAAAGTTCTCAGACCTGTAAAATAGCTGATCCAGACTTGGTCGAGCTGGAAAAGACTGAAAAACGCCCAGGAACATGCAACAACTATTATTCACTTTTTATCATTTGTTTTTCCTGTTTAGTGGGGCGTCCAGCCTTCAAACCTTCATGCGTCACCTTCCAAGGCATGCAGCAGTGACCACGACCTAAACCTCAACTGGAAATGAATCGTTTTCTCCTTGTAGAGTCGTGTCCTTCCATATTCGGCCCATAAGCTTCAATTCCATACTCTTTTCAAGACTATTATACCTGGAGAAGCTGCGCCTAGGGTTTCTCTTTAATGAAATGCCTTCAAGAAGTCTGAAATGAGCTTATATTCGACCCTTTTTAAGAAGCAAAATCTCATTCAAAAAAATACGAAAATCTGAGATAGATCCTCTCAGCTAGGTCAGATGATTTCACTGACGAAACTGATATCTCCTGGCTTGAAATCCGCCATCAACAAGCTCTCCAACTATTTCCCGTGAAGGATGAAATAATAATAATCAGAATGTTCAAAAGTGCCAAATGATCTCTCATTTTTCTCTTTTATATTTTCCCATTCAAAATCATAAAGTGACTTTATAATGTTCACTCTTTAAATATTCAAAGGAGTCACTTTATAACTTAATTTATTAATTATTTAATATCCCTCTTTTTTTAAAAAAATAATTTAAGACTTAGGTGATATTAAATAATTAAGTCACTTTGTCCAAATTTAGGGGACATTAGAGTCCTCCCTTCCCAAAGATTGCTTGCCCTCAAGCAATCCACAACTGCAAACCAGCTCAACTGCCACATCATCTGAAGACATAATGAAAAACTAACCGCACTGGTCCACCCACCACCTGGATCCCAAGTGACCCTAGAAAGAACGCAATCCAGCAACCTCTGTATACAGTTGTAACTCCTGACATGGTCAAGCCTTGTCATTCTATGAAGCCAACTACCCAACAAGTAAACTCTTGGATCCAAAATCAGAAATTCAACTCTATATAAGTTGTGCATAGGGATCTCCATCTGCTGATCGGTGGACTCTGCCATCCTCGAACTGTGGTAATGAACCTCACACAAACACACAATCCATAAACAAACCGGATTTCCATCAATCTCAGCACCAACTGACTTTCGTTGCACCACTCTGATAACCCCAAGAGTTCGATCAAATCGAGTCTCAAACTCCTGTTGCTGGAAACATCCAACTGGAGAAATCAAAGTGAGAGCCCTATCAAACTTGGACTCATCATCTGCAATCTGAAGCATGCCATACTAGAGTGAATTGGCACGTCCCTTATTCAACCCATCTCTCTGTGTCATCAATGTCATCAAGTCCTGTACATGTGTGCTGAATGAAAACTGGTGAGCACACCTCATAATGCAACCAAAGTGAAACTCCCCTGCCTGTGCTAGAGGAAAACCAAAGTAGTCATGCGTATCCCATCTAGTACTGCCGTCATCAGAAGAAGGCTCACAACTCACAACTGGAAGAAATGGTTCTTCAGGATTCAGAAGGGTATCATCATGAATGTCAACAACCTCCTGAAAAGAAGCTGGATCAAAACCAAAATCCAACATGCAAGTCCTAGGGAAACCCACCTTCTTCTGATAAAATTGACTAGTGACAATCTCCAAGGTACTATAGTGGAGCCGGTTGCTCAAACCTCCCATGTGTACATAGATCAACTCACTAGACCACCAAATACTGTTGTTGTAACTTACGCTAGCAACAAGAATGAAATCATAGTTGTCAACATACCCATACATACTGAAGAAATCCATCCAATACTCAATGCCCATCAAATAAACATGCCTCCACACACTCCCAGGAAACTGAATAGCTGGTGTACAGCACGAAAAGTCCGAAAATGCAATGTGAATCCAACTAGGGAAGTCACTAAACCATGACGAATCTATGAATATGAAGTCACCAGTCAACAAATAAGTCGCTGTCATGCCATGAGAAATAGGTGATAAACCCAAAGGTGTAGCATAGATGTCATCAACATTCATCAAAAACAACTCTTGAGTGTATGGCTCACTAGGGGTGCTCTCCACCAAATCATTATCACCATCAAGAAAATACTCAACAACTAAATTTTCTGAATTAGTCAATTTTTTATCACCATCATCTAAAGAAGGGTGCATATCGTGACTATGTTGAAGATAGGACTTGGCTTGTTGAGCCAACAACTTGGTTTGCTTTGCCCTCTCTAGCCAACCATCATTTAATAGTTGGGACTGCTCTAAATCTGCTGCTCCAAAGTGTTTAAATTCAGCCCTAAGATGGGATGCATCATATAAATTACCACGACCTATGCATGCTGGTTGAGCACCAACCAAAGTAGAAACAATATCACTCCTTTCCCAATAGTTAGAAGCTGCAATATAATTAGGAAGTGAGGATATATCCCTGGTGTTCAAAATCAGAAGATTAGGACTGAATTCTTCATTCTTATCCATGCCTTTGAAGTCATCAATGTTAGAGCACACAAACATGCCCTTAACTATCCCATCCTTTGTCTCATTCCTTTGTGGCTTAACCACCATGTGTTTACCCATGTGAGTGAGCTCTAATATCATCTTGCTAAAGTCTTGGACAAATCTTCCAAGAGATTTCAACCATTGAATACCTAACGCCACTTCATTCTCCTCAACATTGAAAACATCATCTACAAACTCAGAATTAGAGAAATATGTTTCTCATCATGTAAGCTATCATTTGGAAACTCATTGTCACCAATTACTTCAAGAATAGGGATTGCAAGTTCATGTAGATGAGAGTGTATAATACTAGTGGCTGATCCACCAAGAGTGTATCCAATATCATCTCTGATTTCTTTGCATATTCTAGGTTCTGTGGTAAAGGAAACATTGTGTTCAAAGGAGAGATCATCACATGCTTTCTCTTCACCAGGTTTTAGTGTTGAAATACCTGGATTCCATAAACTTATGAGTTGATGGTTTGGATCAGAACAATTATGCTCACTACGTTTGCCGTGCATTGTTGTTTCCTTAAACAAATCACCATCTGAATCACTTATGGTTCTCTCTCCATACGAAGACATAACACTAGTGGCTGATCCACTAAGTGTATACTCTATCATCCCAATCTCCTCTAACGCTTGAACATTCAAGGGGCTCTCAAACAAGGGCAACTCATGATGTAAATTAGGTACACAAACTGAAATTTCCGTATCATACCTTAACTCTGATTGCTCCACCAGATTGGCCATCATGCAAGGCTCAGTCCACATGCTTTGAATTCTTTTTGCCCCTGCCATGTCACACCAAACTAACTTGGTCCCTTCGAGTCTTGGGCATACAAACAAGTCCCCAAACTTGTCTCCCAAGTGAAGGCCAACAATAGAAGAGGTCTTCCTAATTCCATTTTCATGTGTAAGGGTTGCCAACATATGATCCTGCAAGAATGAATGACTGCTGACCCAAATAAAATCAGAATGCTTGCCATACCTTTTTATAGTGCTGTTACTATTCTCAAACCTCTCCCTTATCGCTGTTGCATGTTCTCCATCCAAGGCAGATCCACAATCACAAACCCTAGGGCTGATCCCTTTTGCTGTTATGTCAGGAGTGCTGTTGCAACTCAGAAAATCAGGCCTTACCTTATGCTCTCGAGTGATGTATTGGTAATCCCTAATCTTCTCTCCCTTCATGATTGGGTGACCATCAACTAGGGCAGATCCAAGGCATGACTTCTGTAAGAAATCATGAGTGTTATGCGTCACAAATTCAATCCCATAGCTGCAAGCTGAATCCTCATGTGTGTCCATCCCTTTGATCTCCATGACCACGTTATAGGATGCTTCAAGCTCCTCCTCCATGATTCCACTTTGCCCTCTTCATGTTGCATTTTCCTCCCTTGAGTGTGGCATCCATAGAAGTCTGAATTTCTGATGTGTGTGTGAGCTCATCCACTATATCTTCCTCCCTTCTCAAAGCACTCGCATATATCTTGCACATTTTGAATAGATGATCTCTATCCGCAAGTAGATGCAAGTAGTTATCCTTAATCATTGCCACGGCCTTTTGAAGCCTTTGAAACTGGGTGAGGTAGAGATCTTCTTCGAAGTGTTTACCCTTCCCTAGGGTTATCCAACACAAATCTGCCATTGCCTTATGTACATGCTCAAAATGATTTAGTGCAGTCATAGATTCACCTCCATTCGTATTCAATTGCTCCTCCAAAGGATGACGCTTATAGGACCCAATGTCTTCATACAACATACCCTGATCATGCCTCCCCAAGTCAACTTCCTCATGGTCACCTCCTCCATCAAAGTAGTAGGTAGAATCTTCTACCTCGTGATCTTCCTCCATGGTGGGCCTAGAGTATGTATGCACCGCTGTGACCTCTTTATTTTGAAATGACAAGTCAAACTTAACCAATCCACTTGGGTCACTTCCCGCTGGAATTTCTGAATTGTCCTTATGACCACCATTTGATCCCATGCCAATATGATGCAAAGGTAATGAAACAATGCTAGTAACATCCAAAGAACCCATACCTTGATTTGACCTTGTAGTTTTGGAAATCTCCATGATAGAATGTCCTTTTATGTGATCATTATTAGCTGATGTGAAGTCACCAAACCTTTCCTCTAAAAGAACATTAGTAAACTCATCACAAGAAATATTATGGAAGTCAATAGTCTTAGTAGCATCATTGGATAAATCTGAAAGTGGTCCCAACGCTGTTGTTCTGTCCTTTCCTTCATGCTCCCTTTCATCCATAGTAGCTACATGTTTGACCCAAGAATCACCCTGAAGCTCAGTCACATAGTCCTCATAAGTCAAGACACTATCTCCCTCTGAATGATTTGTTATAAAATTCCCTTCATCCACCTGCCCAATGACTTGATCAGACTCCTCTTTTTTTGTTAATAATGATTCTTCACTTTTCCTGTCATTTGATAAATTAGATTCTAACAGCTCAGGCAACTCAGGATGCTCCAACAATTTATTTAGAGTCTTGTTATAATTTTCAAAGCTTTGCAACAATTTTGTCACGCACTCTTGAAAGTACTTCATCTCTCTCATTGAAATATCTATCACTCTGCTGCAACTGAAATTAATTCAATACCCAAACAGGTTGGCAGGATGCTTTGTGCTTTGATACCACTGTAAAGACCCTAGCCAATGATTTAGGATTTTTTCTTGGTTTCGGATTAGCTATGAACTGATGATTGACACTGTTTGTTTCAAAACACGTAGCTTGAACTTGCAAGTGTAAACATTCATGATCACATTGGCATTCCACCCTCATATTGACAACTAAAGGCATCAATCAGTTACTGGCCCGAAAATTCACCGTCAACTTGAAACTTGGAGAGGCTCTAGAACAACTCAAAAATGCATGAATAACAAGTGACAAAACGATATAGATTTCTGATTTAAACTGTGACAGATTTTTACAATGTAGTGCTGCTCAGAACTTCAAATCAGACCTTTTACAGACTCAGAAATATTATTTAAAATATAGCAGCAATGATAAAAGATAATTTCTATTCATTAAATCTCCCACCTAGACATTGCATTTACAGTTAGGACTAACTTTCAGATTCAATTGACAGTTCAAATCATAGCAGCATAAATCGTTTGGGGAAAAAATCGGCAAACCAAAAAATCAGGATTTTTTTGAAAAATTGTGAAAAAATGGGGAAAAAATCGGATTTGAAAAAAAATTAAAGGAATGTAGAAAAATAGACAAAACCTATGTTTTCTAAAAACTCAAGGTCATTTCCACAGCATAGAGATATAGAGAGCAAATAAAACAGAGATTTTAACCCGTGAATTGTAGAAAGTAGATCTTTTTTGTATATATTCGTATCGCTGCTTACATTGCATCAATGCATTGCACAAAATATACAATCTCAGAGTAGATTTATGCCCACGAAATCAGCAGACGCCTTCAGAAATTTTCGCCGACTTGAGAAACCCTCGATTCACACTTGAAAGAGGGGAAACGTGTCGTCTTTATATGCAAAAACGCGTCACTTTTTAGGTCTTTTTTTCCGCGCGATTTTTTCACTTTTTTTGCGGATTTTTTGCTTGAAAAAATCCCGATTTTTAACGATTTTCAACGACTTTTTCACTGGCGTTGATTGCTGAAAAAATCAGGATTTTTCCTGGGAAAAAATCGGCAACCTCCCAGATTTTTTCAAAATCTCGATTTTAATGATTTTTTGCCGATTTATGCTTCTATGGTTCAAATAATCCTATTTCAGACTGTAATAAATTTACAGTAAGGAGACTTCATGTAGACTCTCTCAATCAAGGTCACCCAAAAGTTATATCAATAGAGAGCAGATTAACATGCAATTTTCTGAACTTTAATGTCTGAGAATTACATCTAACAGCCTAAGTTCACATTGGCATGCAAAGGACTCAATGTCAGGGCGTTGAGAAGCAATTGTAGACCCAAATCCAAAAGATTGCAATACAAAAAAGTTCTCAGACCTGTAAAATAGCTGATCTAGACTTGGTCGAGCTGGAAAAGACTGAAAAACGCCCAGGAACATGCAACAACAACTATTATTCACTTTTTATCATTCGTTTTTCCTGTCTAGTGGGGCGTCCAGCCTTCAAACCTTCATGCGTCACCTTCCAAGGCATGCAGCAGTGACCACGACCTAAATCTCAACTGGAAATGAATCGTTTTCTCCTTGTACAGTCGCGTCCTTCCATATTCGGCCCAGAAGCTTCAACTCCATACTCTTTTCAAGACTATTATACCTGGAGAAGCTGCGCCTAGGGTTTCTCTTTAATGAAACACCTTCAAGAAGTCTGAAATGAGTTTATATTCGACCCTTTTTAAGAAGCAAAATCTCATTCAAAAAAATCACGAAAATCTGAGATAGATCCTCTCAGCTAGGTTAGATGATCTCACTGACGAAACTGATATCTCCTGGCTTGAAATCCGCCATCCACAAGCTCTCCAGCTATTTCCCTTGAAGGATGAAATAATAATAATCAGAATGTTCAAAAGTGCCGAATGATTTATCATTTTTCTCTTTTATATTTCCCCATTCAAAATCATAAAGTGACTTTATAATGTTCACTCTTTAAATATTTCAAGGAGTCACTTTATAACTTAATTTATTAATTATTTAATATCCCTCTTTTTAAAAAAAATAATTTAAGACTTCGGTGATATTAAATAATTAAGTCACTTTGTCCAAATTTAGGGGACATTACAGATAGTCTTCCTGAAAGTGTCCAAATTCTTCTCTTGGATGCTTATAAACGTGAAGAGCGGATTTCTCCCACTGTTGATTTGTTAGTTAAAGAAATTTTCAGTCAATGTGAAGATAAGTTGAAACCATTCATGAAGAAGACTGTTGAAAACGAAGAGGATATTTCTGAGGCTGAAGAGGAGGATGAAAGTTGGAATCTCTTTGAATTCATAGCAACAGTTCAAGGGGTATCTACGGGTTTGCACTCATCCAAGCATTCTGTAGAAGAATGTAATATGACAGTGGAAGCTTTGAAGATTAGTGAGGTACTCTTGTTTTCTACAGAAGAGAACAATGAGTTGACTTGTGTTAAGAAGCCTCATGTTGAAGATTCCAAGAAAGAACTTGTGGAAACAAAAGTTGAAACGGAGATGCATGAAGAGGCCATATGTGCAGATCCAAATGAAGGAGAAGTTCTGTTAGAAGGAGTTATGTGTTCAATCATCGAATTACTTCTTCACAATTCCGAAGAATGCTTGTTTGAATGTCAAGCTAAAGAGGAGAAAGAGATAGAGGAAGCAGTAGTCACTCCCACTTCAAAGCTGATTTGACTAACTCCCTAGAATCATGTGTAGAAGACATCATGGAAGGTGAAGTTTCTAGTAGTTATAAGGCAGATTTCTCTTCACCCGAAGCCAAACTAAGGCAGAAGGCTAAGGAATTGGATCACACTATGGATGGAATGATGAATAATATTCATCACATGCGAGACAAATTGAAGAGTACAGCTCAAACGATCTTTGAAATCTTTATCCATCAAGGCTGTTCTACACCATCTCAGGTCGCATATAATGATTGCAGCTCAAGTTCACACATTGCTGATAATGGTATTCAAGTTTCGTCAAAACTTGATAGAATTCATAGGCAAGTAGAACATTTGATTCATGATGTGCCTAGAGGAGAAGTTGTATGTTAATATGAAGTCCATTAAATTTGCCTTGGAGGAAATTAAATCTAGTCTTTTGCACACCATTCGTGACAAAGACATAGTGGTCAATATTATTGACAAGGCATTGGAGTGGAATGAGCTTACCAAAGCAAAGTTGCAAGAAGTGCATGAGACTCTAATTGAAGCAGAAAATTAGATTGCTGCTGTTCAATATTCATGGGAGCAAGAAAACAAAAGAAGAGCAGAGGAACTTCAGAAAATTCTTGATGAGTTGGATCTCATACAACAAACATATGATTTGGAATGCTGTCCTGAAAGATCAAAGCATTCAAATTCTCATCAACAAGTTTTTTAGGCTTTTGACAATTTTTTGTATAAAGGTGCTAATAAGGTTTATGTAAATCCTCTTTTTGATATTGATGAAGGAATTGCTTCAGAGATTACTTAAGGAGGAAATTTGAGTTTGTCTTCCAGCATTGGAGAGTGGATACAAGAGTTGCATGAAGCTGAATCTACTGCTGCTCCTAGTGCACCCATTCAGCAAGAAATGGTAACTCTTGGATCACAAAGAAATGGAGACATTCTTATTGTTCATCAACAAAGTGTTGATGGGCATGTTGATGAAGGTTTTATTCATTTTTTGAGGAGGATGCTTGCGAGGCTCTTGTCAGATTTTAGTACATCTCCATCTTCTCTTAGAGTGATTGATTTCAGAATTGTATTTGATGAAGGATTCATGGAATCTTTCCGGCAAATCATGACACAAGATTCGGGATACAATTTCTTCAACGAACATAGATTGGTTGATTACTTCTTGGATTTTCAAGAAGCGGCAATTTAGATGGAACGAGCAAATCAGAGGATTTAGGTGAGAGCAGTTCTCCGTTTGAGAAATGGTTCTTCATTGTTGTTGGTTTGGGATCCTGGTATTATTCGACAAGGTAATATTGAAAATTCTAAAGGGGATAAACCAGCGCATCATATTCAAAATGTTGTTGTAATCATTTGCTCGTGTTGGGAAATGTCTCCAATTGAAAATTAGTATTTGGGATTCCAAGTATATTCATATGAAGATTGGTATGCATAAAAAGAAGATTGGTTGGAGAGATAAGTATCTAAATTTCAGTTCTATGATTGCTGCTATCTTCTTTTTCTATCATGGGTTCATTAGTTTTGATCATAAATTGGTGTTCTGGGAAGGAAATATGATCAGAAGTTGGTTTGTGGTGGCATGGGAACCCTTGTTGAAGGCGCCACCAGCTTGGTTCATGAGCAGTCATGTCAATTTTGATGAGAAATTCTTAAGTTGCAGCTACTGCTCACTTTCTTGGATGCTGACTTACCAAAAATCAGATCTCAAGATGATTACTTGAGACCTGTTTGGTAGCTGGTTATTTCATTTCCAGGTCTCTCCATCTCCTATTTGGACTGGATTTCTACCTCAAATGAGCAAGGGAATGATTCAGTATGGTTAAAGTTTAGGTATGGGTTGTTCATTGATGGTTGACAATGGATTTTTTGGTACCAACTCATACATTATCTTTTGGGACAGCGAGCTAATTGTTGATTTGATTCATCAATTAGAAACTCATGTTGTGAGCTGTGTGAAGATTATTTGGAGTTCTTTCAGTGAAAGCAATTTGCTTCAAAAGAAGCATTGTACAGTGATGGTGTGTGGAGTGTTGTTCTATGATTGGGATTGGTTTGATAACATGTTTGAAAACATTTATGTTGTTGATCAGAATTATGATAGTGAAGTTTTCAGGTTCTACAGATTGATATGGGACCCAGGCACTCACATGTTTAGTGCATTGCTTTTTGTGGATCATGACATGTTGCTCCACTTTGAGTATTTAGATGTTTTAATCAGAGTAGCACAACGGATTAGAGGAATAGTGTTCCTGAGGATGATTTGGAATCCAGGAATCACCTAGGTTTGTGATTCAACAACTGAAGATGATAAAGCTAATGTTTGCCTTTTGGAATTATTTTCTATGGTGTTTCGGTTTAGTTCTAATCAAGAGGCTTCTCGTATTGGCATCCAGCAGTGCAGTGCTTACATCAGATGGTGCTATCTTTCTCCTAGGTTGATTTGGGACCCAGGGATTATATTGTGTTTCAGTTTGGTTCAGCATGGTGATTTTGGGAAGGCATTAGAATTGCTTGAGGACAAGCAATTTTGGGAAGGGTGGACTGTAATGTCCCCATTTTAGCTATATGGCCTTCAGTGACTGATAGCCTATTTCCGGAAGCCTGCAGGATCGTCAAAGGTAAAATTAGGGTTTCCTATTTTATAGGGGTTCTGATGACTTGTATGTTAGAGGTTCAGATGCATGTCTTGTGGGGTTTTTCTGGGTTTTCAGAGAGCTTCACAATGATATAACATGCAAAGTGTGTTGAGCAACTTTTTAGAATTTACTATTTTTAGTAAATTCTATTTCTGGCAGTGCCATCTTGGGCAATAGCATCAAAAGTCAGCTTAGTTTCCATTTCAGGCATTGCAATTTCGAGAATATTTGGCTTTCAACATTTTGAGTTTCATTTTGGGTAAAATGATTTATTCTAAGTCATTAATGTTATAATTTCTTATTGCCCCCCTTGGCCTAGTATTAATGACTTAAAGTTGTTTTAAAAGGTGGCCTTTGAGGGTGGACACCTCATTGAGAGATTATTTAAATATTTCTAAAGTAAATATTTCAACTCAAGTCGTGGATGCCTAGAAAGGTGAATATAATGTTTTAAAAATTAAAATATTTCAAAAGTGAAATAGGCGTCCCTTTTGGAGGGAAAAAAGATGGAAGCTGAAGAGCCAACAGTCACCTTCAATTCTATAAAAACATGCCATTGCTCATTCATTTCTCATCTTTGGAAATAATTTAAAGTTATGCTGCTGAATTGATTTCAGAACCCGGCTAAGGGGGAACTTAGTATTTCACACCATTCTTCGGACCTGAAACTATGGCGCCCTAGATGGTCAATTGGGAGTGTGCTTCATTCAAAAGTGCATACAGAGCTTCATCGTGGTGAATTTTGGTGATATTTTTCAGTTTATTACTTGCTGGTTATTCAATGGCTGAAGGAGTTTTTCATATGCAACTCTTTGTATGATTTTATTTCGCTCATGGGTATTAGCTCAATCAATTCCTTTGGTCTAGGTGCCCTATCTTGCATATTTTCAGATTTTATTACAAAGTGCTGATTTTTCTAGGAAGGTCGCCCTCTCCTAGGGCCGTACCTCTGTCTTTTGCAGGGTATTGGGATTCGTGCCTTCATTGAAAGTGGAGTTTTGTTTAGATTTTCTCTTGCTGGTTGGTCGCCCAACCTCTAGTGATTATATGCCTTCAGTTTTGAGTGTTTTGGAGATGTAATGAGGGAGAAATGTGCAATTGATGGTGTGTACAGTTGCTGGTTTGAATATTTTCAGTTTGCTGGTCTTTATATCAGACCTGGTTATTTCTCTTTTCATGCTTTATTTCTTGGCATTTCAACTCACATTTGTAATCAGAAAGATAGCATAACCTTAGCAAAGGTTTGGAGCAGATTTATATCATAACAGTGTTGGGTTGGATTAGAGGTGATTTGAATGAGATTTGAGCATTATAGGGAGATCATGGTTGCTGGTTTGTATTTTAGTGAGTTGGTATTTTATTTCAGACTTAGTTCTTTCCTTGTGATGCAGTATTTCTTGGGAAAATATGCTGCTAGTGCTCATGTGCAGTCCATTTGAAGAAGGAAAAAGCTTTGGGGTGAAGATATGAGCAGTTAATTGATGGCTAATTGCTGGTAAAAAATCTCAGTTTGCTGGTTTATATCAGATTCATCAGTAAAACAGATTTTGGCTTGTTCTTCAGTAGTTGAAAAGATTTGAAGTTGAGAAATTATCTTTCATCATTTGGCATTGTTTATAGAACAATAAAACTTTGTAATTTGCAGAACATTTGCATTGTAAGGTTGAGAATAGTAGTACTATATCAGTCATTTATACTTCTGCATTTACTTGCGTTTTAAATTCAAACATTGTAACCTCTGGATGGTTTACCGCCAGTGTGGAGGAAAATACATTTTGTAACTTCAATTCACACCCACTATTTAAGTGGTGAATCCCCACTGTTAAGTGGATACCCGCCGCAGTGGATGAATTAGTTTGTTTTGTAATTTCTTCCCCCCACTATATTAGTGGAAGTGTGGAAAACTTTCATGTCTGGTTCACCGCCTAGCTCCATTCAATTGTAATTTCATTTTAGTTAATGCTTAGTTTTCTCCGCCATAGGACAACACCTCTCCTTCATTCAGATTGAGTCTGCATTCTTGGCGTTTAGATCTTTTAAATTTGGAGCTAACGCTAATTCATTTGGCATAATGTTGGTTTGTATTGTGAAAATTCCAAGAAAATTAAGGGGCATATTTCAATTTGTTTAGCACCCGAAATTGAAGATTGAACGAAGAATGAAGGAAACGAAATTGGTGAAATTGACTCAGTGGGGGAGAAAAGCGCCCCTGCTAGCCAGGGGTGCCCAAACTTTTGATTTACCAGATGTAATTTTTTCGGCAAATGAGATCCAAGATGTGTGTCCCAGACTTGATCAGGCTTCGCGACGAGTCCGTCAGCGGATGAATCTGAGTTGCTAAACTGTCGAAATCAGGAGTCAAACAAAAGGATGAAAGTCATTGTCAAATATTAGTTCAGAGCACAAAAGCGCTCCTGGAGGCTAGGGGCACCCAAGGTTTGGAACCCTCAAATGCAGTTACTAGGGTTTGCTCAAATGCTCATCCTCTTTGGAATGCTTCAAGCTTTCAATTGTATATCTCAGCCGGGTCAGAAGACTTGTCAATAATTGGTTGCCGGAGATTGAATGAAGAATCATCACATTGCAAAAATGGCTAAGTCTGGAAATGAAAGTGCCCCTGGCCCACAATTTTCACCTATCAGATGAGGTTTTTAGGGATTATGCTCTCTAGAAGATCATGTTTAGAATTGATCCAGCTTGGGAGTGGACCTGTCAGCGAACTCGAGAGTTTTGTCAAGTGTCGGGAAATGAAGAATGAAGGTGGAAATCAAGTTTGAAATGTTGAAAATGCTTGAAAATTTGACTAAGTCTGATGAGAAAAAGCGCCCCTGGAGGCCAGGGGCACCCTGAATTTTCATGGCTTAAAAGTCAGAATCAGGGTTTGCAACCTTGCAAAGCTCCATGTTAGTTTTGATCCTGCTCTTCAACAAAACTATCAGCTAGTCTACTGGATACATCAGTCATTTAGAATCAATGATCAAACATAGGCTTCAGTGACGTTTGCAAAGGCTAAAAAGTAGGAAATTTTGAAAAAGTTTCCAAGTCTGAGAATAATGGCTTCTAAAGTCAAACTTTGACTTTGACTTTTGAAACTAAAGTGCTTTGGCAGCCCTATAGTGGTGGAATTTTTGAATTGGATTAAAATAATATTAAAACTCCAGTCTCACCTCCAAATCAACTTGCAAATGACTTAATTTTTCTTAGATGAGTCGTAATTTCTCTTTGCATGCCGGATGACGCCCATTTCAGGGTTTTATCTTTATTCAGTTAACTAAATTGAGGTCCAATAATATTATTGCGTCCTAAATTTAGGGTTTTGCATGCTGGGTGACGCCTTTATTCATGAAATTTTTCAATGTTCGTCATATTGCCAGGTCCAGATTGCTGAGACAGATAAATTTCCGGATTCCCTCTTTTCAGCATGTGCATTTAAGACTTCATCAAACTTCATTCAAGGCATAGGCGTCATTTTTTCAGAGGTAGAATATAATTTCTATTTTCTCTCTCTCAAATTCTTCTATCCTGGGCTTAGGTTTTTTCTTGCATGTCAAAGTAAACGACATCTTTTTTAGAATCTGGTCATCTGGGTTCACTCAACACAGCATTGGTAGCAAAATGCATGTTCCAAAATTTTTCAAGAAAATTGTCCCGTTATTTCTCATTTTGAAGTATTGTGCTTTTTTCCGAAGATTCTTTTGCTTGCCGGTCAAAAAGTCAACTTTTTGAAAAACAAAGAATCTGGGTTTGATCAGCTCATTGGCGCCTACAAAAGTCTTTGCATGCCTTAGTAAAAGTCATTTTTTCGAGTTTCTGACAATCTGGGTTGGCTTAGAATTTCATTCTCTACGAAACCCACGTTTCAGAAAATTTCCTAAAAATTTCCCCTCAATTGGCTATTTTTAGCCTCATCAGGAGTTGTTTTTAGCATTTTCTGAAGTTTTTCCGAACATAGCCGACTTCACAGTGAAAAGTCTAGTGTTTCAAAATGCAATTCAATGCAATTGAATACAAGACCAAATCGGTCTTAGTTCATGACTTTTTGAAAACCTTTGACATTGACTTGGGTCACGTTTATTCAGTGATTAAATTGAGCATGTTAGAAGGCATTAACAGTATGACAATCAAGCATCTTGATCACTCCAGATTGCTCGTAGTAGCATCTATTCCCATCACAGTGTCAGATCTCGAGTTCGTCATTGCATGCATCAAGCATTACGAGTCATCTACACGACAAATTCGATCAGTAGATGGGCGAGTTGTTTGCAGCCTCAGGCCAAGAGATTTTGAGAAATGCTTCGCCATTCCACCTTGTACAAATAATTTCATCATAGTCATGGAGGAATGCGACAAGATATGGCATGCAAACAAGGAAAGATGTCATAGGAAGGTCGCACAAAGGTGGTTGAAAGAGAAGAAGACCAACTTGCCAAAGAAGCTTGGGCGTGGAGAATTCAAAGATGAAATTGCTATTCTGATTACCTTGCTGAACCACGTTATGGGTCAAGAAGAAGCTCATATCTTTCGGCCATGGATGTTCTATGTCATCTCCTAGATTATCAATAATAAAGAACACTTTGACTGGGCTATGTTGATCAGTTAAGTTCTTCACTAGCGGATCACAAGATTTCTTAAAATCTATGAGTTTCATATGGTTTCTTATCTTGTCTATTTAATTGCATTCCAAGGCAATTTTAGAACTTTGAAAACCATTGGAAGTCTTGGCGTTCAACGTGTGCATGAATACTTCCCATAGTTGGAGTTCTCAAAAGCTGAACAGGATTTCAAGTAGGTGAAGATCATTTCTTGATGAAGACAGCTAGAGACCTTGATAATGAGATGCACATAAGGATTTCGGTGGATGCCAAATCAGCAATTGAGAATTGGGTAGATTGGTTTATCCAATTTCCCACATTCACCTATATTCGAGTGTATGGTTAGTCGGGAGAGCCTTTGGTGATACCAAGATATTCGTCTGATAAGGTCTTGTTCATGGAGTTCTTGAGACAAGTTCACGAGGTTCATACTTTTCTTCGCAATCGGCACAAGCAAGCATTCACTTTTCCATGTGGATTGCGCATATACAAATGCAAATCAGTAGCTGATTGCAAGTTGATGAGCAACGAGTTGTCAAAACCCCATCTCAAGTACCTCAACAAAAAGCGTTCCTATGACCCTTTGGGTCTCTTTGCAGTTTGGTTGGAGGAAAGTCATTCACACAGGCCAACACTTGAAGACTTTTGGGTCAATTGTGAAGATGAATTCGAAGTACGTAGGCACCACTATTGCAGACTCACTCTTCCTCAACTTGCTGATTTATTATCAGAAGACGTTGAAGGTTTGTTGGATGATGACAGAGAGGTGTTACTTAGCACATTCATCAAGGATCAAGTTGCTCGCCAGCCGCTTTGACAACCAGATTGGTAAGCCAGAGAGAGCACTTCAGTTGAGGACCTATCAAGAGGAGTTATCAAGACTAGCATGCATTTCTTGGACAACAAGAGGAGGCGAAAGGTAGTTCCAGTTGCAGAGCCTCCAGTGGTGGTTTCTTCACTACCTTCTACATCAAGGTCAAGACCTAGAGTTAAAAAGATAATGCATCCACTTGAAGGTGTTAGGGTTAGCGGAAAGACGAAGAGAGGAAGCACAATCAACGAGAACAAATCGAGAAGGTGCCAAAAATTCCAGTGGAGCTAGTGATACATGATGAAGCCGGGTCTTCATCTCCTGGTTTGCCATTTTCTCCTCAGGCTCCTCCCATTCAGATTGATTCAGAGCTAGAATCGTTGATTCGTGAAGCCTCAGTGCCAGTTAATTCACCAGGACTCAACACAGCTGCAGACATTTCTCCCAAAGAAGTTAACATTGATCACTCATGTTGGCTTGAGAAGACTTTGGGTAGAAGGAGGCGAAATCCTTCCTATCAGCTGGATCTTTTCGAGTTTGGTAATGTCTATCAAGACACGTCAAACAAGAAGATCAAGAAACAAGTACACATAGAAAAGAATCCTGAGGTAGATATTGTTGTTGAGGTTGCCACACCACCGGAGGGCAAGAGACTGGATGAGGTTGAAGTTGGTGATTTCACCTTCGTCAAAGCTAACATTGGTAGGAGCACTCGACACGTGGACATGCTCCTCTTTAAGGTAGTTGCAAGTAATCTTGAGGAGTGGGTGATGAAGGACGGAGAAGACAAAGTAGCCCTCAAGGCTGAAAATAAGCAGCTGCGACGATACATCTCAGATCTTCTTCATGGGACTTCGAATGTTGCGGCTATTCTTCCTCAGCTTCTAGAAACACTTGCAGATCAACAAAAGCTGGGTCGGTTAGTCAATCATGGAAAGCTTTTGGAGAACTGGATCGAGGATTTCATTATTGCTGGCAGATACCTTCTTACAGAGTGTACAATGCTCATGATCTTTGTCAGGGAATCCAACAGCTTGAGTTGAATATGGCAGAAGGAAAACCAAGAGATTTGATCCTCATTTCTTAGTTGGTAGTTGCATAAGATGCCGTTGTAGCAGATGAAGATAAAAGAAAGCTTTTTGCTTGGAGAGAACAACACCTCTTCAAAGTAGAAACTTATGAAAGAGTGTCTACAAAGTTGGCTGGAATCAAAGAAGATGTCACCGGTGGTCTCAAGCTCGTAAGCGGATTTGTCACCCAAATCCTGTGCCATTATCTTCATGAAAATGGTACCTACATTGGTCTCGATGTTGTGGAAGCTAAATTCCAGAATTTGGTTCATGATAGTCTTGATGGTGATCCTATGGTGTCCAAGTTGAGTCATTTGTTGATGATGTCAACGAGTTTCGACAAAGTAGCTGAGGTCAAAGAATGTCAAAGAATGATCAAGGATGAAGAGAAGGTGTTGAGCAGACAGTCTATCATTTTGCATAGTATCAAAGTGGCTGAAGATGATGCAGTTAATGATTTCCTAGAGGAGATGATTGCTCATGATGGTTTAGAGTGAACATTCAGTTACATATTACGATTTTCTCGAGGATAGAGTCAGGAGCAGCAGTCAACTCAACATCACTTTTGAGTTATGATTGCTTTTTATGCATGTTTATCTCTTGGGGATATCTTTTGGAGGAGGTCGGACTTTTAGTTAGGATTTAGTTAATTGATATTAGTTATCAGTTGACTCTCATATCAATAAGGACTTGCTTGTTGCAACGTCCATTTAGTTTAGTTTTAGTGCAGTTAACTGAGGTAGTTTTTCTAGTTAACTGTTAGGTTGCATACATTTAGACTTAAGAATAAATCTTGCATGCTAGCAAGACTGATGTTAACTCAAGGAGATTTTATGGTTCCCTACTCCTTTGAGGTTCTATAAATAAGAGCACCTTTGCTCATTGTATTTTAACTTTTGTTGTGATAACAAATTGCTGTGCTCACCTTGCCATGAAATATTGCTATTCTGTATTGGTTCACTTTGTTTAATATAAAGCTAGTTTGATCGTTCATTGTGTGTGTGTCTCATAATACAATTTGCTGTCCCATATTTATTTGTTTCTAATAATCTTTCTTTCATATCTACACCTCGAATAGTTGTTCCACCTCCTTGGGAATTTAGAAATAGAAGATTATTGTTTGATGTTATTTTTAATAGTCTTTCTTTCATATCTACACCTCGGATAGGTGTTCTACCTCCTTGGGAATTTAGAAATAAAGATTGTTGTTTAGTGTTTGTTTCCAGTAATCTACTTTCAGCCTACACCTTGAATAGGTGTTCCACCTCCTTGGGAATCTTGAGAACTAGCTTGTCGTTTGATGTTGTTTCCAATAAACTTCATTTCATCCTACACCTCTGATAGGTGTTCCACCTCCTTGGGAATCCTAATATAAAGTCTATCGTCAACCATTCCCACTTGCTCCTAAGTCCTCATGCTCTTTTTTTCTTGAGAAAATAGGATAATTTTAGCGTTAGCCTAGTTGTACTTAAGATATGCAAAACTAGAGAAAACCTTAGCTGCAATGTATTTGGTTTCTTAACCTTGTGCCTCTACTAGCTAAGTCAGAAAGATAGGAATTTAGAATACTTTACTTTTTACGCATATCAGCAAAAGAGGGAGCTTCCCCTCCTAATTTGAAGAGTAGTTAATACTGTGCATAGCTGTCCGTTGCCAATACGCGCTCCAGAGGTACGAATTGTAACGCCAACAGTTTTTCGGCGCCTATTGTAGGGCTTGAGGCAAGAAAACTTCAAGAAAAGATCAACGCTTTTATGTCATGGGAATGACCATTTGGCATGCTACTGCTCCAATTCAAAAACTAGGACTTACTTCGGCCATCATATAGCCGAATTTTGTATTGATTGAAGCGTAGCAATCAGATATCTTCAGTAGCTCGCGAAGTTTCATCTTTGACAACAACACATCATCTACTCAGTGGAGGAACGCAACTACTACTTTGGACAAAGAAGAAGAAAGGGCGGATCTTGTAGCCGATAGACCAGTTTTACCTCTACCTGCGTGGCAATAATTCATCTTGGCTTACCAAGTATACACAAGAAGGAGAAATAATCCTCTTTTTCAAGAAGAGCTAATCTTTCAAGAGGTTCTTAATCATTTCGAAGAAGAATCTCCAGTCCCAGCTAAAGCAATGGGCGAGAACAACAATAGCAACAACAACAACCGAAATGCAATGAATGTAAGACTTCCAACCCCATTACCTTGGGGTGACAACATTGGACCATTAGCCTTGCAAGGACACCATGAGCTGCCTAAAGGATCACATAAGCATTTCCCAAGGTTTCACAACGACGGGTCTCGTCAACTCGATGAGCATTTCTCAGTATTCACAACGACTTGCTTTGTTTTGCATGTGTCACACGAGGATATCGCCGTTCGTCTCTTTGTTGAGACTCTTGAGGCCAATGCTGCAGATTGGTTAAATCATCTAGAACTAGGCATTATCACAAGTTGGGCAGTCATGAGCAAAAAATTCTTTGTGAGATTCAAGCCCGCTGAAGACAGCATAAATTATTTGCGCTACTCTCAAACTTCAAGATGGAGCCAACTAAACCAATGAGAGAATTCGTAGCCAGGTTTAACCGCCTTGTCACATGCCTCTCCCATACGCTCAATCCATCAGATGAGATTTTGATGAGTAGCTTCATCAATGCACTCCCATCAGGAATAGTGTTTTTCTTGAAGTCAGGCCATGAGGTAGATTTACAACTTACACAAGAAGAAGCTATTAAGCTTGAAGACAATATGATCACAACTGGGAAGATGAAGAATGACACAATCAGACCTATTGTACCCCAAATTAAAAATTTTGCTACAGTTAGGTATTTTGAAGAAATTGTTAAAAGTCTTGTGAAAATTGTCAAAAAAGGTCAAAATTGGGGTTTGCATGTCTTGCGTGGGGGCCAAAAACTTAGAATTTTCAAAATTTGACGATTTGGGTCTACTTAGAGCGACCAAGTCTACAAAACCCAGATCTCGGTTTTTTGACCCTACTTTTTAGGAAAATTTCTATTTTTAGAAACTTTCTAAAAATAGAACATTTTCTGAATTTTTCCGAGTTTCTTTCAAAACGGATGTTGGCAAAATTTTCTAAAAGTAGAAAATTTCTAAAAAGAGAATGTTTGGCTTCTAGGGTTCAAACTGATTTTGATTGGTCGAAAATACTTCCTCATTACGCTGGTGCAGTCAGAATCGTCAAAAGATCAATTTTTCCCTAGTGGGTCTATTCTGCTTTTTCAGAAGCTTTTTAGTAGCTCCAAGGCCATTAATGGAGGTCAATCAGCTGCTAGGTGTCAGATTCAAACATTCAAGGATTGAACAGAAGATGAAAATGATGAACGTGCACGTAGGATGAAGAATGGAGAATGGCAGTTGAAGAATCTTGAAAAACTGAAAATTTTTGGCCAAGTCTGGAAGCTTCAGGTGCCCTAGCTGAGTCTAGATGCCCAAACACTCATGCCTTATAAAATTTTTCCTCTCTGGCAAGCGGGGCAAAGGCAAGCACGTTGAATGAAGGGGAGTTGAAAATCGCAAAATAAAAACTGTCTACCAGCCATGGGCACCCTAGAAGGAGATAGGCGCCCAGCTTTTCGGGAGATCAAATGACGAAATTAGGGTTTGTGCTCCCTGACAATGTTGCTCAGAATCTTCTCAGCGCCACAGTAAGTCCATCGGCGCAGTCATCAAATCGACCAATCAACCTGAATCTCAGATTGAACGAAGAGGTCTCAACCAAGAAGCAGAATGCAAACCATGAAAATATTAGAAAATAATCTAAGTCTGGTGACTAGGGGCGCCCAACGTTTTGGAAGACCTAATCCAACAATTAGGGTTTATTAATATGCTCATTGTCTTCAGGATTCTGCTAGCTTCGCAGTGGATGTCTTCATTAGATCATCAGACTTGTTAATCACTGACAAATCTAGATCAAACGGAAGGTATAACATGGAGGTCCAAAATCTAAAGGTTGAAAATCAAGCAAAAATGTCTAAGTCTAGTAATGGTGGGCGCCCCAGAAGGAGAAGGGCGCCCAAGCTTTTGAGGGCCCAAATGAGAGAATTTGCAGTTGAAGCCTCCAACATGACTTCTTCAGATTTGAAGTAGCTCTCCAACGGAACCATCAACAAGTCCATCAAAGTTGATAATCACTAGATATCGAAGGCGGAACAGAGGGAGAAACATGAGAAAAATGCCAAAAGTCAAAAGCAAGTTGAAAATCTCAGAATAAGATCCAACTCTGGAGGAGTTGGGCGCCCCAGGTAGCCAGGGGCACCCAAGCTTTTGACCCTCAAGATTCAACTTTAAGGAAATATCATTCCCAGGAGACCCCCTTCAAAATCCTCCAAGCTATCGAGTGAGCCCAACCATCAGTTCGTCAGACCCCCAGATCATCCAGAATTGAGAATTCATCAAAAGATCAGAAAGCAAGTGTAAAAGTTGAAAATCCAAAAAAAGAGACTAAGTTTGGATAATATGGGCGCCCCAGGTAGCCAGGGTGCCCAAGCTTTGAGGCCCCAAATCAACTTTTCAGGTGACATTGCATCCAGAGCACCCTCCTTAGAATTCAACGAGCTATTCAATGAATCTGACAGACAGATTGTCGGGATAGTCTAGCTCCCAGAACTGTAAATTCATTAGGAGATGAGAAAACACAAAGTTGAAATTTTAAGAAAATGACTAACATTGGTGATCATGGGCGCCTCAGGTAGCCAGGGGCTCCTAGCTTTTTGAGGAGTCAAGTAATGGTTTTATCCAAAGTTGCCTCCAGGATAATCTTCTTAGAATCAGTCAGGCTTCGTGATGGATCACTCCGTTAGTTCACAGGATCCTCCGAGTATCTAGAAATCAAAGTTAAATGGAGGTCAAAATTAAGCAAAAAGTTGAAAATGGTAAAAAACATGGCTTAGTTTGGAGAGGAAAAGCGCCCTAGGAGGAGATTGGCGCCCAAGGCTCAATGCCTTAGTCAAATTTTCCAAGTTTTATCTTTCAACATCAAAAAGTGTCCAAGTTCGATGTACCTACTCAGGATTGGCTTCAAGACGGATTTAAAGCAAAAGAAAGCAGATTTTCTGAAACCTCGACTTATTTAAGACGTCCTTGCCTTCCATTATTCACTTTTTGCAGGTTGGCGTCCAAAGCAAGAAGATTTTCTCTTTTCTTTCAACGAAGATTTGAAGACCCAAACGAGATGCTTTTTCGGTGTTCTTCGTGGTTCCAAGATCAATGAGCAAGGAGGAATGCTTTTTCAGGCTCCAAACTTCTAGGGTGTTGCTTTTTCAAAACAACCACTCAACTTTTTCCATTTTTGATTACATGGGTCTCTCCTCTTTTTCATCCTCTTGAACATTGGGAAATTTTTCCCTCTTCTAGAAACTGCTTTTTGGCTGCTTTTTCAGGAGGAATTTAGCTTTTTCAGTTTATGAGCATTTGGGTTTCTCCGGAACGTGATTCTCTACAAAACCCAAGTTCTAGCTTTTTTTTGGAGAAATTGCTTTTTCAAGGCAATCGACATTCTATTTTCTGTAGCACTCTCCACTTAAAATCAAGAAACAAATCAGCTTTTTGGCGGATGTGGATGAGATTTAAAGCAGCCGTCATCTAGAAGTTTCTTCTAGCTTTCTTTCTATTCTTGTCTCAATTCTTATCCACTCTTTGAAGAAGAGAAAAAAAACAAGTTGTAATAGTTGCCATGTCCAGTTTTTATGCTTTCATAGGTTGTTAAATGCTTATCTTGTTTAGTTTTAGAAATAAAGCTTGCATGTTGGCAAGTCTTAGTTGTAAAAGCAAGGAGATTTTAGGGTTCCTTACTCCTCCTCTGCTTGTGTATAAATAAGGGCATCCTTGCCCATTATTTTCTTAATGGTTATTGTGATAGAAAATTTCAAGCCTGTGATGTTGCAAGTTGTTATTCAGTGTCTATTCACTTTGTGTAAGAGCAAGTTTGCAAGTCTCTTTTAGCTGCAAGTTCTTGTTTAGTGCATGTGTCTTGTGTCAATGTATTCTGGTTTGATGGCTAAACTATAAGCCTATTTTGCTACAATCTTGCTGTCCCAGAAGTGTAGTCTTTTGTTCCTGAAATTTGAGAAAATAAAGTCTTGTGCCTGCTTTGCTGCCTTGATATAAAGTCTCAAATTTCCGTTTATTGTGTTATGCTTATATGATCTCCATTTCAGCTTGCATTGAAAGTAAGTAGATGTATGTTGAAAGAAAGTTTATCTAAGTATTTTGTTGAAGAATCCTTCCTTGTTCATTTCTAACTCTCTTGCTCTGCGTTTACTTGAGAAGTTAGAAACGTCATTAGAGTAGGCTTAGTCGTAGTTGAACTTCTAAAATAGAAAATCTCAGCTACGACGCTTCAGTTTTATAACCCTGTGCTCTTAGCTGGACAAAAAGATAGGCAAATTAGTTTTAATTTACTTTCTTAAGCAACATCAGCAAAGAGGGAGCTTCCCCTCCTAATTCGAAGAGCAGTTTATCTGTGCATAGCTGTCCATTTCTAATCCGCATTCCAGAGGTGCGAATTGAAACGCCAACAAGACCGCTTGTTCAAGCGTCTGCAGATCCACTGCTACAGAAGGTAGCCAATGAGGTGACTATCCTCAAAAGACAATCACCCCCTCAAGGGCAGCAAGCACTGCTCACACCACCATCATATCAACCTCAACAGCCATACCAGCTGAAGAGGAATAATTTCCAGCCATTCAACAATTACAAGCCAAGGTTTCTAGCAAGATAACCATGACAACTTGTTGATAATGAAAAGTCTACAGCTTTCTGCTCTTTCTATGATACTGATGCACACATCGAGACTACATGTCCGGAGAATTTAATGATGAACCAGATCATGGGATACATGGAAGCTTCACCCAGTTCAAGTTTCGTACCTTCACCAAGTGCAAATGTTGTCTCACCATAGACGAACAACTTTGATGGCGACTCCGCAATGGGATACTTCGACAGAGAACCCGTTAATGAAGAAGAAAAAGAATACCGTCAGTACTCTCTTGCAATAAATCATGAGAATATTTCTATCGCCTATGTTCAAGCATGCCCAACACTTGAAAGCACAGAAAGAAGAAGAGGAAAAGCGGAAATCAAATGAGAAGGGAAAAGTAGTGCCTTCCACTTCCAATCCCAAGTCTTCACAAGAGAACACCGTTGTGCCATTACTCTTTGTTCGTCCAACTTGTTGAGTTGGTACAATCGTTCCTTGAGACTCTTTGTGTCGCCCAATCTGTTCTCAACAGCTATCCTTAGGCTCGACACTTTGTACTCCATTGGCACCACCACTTCCTTATCGTACATTAACTGAAAGGGCGTGTGCCCGGTTGTCACCTTGTAGGTTGTACGGTATGCCCATAGGATGGCCGGTAGTCTCTCTTCCCAATCTGCTTGTACGTTGCATGACTTGTGAATGATTGACACCAACACCTTGTTTGTGGACTTTGCTTGGCCGTTGGCTCTTGGGTAGTACGGGCTCAACAAGTTATGGAAGATTCGAAACTTCGTCGTCATCAACCGAATGACATGGTTGACAAAGTGACCCCCACAGTCACTGGTAATCTGTATTGGAATCTTGTATCGTGTTACTATTTGCTTGTAAATGAATCTCGTCATACTCTGTACTGTGTTATCCAACAACACTCGAGCCTCTAGCCACTTTTTCAAATATTCTGTAGCAACCACTATATATTGGCACTCATGTAATTGGCTTACTTTCAGCAATTCGGTAAAGTCCAGTCCCTAGCGTTCGAACAACTCTTGAGGTTGGGATGGTTATAAAGACATGAAGTCTCGTTTCAAGGGTTTCCCTACCCTCTAGCAAGTGTCGCAGCCTAACACCCACTCTCGGGCGTTTGTATGCATTGTTGGCCACCATAGGCCTGCCAAAAGGATTTTCCTTGCTGTAGCATCCAGACCCATATGACCTCCGGCTAGACCCTTGTGTGCTTCTTTAAGTACACCTGGTATCTCTTCCTCTATTACACATCTCCTGAGTATCTAGTCCGACCCCATCTTGTATAGCAACCCATTAATCAGGTTGAATGTTTTGCTCTTTAGTACGAGTTTCCTCCTTTCTGCTTGTGGCATCTCCTTCAGGAATGTTGATGTCGATCGGTACTTTCCAATCTTCTCGTACCAGGAAGGGAGTACTACAATTTGAAATAGGTGCGCGTTTGGGAAATCTTCATTCACCCCACCTTCAGCAAGTTCGCTCGATGGGATCCTTGACAATTGGTCGGCGATCACATGGCTCTTTGTTGGACATATGATAATTGTGAATGTGAATTCTTGGAGAAGTAACAACTACTTGCTCACTCTCCCTTGTATTATTGGCTTGTTCACCAGGTACATCAAAGCTTGGTGGTCCACATGGAACGTGAACAGTGTCGCCAGCAGGTAATGCCTGAATTTCTGCATCGAGTACACCATCCCGAGTACTTTACATTCGGTCGTACTATAGTTCTCTGCTTTTGAAAGTAACTGACTCGCGAAAAACACTGGGTGGTCCATCCCGTGTACTCCCACTTGAGCTAGTGTTGCTCCGATGGCAAAATTGGAAGCATCCACATTTACCTGGAACTCCTTTTTCCATTCGGAGTATGCCAATATGGGTGAACTAATTAGTCGATCCTTCAATTTATTGAACAATTTTTCTTATTCCTTCGCTCAGATGAAAGGTTGTCCCTTCCTCGTTAGTAGGTCGAGAGGGTAGGACACTTGTGTGAAGTTTTTGATGAACCTCTTGTAGTACCCTATGTACCCAAGGAAGGACTTTATGCCAGTGACATTCTCTGGGGCCTCCATCTGTACGATTACTCTTATTTTGTCTGGATCTGTTTTTAGCCCTGCTTTGCACACAATGTGTCCCAATAGTTTCCCCTACGATACCATGAATCTGGGTTCAATGCGAGTCGGGCTGCTCTACACCTCTCCATGTATTCTCCGAGGGCTTTCAAGTGTTTCTCTTTGTCACTATAAATTGACCAGTCGTCGAGGAATGCTTTGAAGTTGCCCATTGACATTTTGTCGAAGATGTGTAATATTATTCTCTGAAATGTGGCTGGTGCATTACACAACCCGAATGGAATTTGGTTGTACGCATATACCTTGTCCTTGACCACGAAGGTTGTCTTCAGCTTGTCTTCCTCGACGATGCTAATTTGGTTGTATCCAGAGAACCCGTCCATGAATGAGTACATCTCATGCCCGACGTCTTCCAAAATTGTGTCGGTGAAGGGGATTGGAAACGGGTCTTTAATTGTCACCGCATTCAAACATCGAAAGTCGACACATATTTGGATCTGCTTGGATTCCTTCTTCAGGGAGATGACGATTGGTGACACCCAATTGCTGACTTCTACTTTGAAAATAATGCCCGCTTCCAGCATCTTCTCGATTTCATCCTGTACTTTGGCAATGTAATTTTTGTTCATTCTATAACGTCTCTTCCATACGGGTCGGGCTCTCAGTACAAGAGGGATCCTATGTACGCACAACTCTGGCAGTATGCCCTTCAAGTCCTTGTACATCCAGGAAAAATCATTTTTATATTCCATGAAGATTTTGAATGCCGCCGCCTTTAGTACAGGGTCCCAGTCATCACCGACAAGGATCACCTTAGGCTTTTCTTCTTCACCGAGGTTTACTTTCTTCAGTGTCGACTCTTCATACTTGATCAATTTGTCTCTTTCAAACTTGTGGGCTGGCGTCTCATCCAGTTCTGCATGCCTTATTTATACTCGTATTTTGGCGGAAATGTTTGGCTGGTCGAGCCCTTGTCTTCGTCCTCTTCCCCTTCTCTGATTTGTAACGTGTTGCATTCTGGGTGAAAGACTTCGTAATCCTCCATTTGCCAGTGAAACAGCCCTGTTCAGTGAACTGGTCTCATACTCTGAGCAACTTTCAAGTTCGAGTACCCCCTCGGCATTCGGTTCCATCGTCTTTCTTTCTTCATCGACATCCGATCCTTCGTCCGATTCTAATCCAAAGGAAGTGATTTCTTCGCTTATAGCTTGGTTCTTCAAATCAATGATGTACTTCTTCTCGTGGCTCTCAATTGAGAGTGTGTTCTTTTTCCAATTATGGTCCGCCTTGGCGGCAATCAGCCATCCTCATCCCAACAATGCGTCGTACACCTTCTTCTGTAGCAGGATGATGACGAAGTTCAATAGGAACTGTTACATGCCAATCAGGACTTTCTTTGTCCTTATGGTATCGAGAGGTTTGATGCCATGCTGGTCCACACCTACCAAGTGGAATGTTGGGGAGCAGAGTGTTTGCTTTCCCAAGCACTTCCTTGTCTCCTTTGGCAGTATGTTTACCCTAGAGCCTCCGTCGATGATTGTGTTGGAGAGTTTCCTCCACATGATTTCCATCTCTACGACGACTGACTTCCTTCCGACGTTTACTTGGGGCATCATTTGCATAAGGTTTGCTACCTTAATTGGTACGGTTGTGTGAAGCACCTGCCGTACAATGTTTTTCTCGGACCCCGACTGCAACGACGTACTAGCCGCCTTGTAGGTTCTTTGTTCTTTTGCCATTGCCTCTTCTACTTGTTCCCTGGCCTCTCGGAGTTTTTCTTTCTCCGTATGAGGGTCTAGATAAGTGGCCTTCTTTGCCTGCACCCTTGTAATCGCCAGGAGCTCCTCGTCGGCTACCTCTAGCATGTTGATGCCTTTTTGCTTCGGGCAATCAGTGTCTTTGTGATCACCAGGACCACACCATTTGCACAGCCTTCCATCCCCACCTTGATCGCTTTGGCAGTCCTTGGCAAAGTGACCTCATTCGTTGCACTTCCGACACTATATCATGGGTCTGTCTTTGATGTCGTACTGGATTTTACTTCTTGGCGTATTGTTATTACTTCTTCGATTATTGCGGTAGCCACCAGGGGATGCATTGTTGTTTTGAGGCTTCAGCAGTGTGGTCGGAGGGGTTGACTATTCCCCTTGTGCGAAAAACACTTGTGAACTCTGTGTTTTTAGGTTGTACGGGCACTCCTTGATGGAGTGTCCCATAAATTGGTAGATGTCACAAAACATTTTCTTCGGGCAGTTTTCCTTTGTGTGACCTTTTGTTTTGCATTCGGTAAACCGCAGTTCATTCACCTCCTTCGACCCTTCTTTGTCGGCTTTCAGTTCCTTCATCATTCTTATCATATCTTGACGGAAAGCTTGTATGGTTTTTGACTCGTCGTCGCTCTCCCTCGTAGTTTCGTCGTCATCTTTCTTTTTCCCTTGCAAGGATGTCTTGTTTTCACTCTTGATGTCCATTGCACGGTTATATGCTTCAATGTACGAAGATGGAGGTACCACCTTCATTTTCTTCTCGAGGGAGGGAAGTAGTCCTTCAATGAACCACCTCTTCTTCAGACTGTCTGTTGGCTGTGTCTCCAATTTCCCCAACAACTCTTTGAGTATACAATTGTAGGCTCGTACATTCTCATTCTTCCCCTGCTTGGTGTTGTAGATATCCGCTACAATTTCATTGTCATCTCTGAGGAGTTTAAACTCTTGCTCGAATGCCTGCTTTAGTGTTCTCCATGATACTTTGTGGGTTCCATCCAGTTCGCTGCACCAATCGATTGCTACGACCCTCAGCATCGCTGAGAACGCCCTCAGCCAATAATCCACATCATCTTGACCGTTGGCTATCCAAATGGTCTCGGACGTCTTGTAGTGCCGTACTGGATCTTCTGACCCATCCCTCATGAACTTTGGCAGCTTCTACCTCTCGGTTGGCGGAGTCACCATCCTTCCCCGATGCCCTCCTTGTGTGTTGGACTTGACTGGACTGGTTCTCTTGCTACGTTCCGGTGCGTCACTTGCACTCTCAACCAAGTACGAGTCTCCCCTGCGTCCTTTGTCGGCATCCTCTATACCTCGAGTCTCCTGGGGTTCGTTCCAGTACTCCCTCTACCCTGGGGTCTTAGGCTCAGGTCTTCCAGTCCTCAGCCCTTCGTCGTCATTCGATATTTTCAACTCCTGAATGTGTCGAATACTACTGTCAAGCTCTTCACTTAATTCATTTTCATTTTCATAGATCCTGTATCTTTCTCCGTACGATGTACTGAAGGGTCCTTCGTCCCTTTCCTCAACAAGACTTTGGTGTGCTCTTATCATAGATCGGTCTATTCCATCAAGGTTTTAGTGTGCTCTTGAAATGGATTGATTTATTTCAGTTATATCTTCGTGGATTTCTTTATCAATTTCCTTTAGCCTTCGTCGTCTATTTTCTTGCTCTTGTAACCTGAGTGATCGTCGTATCTTTTCTTCCTGTGTTCCATGCTCGATTGGTATTCAGTTCTTATCTTTATTAGGCTATACGGGCATTAAAGGTTGGTCATGCGATCATTGGTTGTTGGGAGTACGTCTCCGACTGGTATCCTGTTCTTCCTCTTCCTGTTTGGTTCTCTCCTTGTACCGCTGTAGTATTTGTTGCCTCCGGTGTTCTTGGTTGCTCTTCGCCCGAAGATCCTGCAAGATGATTAAGTGGTGGACCAGTAGCCTTGGCAGATGATTAAGGAGATGGTCAACCTTGTTGTTCACTTGCAGTAGGTCCCAAATGACTACCTGAGGGATCTCTCGCCTGAGAGCTTCCTTCCGTACATGGTCCCTTAACGATATGTCCCACAGGTTCACCAAATCTTGTGTCAAATCGTCTTCCCATTCTTTGTTTACTTGCATAGGCTCTTCCGCCGATCTACCCATTACGACGCCATCTTGCTATCGGGTGACTTCCTAAGTACGCTTAGCCAACGGTGCCAAATGTTTACTCACAGAATGAATTCCAACATACACAAGGAGTAAATGAGAATAACTTACAGAGCATAACACTGAACTAGAATATAATGCACAGTTTTCTTTACCGATCGAACATATGCTTGTACAATTATAAGATGAACAATCATAGCAATAGTACCAATTGATTACATTACTTCGAATACATATAGTGCGCGAACGGTGGTTGAAGGACCAACCGTCACGTCCCTTCATTACACTAATTATTCCATCGGGAACTAATTCCTGAACCACTAACTAATATGACAACATGACAAGACAAATACATGAAATATTAAACTAACGAAATCTTAGTTATTACTCACGGCCAGCTAAGTACACTTTTGGCCGGCTACACAATTTGCTCATGGTAGGTACAAATAACTGGTGAGCAGAGAGTTCCAATTTGATCCATTTTTAGTATCTCAGTCTTGTTAAGTTTATCAAGCATCTAATTGTCCTGTCTCGTACAGAGTTACTACAGCCATCACAGAATCCAGATAAAATACATACAGATTATGATAGGTCATAAAGGTAAGAAATGTGACTGTACAAGTAGTTTTAATACACAGTAAAAATTAAATTTCAATCAGATATGTAATGCATTCTACATTATTGAATTGCTTTGCCCTCAAAACATAGAAAGATAGGGATGAGAATACCTAAAGTATTAATTTGGCCATAGTAAATTCTTCTATGCTACAAGATAGATACTTGGTAAATGTTTTTTTGGTATGTAAATACTCAATATGTGTCTCAAGAACGCTATTAAATTCCAGCAAGTTTTCTTCTTCATCTAATGAGGTAACCCAGTCTGAATTGATGAATGCACAGCCAATTTCTTCATTAAGTAGGATACATGAAAGACATGATGGGCATGCCCTTCATCATACCCATAACAATTTTTTTCATATAGTCTTGATTTTTGGGTCAAAACCTTGTCATTCCTTGTCTATAAGTCATTGCCAAATCCTTGGCTATCATGATTGTGAATGTCCTACTTCCAGGCTCTAATCAGTATCTTTGCACAGCCAACCAAAGATCTTTCTAGTTCATTTGATGAGGTGAAGATTAGACCTGTGACATAAGAGAGGAAAGCCAAAATTGACGAAGGCATGAAAATGGGACATCTGGTGCTTTGGAGTGCACCACAGGTAAGGAGGGATGAAATAGGTTTAAAGGTGATAAATGGTCAAATGGCTGAGAGGAGCTTGCCTATATATAGGATTGCCAAGAAACTTGAGAACATAAAAGTGCCCATTTGTTCTTATGGAGCGTGCCACAATGAAAGTTGGACAAGGTTTTCAGAAGTGAAAAAGGGGACCCTTCAAGCTTAGTAACACGCCACAAGGCAGATGGATTTTAAAAATTGAAAAAAAGAAAAAGGCCAATCACCCCAAAATTGTGTGCCATAATCTAATTTGGGCAGAAATTTGAAAACAGAAAAAAGGACATTTCAGCTTTAAACGTGTGCCTTTGTGGAGGGGAGACAATATGAAAAGTTTAAAAGGCCATGTAGACCAGAGCAGTGCCCATAGCACTAGGATTGCCATTTTCTTTTAAGGAAAAATACAAAAGTAGTAGGCCAATGCACTATGTTTGAAGGGTACCAATCTAAGGGAAGACAAAATATTTTGCAATGATAAGGCTGAAGTTGCAGCAAATTTTAAGATCATCAGAGTATCATTATTCACTGTTTATTGCAGATTTCCAGCAGGTTAAAGTGCCATTGTTCACTTTGTGTGTCTATGGCAACTTAGCATCATTTGTCTCCATTTCCAGACAACTTTCACAGATTTTAAACTTTGTTGCAGGCTTTTGATTGTTCAAAGGGCAATAAGCAACAGCAACACATCTTCACTTATCTATCATTAAAAACCACTTCAGTATCCTTTTCAAGCTCTGAGTGCAGGTTATCAAGGGTTGTATGTTTGTTTGGTTTCCATCCTAAGCATCGTCAGTGGTTTTCAGTGAAGTCATTGAAAGAATAATGTACAACAGTCAGATCAGCAATATGCTAAGGGGAAGAAAAGAGGGCAGAAGTTCAAAACATGAAAAGTGTCCAAGTAATGGTGAGAAGTTCACCATAACAATATGCTGTCAAAGTCTGAAACAAAGCTAAAAAAGGCCAAAAGATTGCTAAGTATTTGCCATAATGCAGACTCATGCAAATGTTGAAAAGTGGCCTATACAGCTGAAAAACATTCCTGATCTAGGAGTTGTCTACAGCTGTAAGATTGTTAGGATTACTGTGTTGTACACCTTGTCATCCTAGGTTTAGCAATATTTAATGTTGGTGTATTATTGGTAAAGGTGTGGGATCATCTTGTAGTCCCATGTATGTCAATATTAAATGTGTTGCGAGGGTTAGGATGGGTGTTGGGAACATGCCAGGTCCTAGAAGAATTTGGTGGATTATTAAATGTAATGTTGGATTGGTTATGTTAAAATAATGTTGTAATATTTAGTTTATAATGATCAATTAATTTGTTAGGATAGACTTTAGGAATATTCTTTTATTCTTTCAATTAAGTTCTTATCCTTTGCTTTACTAGTTGTCAATCTTATCCTTTATGGATAGATCTTTGGTTTTATTAGTTGTCGATCTTATCCTTTATGGATAGATCTTTTGTATCTCTTATTTAAGGAGTTTTTTGCTCCTTATTTTAATATCAAATATCTTGGTAATCATTCTCTGTGTTTTTAATTATTTTATGGTATCCAAGCTTAGGTTTTTGTTCTTAAAGTTCTGATGAATTTTTTATAAATTCGTGGGCAGTTTTTTTTTATGGTTTTTTTCTAAAAAATAAAATTTTGTGGGATAATTACCTGAAAATGCAAGGGTTTTTCAGAAGATTTTTGGCAAATTTTTTTAACAAAAATTTGTGGGTATTTTTTTACTTGAAAATTTCATGAGGATTGTTTTAGAAGTTTTTGAACGGTTTTTTTATAAAATCGTGGGATTTGTTTTGCATCTTTTGGCAAATTTTTACAAGCAAATTCGTGGTTATTTTAAAAAAAATAAAAATTCATGGGTTTATGGATACTCTAAGTTCCTCCATAATTGGGAATTTTATCAATCTATGGTGATTCAAGAGTTTTGCAGAGCCTACCAGACTTCCATAGCTTTCTTCCACAACAAATTTAACAATATTCCATGTTGAATGATGGCCATGATGCAAAAGGGAAAGTAACTTACAATGGTAACCATACAAATTTCTTCACATGTAATGTAATTCTAGATATTAATGGCTGCTTCAAGCCATGGCTACAACAAACTTGTACAAAGGATTTGTCTTATAGAATGTTTAGGGTTTTCCCCCTCCAGGAAGAATGAATTCCTTGTTGACTCTATATTGACATTCAATTTTTTATACTATCTTTCTTTTTGTGCAAAAAATCTAATTGCTTTGGAAATCAACTCTTCTATAAGGGTTACACAATGATCTCTCACAATTGTTACATCGTCCCTCAAAGTAGTGGCAAATTTGAGGGCAATGTTATTCTCTAAGCTGCTAAATTTCAGGAAAACTACATCTATCCTTTATTTCCACAAATACATGCATTTGTCAAGTTCTTGCACAACCCTTCATGGGTAGCAAGCTCCTTTTTAGTTATGGTTCTCCCCATTATTCCTACTTCCTACTCTACTACACAATTTCCATACCAATATTGGTTGCTTCCTTCCCCTATTTTCTAGCTATTTGTAACTTTTCTTCAAGTTACTCTTGCATGCGGCTTTGTTGATATAATTGTGAGTTACTTGCTCATTTTGAACTTAATGTCATCACCTTTTCATTATGCAATGCATCATGTGACTTGACAAACAATTATTCCCAATTTTTCGTATAATGATTTTGTGACTTGGTAATGATTTTCTGAATTCACTTTATAATAATTTCTGAACTTTATTTGGTAATATTTTTTCCTACCTGACATCATGTGACTTTATTCAGCAATAATTTCCCTAACTTTGCATGACAATGAGTCCCCTTCCCAATTGAAAGTTTACACCTATCCTTGGGCATCAAGGACAATATTTTTCTCCTTTATAAAAAATGGGCAATCTTGGCTAAAAAGGACTTTTAAGGTTGGAAAGTGTAAAAAGCATGAGAAGTGATAGCAATTTCATAATACAACATTATGGAAGAAAATCATGATATTTTAAAGATATAAGGTGCTGAATGAAAGGGCTGAACATCCCTTCTTCCCTAGATGAAATTTTAAAAGATGTGAGAGAAGTTCTAACTATCCATTCGTTCCCTGTTTTACAAAATGTTTTATGTGATCCATTGTGGATCGTCGAGCTACTTCATCCATTACATGTTTTGTTGTATAAAAGGGAAGAAATATCAATGGTTTGGTTATTTGAGAAGACAGTTTAGTTTTTTGTTGGAAAGGAAAGGAAAGGTCATATTGTTGTCCACGATACTGGGTGATCTGTTTTTGGGTCTACAAATGGCTTAAGTATATTGGACTACCTCATACTCCCAATAAGCAAGAGGCACCTAACAATGCATCAAATATGAGGTTACATACCCTACCCCTTGCAAGATTTGAACTTGTGACCTCTCTTTCAAGAGTACAAGTTCTCCACCATTAGGCTAACTCAAGTGTACTTTGGACAAGCATTAGCCATTTTCCACTCATCAACATCATGAGCACATGTTGTTGAAGGCCAGCCACCACATAAGGAAAAGGGGAATTAATGATATTGTTTCATTAAACTGCAACTGCTTGTTTTTTTGTTTTATTTGTTTTATCTAGGAATAATTTTTACTATTGCTAGCCACTTTGATCCAGGTTCTTTCTTTAGTATTTATTCGTAATATTCATAAATTGAATGAAATTTATATAAAAAATCATTCTTTATTGTTTAGAATTTACAATTGCAAATTTTGAAAAAAGTTGGAAATTGCCGAAAATTTAAACAAATAAAAAGATATTTTAGTCAGAAATTTTCAAAAAGGGATATTTTAGTGGTATTAGAGCCAGTTTTCTTGCCAATTGTGGGGAAATAATTATTATAAAAAATTCAAAGTCGACTTCATCCATAGCAGTGATAGGGAATTGACATATTACTAGAGGGAAAGGAGAAGAGATTTGGATCAACTAAAAATTATTACAGAGCAATAGGGCACGTAAGTTCTGTTGATGTGATTTTTATGACTGCACCAATCAGCAGAACAAAATAGTCCGAAGGCTACTCCGTTCTCTCTTGATCAAAGTATTCCGTGCGCTAAGATTGCAAGAAAGTTCGCACGTTCAACTCCAAGGTTCCGAAATACTTAGAATACCCTCAGTTGGTTTGATGTGAATTGCTGTTTTCACGAGGGGACTTACACAATTGTTCAGGCTTCTTGTAGTTAACAATCAATGGATGATTGGAAGGGATTTGTATAAGGTGGATGATTTGGTAATAAGTACGTTTTCCTAAAGCTAACCAGAAATGTGCGGAAAGTAAATGAGTGTAGGGCCTAAGAAACTTATATTCTATTATAAATGCAAGATATGTGGAGCTCAATTTCGGCGGACTTCGACCGAATTTCACCTAGCCTCACTTCGGACAGCTTCAGCAAAATTAGTGCAATCTTCAAAGGGATAGCAAAAGATGTTCCGATTACAATTTAGCATACATACACCATCAGAACGACGCATATAAGTATACAAATCACAATCGAAGTTAAACTCAAGATAATGTCCAGTAGACCACGCAAGGTGAACTTATCATCAACAAGCTGCTAGTGGTATGGAATGAAATGAAGCTACCTCAATAAAACACCACACATCCAAAGTAAACTACTTGCATGAAATGAAAATTACGCTACTTTATGCTACTTGGATCCGAAAGGATGAAGAGACCTTGCTAGCTATCCATGACCAAGACGAATTCCACCATCAATGAAAAGATCTATTATCATGGAAGTTTTACACAACAATCTCCACAAAAGTTTTCAAAGGGAAAACTTTCCTTCTTCTCCACACTATGCTAAACTATCTAGCAAAATGTCTACTCTGCTCTACTCTCCAGTCTGATCTCCAAATCTAATGCTAGTCTAATGAATTACAAATGAGGGGGACTCCCCCTTTTATAGGTAGCCCAGTCCAATGGACGGCTAAGATTACAATCAAAAGAGTGGCTAAGATTAAGCCACCTCAGCCCTAAAAACTGCCAGAATGGGGAGTGGTGTAATAAATGAGCAAAGATTCCCACTCACTCCCAAAATAGTAAAGGCAATTAATGCCCACAATCGGTCTTCTAGAAGATCGTCGTCCAGTAGTGCATTCCCACTCTCCTTCTCTCTGGCTGCAAACTCGATGAATCTAGCAAGTACAGCCTCAACCTCTTGAACTGAAATGGGTGGAATGCAATCTAGCTGAAACTCTAACACCGTGACTGACGGTTCATGCCTTGCACAAGATTTTCTCCAAGCAACTAAGGAATCCTGCGTGCTCTGAATCAAGCTGGAGAAAGTAGAAGTGTTCTCGAAATCATCTTGTACGAAGGTCTTTACCTCTGAAAAGAAAGGCACCAGCCTACCCCTCAAATTATCAATATTCACCTCATCTGGATTCAACCGCCTAGCAAATATGGCCTCAAAAGTATTTTGAACTCCATCAATGATATTGGCCATAGCCTTCCGTATCCTAGTTGAATCCGCCTGTGCCGCGTCGAAGAAACCACGTCCCGTGATCGCTGAAGAATACCATCTAGAAAAATCATACTTGTCATTCTCCTGAATGACCCCTCCATCAATCAACAACTGCAAAGGAACATGCCTCAATGCCTCAAGACGCTGAATTATTTTGCTCTGATAAACAGAAGCATCCCCCCAAGCATGATCAACTGCCTCCATTCGTGCCAAAATACTGGAAGCCTGCTGAAAAGCAAAAGCAAGGTCCTCAATAAACTTTTCTGTCTCAACACGAACTCCTGTGACCCACTTGTCTGCCTCCTGTGCCATCTTTCCTAACTCCAACAAGCCACTGATTGACTCTCTAGGTATCTCAGCTGGAAGCTCTATCACTAGAATCTCCTGCCTACGAGAACGAGACAATTGCTGCACATATCCAATCAAGGCCTTATGCTCTCTTTTCAACTTATTGTACTTTCCTTCCTTCTTGAATAATCTGTCCTTGAGGGCGAGGTAGGAGATATCACACTCCTCTACAATCTGTGCACCTATGGGGCGTCCTAACTCCAATGTTGTGACCACATAATTCTCTGGTACTGCCTCATCTCGGTCACAATCAACTTGTGGCACTGCCATGTGAAGGGTGCGAGAGCCATCCTCTTCAGTGGAAATCTTTGAAAACCTTCATGCTCTCTTCTTTTGTGGAGGCGCGCTGATCTTGTTCAAAAACTCTTCCATTTGAACTGCTGGATCAATCTCTTCGTTGGGGCTTCTCCTCATCCTATCTCTGAGCCAATCAGGTACTGTATACTGTATGTCAAATGGCTGCTGTTCTTGTGCCTCTACTTCTCGAACTTGTTCCACCTCTACATCATTCTGGTGAGGCTCATCGTCCTCAAGTGGCTGAGTATCTCCTGAAACTATATCATCATCATCCAAAGCCATCTCCAACTCCTGCTGAAACTGAGGGTTAGTAGTAGTCCCCTCATCATCTTGCTGATCAACCCTACTAGGTGCGTTGACACTTTGGCCAACCGATTCCCTCCGTGGTGGCCGATTATTTTCCTGTACCACTTGCACCTGATTCAATGCATTCCTTTGATCAGCAAACAAAGAAACCTCTTGTACGCTTGGAGAACGTGTCTCCAATGGTGCGGGTGACTCATCTACAACTCTTGGAGGTTCCGGCTGAACAGGGCCCTGCCGAACTGGCTCCTTCCTTCTGGATTCTGGACCTCGTGTGATTTGTTTCTTCCTGCCGGTGGTGGGTGTCCTGTGATCCCCCGTCAAATTGTAAGTCAAGGCAATTGACCTACTCTTCAATCTGCTCACCCGCTTGTCAACCCATGCTCTGGTAAATGTCAGGACTGGAATAGAAAGTGTGTCCAAGTCAGCAACCTCTGGTTCTGACCAATCCGGGAGTGGAAGCGGAGTATCTCTTACTGCTGCATAATCTGGATGGACAACGTCCATGTCCTCATTCACCTGGTCTGGAACCGGAACAACTTCACACTTCCTAATCATGTTAATTGGAAACCGAGAGAACATTCTTTTCCTGACTTCAACCTCATCTGATGCATCAGCTCAATAATCCTCAATATTTGCCTTGTGTTTAAATTCCTCTGACAGTACCCATTTGATGTTATTATGCGGATCATAGTGCTGTCGGCTAGTGTGATATGAAAAGTGATAAAATTGAAGCTCACTCTCGGCTTCTCTAGCTGCCTGTAATGAAGGACACACTTCATCTGAATTGCCCATGACAATTGGGAAGTCAACACCTCCCTTCTTCTTTTTCTTCTGAATCTTATCGTAGGCAACCAATTGCTTAGATATCTCTAACATTAAAATTCTATCGGTTGGGTACTTAGGCAGCCTATATGGATATGATGAAAAACCTTGCAGCCTTATGTAAGAAAACTTCGGAAACTGTATAAACCAGCACCCATACCTTTCAATCAATTCTTGGGCCTCCCTCGAGATCTTGTGACGCACCTGCTCTTGAAGCAATTTCGTGATGTGCATGGTGAAGGCGTCATTGACACGCTTGTAATAGGTAGTACTTGACAGGTGCAATTGTGGACAAGCCTCATGTATTTTAAACTGGTGAGAGCCACAACCAACAGGCTCCTTGTATGAAATTCCTCGATACTTCGTCATACGAGCCAGCATGTAAATGATGTAAGAGCTCATATAAAACGTCTTCGTCCTTCTCAGGCTCAGGAGCTGCTCATGCGAATTGTCATTGATCATCTCGGCCCAGTTGACGTAGTCTTTCCCTTCCAGCACGAGGTTGATGTAGTAGAACATCCATGGCTCAAAAATAAATTACTGTGGGCAACCACCAACTCGACTTAGCATCATAATGAGATCACAGTACTCCTGCTTCAAGTCATCTGCTATAATTTGTCTCGGCAACTTTGTACGAGAAGGCTTGGGATTGCTCATCCAGTGATTATTGATCGTCTCCGTGCATCTCTCGTATGTAGAAGCATACATTTGCTCAGCTCGTTCCCTGGACTTGTAAATCATACTCCTGTGCACTGGAATTCCAAAGGCTTCACCAATGGCAGCAGGAGTGAGGTTGGCGAGCACTTGTCCATCCGATGACATGATTGACCTGTGATCTTTCTCATAGCAGTTGGCGCACTCCATCATCAGCTCCGAACACTGAATGGCTGGTGGAAAACCAGCAGCTGCATATAACCCACTTCGAACGATGTTGTGTGAAGTGGTCGAAGGTCGATGACTACCAATCCCCAACATTCTGTTCTTGAAAGTCTCTAGGTTGATGGAGCCCAAGTTCGTATCTGTCAGCTCGCCCAACTTTGAAGTGAACTTCGATTCTGGCATAAATGTCTTGCTCAGTTTCTTTATAACTGCTTGCCTGGATGCACCGTTGTTATCTTTGCTAGTCGCCCTTGCCTCAACCATCTGCAGGACAATAAACATTCATCAGCAATTTAACTTAGAAAAATAAATAAAATACTTTGCAGGGCTGCCAGTCAACTTCAAGAAGTTGCAATGTTATTTCTCATTCGCAAACCTCAACTTCTTTCTTCAACAAATTCGAGCTTTAATCACTTAGCAAGCTTCAAATCAGCAAGTTCGCACTTTCAGCAAATTTCAGACTTAGTAGGTGTGCACCTCCTCAGCAACTTCAGATTTTAGTAACCTCACTCTTTGAAAATTCGTACTCCTTCAACAATCATTTACTTCAGATTTGAACTTCAGCAACAAATTCAAGTCGTCCTTCTCAACTTCAGCAATATGATCTTCAAATCGAAATTCCCTCACTTGCACTGGCAACTTCAAATTTCAGCAACAAATCGAGCTTCAGCAACAACTCAAGTAAATTCGCACCTCTCAATCAGCAAATAACTTAGCAAGTGCGCACTTTCTCAACTCCAGCAACTCACACTTTTCAGCCTTCAGCAAACTCTCCAGTCCTCAGCAAAATTTCGAACTTCTCAAGCTTCAGTCCTCAGCACTCATAAATTCCAAACTCAGAGCAAATCGAACTCTCTCCAGCTGTGAAAAAGAAGTGAATAACCTCTCAATTTTATAGCAAAAATCGAATTCTAGAAGAGGCTAAGTATAGCCAGTGAATTAAATTCCCACTACTTCGTTTGAATTTCCCTCTCTGGCATTTTCGACACTTGTCTGAGAATCTCAACCTTCTAGAAGTTCAACTTTGACTGCCACATTTCAAATTCACTTTCGAAATTTTTTAATTTAAATTCATCTTTTAATTCACCAGCCGGAGCTCTGTCACTTGAATTCGAATTTTACTTCTCTTTTGCTCTGGAAAATTCATCTGTGAAGAACTGGATTAAAATCATCTAGGAAACTCATTTCGAATTCATCATTCGAATCATTTTTCTTTCAAAAATCATTTTATTCAAATTTGCCTTAGAAGATTTTAAATTTTTCTTAGGAAAATTTCACAATTTGAGCACTGATTAAATTCTTCACCCAAAAAGCGTTGGTGAAGTGCGGAAGACATAGAAATCCATTCCTCATCACAGACGTCTAGTACCCAGAAGAAAATTTTCTCCGAAACGCGATGAATCCATGGGTACACAACGAACGGGTTCATTTAAAATTTAAAATTTTTAAACCTTAGAAAAATATTACTCCACCAATTTAAATCCGTTCTTCATCTCTGTGAACATCCCGTTGCTCTGACTTGAAATTTTTTTTTATCAATCCTGCAAGGCCAATATTCTGACTCCGTCGCTGGAAGATTTGCTCGTGCTTCAGGGAGAATTTTCACCACCTTGGGTCTAGGCGTATTTTCTAAGGAAGAAAATACTTTTCCTTAGAAAATTTTTAAATCGTCTTGAAAACCTTTTGAAAATTTCGCCTTGGAAAATTTTATATTCAACTCAATCACTTTACTTGTGAGAAAAATTTATTTCACTTAGAAGATCTTCCTGCAAGCACATCATATTTTACTTCCATCATCCTCAACGCCTTAGGAAAAATTCTATTATTTTGGAACTCCAATGCCTAGCAACTTTGTTTTATTCGTCACCTTGCATTTTATTTCACACTTGAAAGATATTTAAATTTAAAATTCCAACGCCTTTTATTTTTCACTCACCACCCTAGGCGCATCATGTGTGAAGAGAAACAAGCTCTCAACTCCTAGCATTTTATTCACCCTTGGCAATATTTTCTAACACCTTGGCGCTTACCACCTTGGGCGCACATAGCACTTGAAGAAGAATAATAACCACGCCTAGCATTTACCTTATTCGCCACCCTACATTCACTTTTACTCTCTTCAACTTGGGCGCATTTTGGCTTGCATGAAGGACGAGTTTTGGATTTAGAATTTTATCCATGCTTCTTCATCAACTTGGGTGCATTTCCAGGTAGTTGCAGGATGAAGTTCCAGACTTAGCCACTTTTCCTCGTTTTCGCCAGCTTCTCTGTGCCTTACTATTTATAGTAAGTCTCTCGATTTTTGCATCTCTGAAGCTCATAACGATTTGAAATTTCAAACACTGCATCCTCACGACCTTGTTACCCTGTTGACACTGCTATTTTTAGCCCATTTTTGAAGGTGATTTGCTATAAATAGTAACTGCTTGCTTCTGATATCTCCACAGCTCAGATTGACTTGAAATTCGAATGGGGTGCTCCTCACCACGTGACCTGCCTATCGATATCGACGCATGCAACTGATTTGCTATTTTTAGCCTGTTTCCAAAATGACTTACTATAAATAGTAAGTGCTCCGTTTGACTTCAAATTTTACCAGTAGATAGCTTGAAGGATGCTGATCGCGGTGGTTTACATCGGTTTTTGAAAATTCTGACTTTTTACCCCTCTTTTCAGGTCTTGAAGCTGGAAACCCTAATTTGTTCTGCATGCATATCGAATGACCTCTGTTTGTTTTCGTTTCTGTTGCATAGCGATCAGCTCGTGATTCTGAAGTGCTGGGAGGCGGCTGCCGGGAAGCACCTGCTAAAAATAGCAAGTTCCTTACTGAGTGACCATCTCCGTTTGCATGTCACATCACTGCGAAGCTCTCGAAAAACCCATAAAGAATATGCCGACATGCAAAGAAAACCCCGACATGCAAACCCTAAAAATAGCCTCTTAAGGCTGAACTCTGAAAGTTGTAGTCTCATTTTGCATGTTATACCACTGCGAAGGTCTCTAAAAACCCAGAAGGAATCTCTAGACATGCGTTGAAAAATTCTGCATCTAAGCCCTGAAATCTGCTCCGGACGCTGGACTACTAAAAATAGAAAGTTATCCATTTCGGCCCAAATTTTGCATGCGAGCAGCTTGATGTGCTCTGAATGTAGTGTGACTGTCGGAATCTCAAAAATACTGAAGGACTGCCTGTAATTGCACACTTACTAAAAATAGTAAGTACTCAGAATCTGATGAAATCTCAATGGTAGCTTGTTGGAAGCACACTGACAACAACGTTAATCTCATATTTCAATTTATTCACTTCATTCGACTTCGGACTGATCAGGAAAGATGGAAACCCTAATTTTCAAACTCGGCCAAATTCACGTCTAAGCTCAACGGCGGAGAAATCCCCAGAAAAGGCAGACAGAAAAGAGACGGAGAGAGAGAGAGAGAGAGACAAAAACCCAAGCCAAAAGACCAGAATGGAGCAAAAATTAGGGGTCCCCATTTTGAATGGGGCGATGTGTGAAAAGGTCACAACAAGTTCCCACAAAAGACAAGGAAGTAATGGGTCACAATAACAGAGACGTAGATGATGCTTGGTTTGAGAGGTTTGTTTAGGGACAAGAACGGTTAGCTAATATGATGGCACTAGTCTCTACTATGCAAAATAACTAAGTTGCCGAATTGGAATCAAAATTGGAATTGGGTACTGTTGACGTGGTTTTTGAGACCGCACCAACACAGAACAAAGTTTCCCAAATGGACACTCTATTCTCTCTTGAACAAAGTATTCAGCGTGCTAAGATTGCAAGTAAGATCACGCTTTCAACTCCAAGGTTCTTGAATTGCGAATAGACCCAGTTTGGTTGATGTGTATATGCTGTGTTCCCACGAGGGGACTTACGTAATTGTTCAAAATGCGTGCAATAACAACCAATATATGCTTTTGGAAGGGATTTTTTATGCGAATGATTTGGCTTTAGCGTGCAAATTTCCTAAAACTAACCAAGATTATGCAGAATTTAAATGGCTGCAGAGATTTCTAAAATTTTAAGTTTTGATCTAAATGCAAATGAATGTTATGCTTAACTTGAATGAACTTCGAACAAACCTTGCCTAGCCTCCCTTAGGACAGCTTCAACAAAGCAAGTGCAATCTTTAAAGGGTGAAAATGATGTTCAAATCACAATCCAATGATGCAATTACCATCACAACGATGCATAACTACACATGAATTTCGATCGAAGTTAAGTGCAAAATGTTCCAGTTGACCACGCAAGACGAGCTTACCATCAGTAAGAACGTTAGTGGTATGGATAAAAGAAATTCACTTATGTCAAGCATAAACATCCATGTCTAAATACTAGCATGAGATTAAGTCCTAATTGAAGTCAAAGGAAAAAGAAACCTCATGAACTATTCCAAACAAAGTTTGAATTCACCATCAATGAAATGCTTTATTAAGAATAGCCTTTTGTGACAATCTCTTACAAAGTTCTCAAAGGGAGAATTCCCCTTCTTCTTCAACAATGCAAATGAGAAACTACTCTAACTTAAAAGCTTCTACTCTCTATTCTGCTTCAACAATAGCTCTCTACTCTCTGATTCTATGACTACTAGAGTACAAATGAGGGGGACTCCCCTTTATATAGCTGGCCTATTTCAACCGACGGCCCAGATCGAATTACAATGGAGGGCTCAGATCGAGCCACCTCAGCCCTAGACAAGCTTTGCCCTAAAAACCGCCAGAAGGTGGAGGAGTGGTGTCATAAATGCTCCCAAAATAGCAGATTCCTCCATTGACCACCATGAGCAATTAATGCCCACTAACCTTCTAGAAGATTCTCGTCCATGACCCGGATTCCTTTGCTCTTCTCTCGGACCGCGTACGCCACGAATCGTGCCAGCACTGAGTCGACCTCTTCTTCAGAAATTGATGGAGTAAGATTTAGCTGATACTCCAAGATGGCCACCATTTGCTCGTGCTTCTCACAAGATTTTTCCCAAGTCTCCATAGAATCTTGCGTACTCTGAATGATTGTTGAAAACGTGGAGATGTTTTCAAAATCCAACTGGGAAAATGTCCTCATCTCTGTAAAGAATGGCTGCAACCTCGCCCTTAGTCCTTCTGCATCTACCTCCTCATGCGTAAGCCTTCTTGCGAATACTGCCTCCAAAGTGTTAAGAATACTCTCATGAATATTTCTCATAGCTCTCCTGATCCTGGAGGACTCCATTGCTGCAGTGTCAAAGAAACTCTTCCCAGTGAACGCTGCTGAATGCCACCCACGGAAATCATACCTATCACCCGCTTGAATTACCCCTTCATTTACCAGAGTTTGCGTGGGAACACGCATCAAAACAGCAAGACGTGGGATAGTTTTGTCTTGAAAGATGTGGGTATCTCCCCAAGCTTGCTCAACATCATCCAAGCGTGAAAGAATACCAGAAACATTTTGAAATGCTGAGGCAAGATCCGCCATAAACTTCTCTGCCTCAACGCGGACGCCATTTACCCACTTATCTCCTTCTCGTACAGCCTTCTTCACTTCTTCAAGGCTGCTGATCGGCTCACGTGGCAATTCTGATGGAAGCTCTGCCGCTGGATTACCTTGAGCAACAGGATGTGCGAGATTTTGCACATACTCAACCAACGCCTTGTGCTCTTTCTTCAACCTCTTATACTTTCCTTCCTTCTTCACCGGCCTATCTTTCAATGCTTGAAACGAACTTTCAGCTTCTTCCACCACTTGTGCTCCAGAAGGACGTCCCAATTCGACTGTGGTGATTGTGTACTTCTCCGGTATTGCATCACTCAAGTCATGATCCTCCCTTGGGGCAGCGATATGAAGGCTGCGAGAACCGGCCTCATTTGTTTCCATCCTTGTATATTTTCTTGCCCTCTTCCGCTTTGGCGACTTGCTTGTCCTATTTAAGAGTTCTTCCATCTCAATTGCTAGGTCGGCGTCATCATCTTGGTCCCTTCTGATTGCCTGCGAAAGCCAATTTCGTTGAATATCATAAATAATCAGGGGCTGCTCCTCAGTTGCTTCCACTTCCCGAACTTCTTCCCGAGCAGTATTTGTTGGAGGTTCAATTATCTCGACCTCTTGATCACTTCCCTCATGAGTCCCAGCATCTTCTTCTCCGAAGGAAAAGTCAAAGTGGGTTTCCATATCTGATTCTTCCCCTTCATCCCGCTTACTGGCAGCTTCAAGATCATTCACACTCTGATTATCTACCTCTCTTGGCACTGGTTGGTTAACTTCCCCAACCTCCAGCTCTTCATTTCCTTTAGCTTTCTGACTAGCAAATAATGAAACTTCACGCACACTGGAAGCATGAGACACCAACTGAGTTGAGGACGTGTCTTCCGATCCCTGAGGCTCTGGTTGAACGGGCTCCCTCCTTTTTGATTCTGGACCTCGTGTGAGTTGCTTCTTCCTCTTTGCTACCACCGGCGGCCTTCTATCACCCATGAGGTCATACGTGAGGGCGACTGACCTTCTCCTTAATCTATTAACACGCTCATCCACCCATGCTCTAGTGAATGTCATGACCGGGATAGACAGAGTGTCTAGATCCACAATCTCTGGTTCGGCCCAATCTATTGGTGGCATCGGAGCGTTCTTTACCGTTTCATAATCTGGATGGGTGACCCTAGTATCCTCCTCAAGTTGATCTGGCACCTTAATCACCTCACACTCTCTGATTAGCTTCAGGGGCAGCCTTGAAAACATCCTTCTCCTGATTTCATCCTCGCTTCCAGCATTTGCCCAAAAGTCTTCCAGGTGAGCCTTGTGTTTGTATTCTTCTCCTTGAACCGTTCCAATCATTCCCTTAGGATCAAAACTCTGTCGGCTGGTATAAAGGGTTAACTTGTAGAATTTCAGCTCATCCTCGGCCTCTTTGGCTGCTTGTAAGGTAGGGCATTCCTCGAGTGAATTTCCCAACACAATGGGAAAATGCAAACCTCCCTTCTTCTTTCGCCTTATAATTTTGTCGTAGGCCACCAATTGCCTAGACAACTCGAGTAATATCATTCTATTAGTTGGATACCTTGGCAACTTGTAAACATATGAATCATAACCCGGAAGCCTCAGATAGGTGAACTTCGGGAATTGGACGAACCAACACCCATATTCTTCGATGAGCATCTGAGCTTCCTCGGATATCCTCTGTTGTAGCCTCTGCTGAAGGGTCCTTGTGATGTACATGGTAAAGGCATCATTTACTCTTTGAAAGTCACGAGTGTGAGTAAGATGTAACTGTCTGCATGACTGGTGAATCTTGAACTGATTGTAGCTGCAGCCAATTGGCTCCTGGTACGCCAGTCCTCTATACTTGGTCATTCGAGCTAACATGTAAATGACGTATGAGCTCATGTAAAATGTTTTTGTTCTTCTGAGGCTCCGGAACTGCTCATCGATGTTATCACTTATCATCTTCGCCCAGTTCACTTGCTCGTTCCCCTCGAGCACTACACTGATGTAAAAGAACATCCATGGCTCGAATATGAATGACTGAGGGCTGCCATTGACTCTGCTGAGCAACATAATGATGTCGCAATACTCTTGCTTCAGCTCCTCTGAAATTATCTGTTTCGGTAGCCTGGCAGCAGGTGGCTTTGGCTTGCGCATCCATGAGGTGTTTATCCTTTTCATGCACTTTTCAAAGGTGGTGGCGTACATCTTATCTGCCTTGGCCTTGGATTTATACAACATATTGTCCGTGGCGAGGATTCCAAACGCCTCGCCAATTGCATCCGGAGCGAAATTAGCCATGATCATACCGTCAGGAGAGGTGATAGTTCGATCCTCAGAATTGTAGAAGTTGGCACTGTTGATGTATGTTTTATCATCCACCAAACATCAGAATAAAAATGTCCAAAGACACTCTATCCTCTCTTGAAAAACCACCGCGTATGCTAAGATTGCAAAAAGATCATATGGCGATTCCAAGGTTTCTTTAGTCGGGTCTCGACGTGTGGATAAGCTCAATGGCCGTTGTGATTTGCTGGTAATGAACAAGGGGACTTACGTGAGAACAATCTTCACAAGTTTAGGACTTAGGGAATTTGTCGTTAAAGGATTTCAATTAGGACTTTCAATTGTGGGTCTCAAAAAAAATGGCAAAAAGAATAGGGTTCAGAGAATCTAGTCTAAGCCTAAGAATTCAAGAGACAGTAAGGACTCGGTGAAGAGAAATAAACCACACTTTGTTTCGCCTCCTGTTGGACAACATACGCAAAATGGGTGCAATCTTCAAGGGGTTTGTGAGAATAATTTTCAAACCTCGAATGATTAAGAGCTCAGGCTAACTTTACAAATCGAATGCAAATCATCCATTCGAAAAAAGTATGAGCTACACTTCACCATTGAGTCAATGCGATCAATCTCTCATTCAATTAACAACTTTCAAAGCAAATTCTACCTAATCTAACTTTAATTCTAATCTATGGCGGAAGATAATATGCAACCTCGCTTACTATTCAACAATAAGAAGTTATTCAAGGCAAATCATGCTCAAGAGCTTTTATCATTCAAAATAGTCTCAATGCGACAATATACATAATCTGTCTCCACACAAAATGAAAATGAGAGAGCACTAGTTTATATAGAGCTCCAAAAATGAAATGAAGGGCCGAGATTTAAAACAAGATCAACGGCCGAGATTATTACAACCAAACCCTAATTAGGGTTTCCCAAAACAAGAGTTATCAACTAGAAATCAATCAGAAAAGTGGCAGTTCCAGCTATAATCTAGGAGAGGCGTCCTTATCCATCTGAATAGCATTGTGCTTGGCGAATCTGGACACTACGGCAATGACCTCGTCCATCGTGACAGGCGGCAGCATGCTGATCCGGAATTCAAGTCCGTCCAACCTCTCAGCACATCTAGCAAAAGTACCTTCCCAATCTGCCTCCTGCTTCTCAAAATCCTTTCGAACGGATGAGAGTCTTGCCACTCTCGCAAAGTCTTGTTTCAAGAAAGGTCCAGTGGTTGAGAAGAAAGTTTCTTGAACTTTAAGCCTCAAACTCTCCAACTGCATGTCGTTCTCTCGGATGACTTCACGGTCGAACACCTCTGTAGTTATCATGCAAATCTCCTCCTGGATTTTCCTGACCTGTTCTTCGATTCCAAGCCCATCTACTCTCGCCTTCTCCAAGACTTCCTCTCGTATTGTCACCGCCCAAAACCAGTGATGAAAATCATATGCTGCCCCTGCAGCAATCACCCTTTTATCAACTAACTCCTCCCTTGGAGTACTCTTCAAAATTCTAAGGCTTGGAATAAGCCTTTCCTGCATGTCCGGGATACCTTCCCACGTTTCTGCCATGTCCATCAGTCTAGAAAGAAATGAAGAAGTTCGCCCATAGGCCAGTGCCAACTTTTCCATGAACAATGCCGCCTCTATGCCTTCACTTGCCATCCAGCCTTGAGCTTCCCTGGCCGTTACCATTCCGTGCTCGACGTCCCTAGTCATCTCCTGTGATGAATTGAGGAGAGGAGGAACAGTCGCATTGCCCTGATCAAGTGGCTGGGTCAAATGCTGTATGTATTCTTTGAGACGTTCGACCTCCTTCTTATACTCCTTCTTAGCCACTTCTTTTTCTAGTCTCGCTTTGATAGTCGAGACGGAATTATCCAACTCCTCTACTTCTTGACCTTTCGAGGTCGGGCCAAGGTCAACTGTGGTTATAGCATATTCCTGAGGAGTGATCTCGTCCTGTGGCTTGTCCACTGTAGGCACTGCAATGTGCACAGAACGGTCGCCTGCCTCGTTTCTCTGAATGGTAGAGAACTTCTTGGCGGGCTTCTTGACTGCGACCTGCTTTAATCTTGCCAAGAAATCGGCAATATCATCTTCTTCTTCTTGTTGAGGCTCAGCAGGCACATGAACTTTCATCCTTTCTAACAGCCAGTCTGGAATTGTCGACTGTTCAATGCCATCCTCTACTTGAACCTCATCCTCATTTGGAACATCCATAACTTCCCTGAGGGTGGAAATCATCCCCTCCTCGAAGTCATTGTTCCGAGCTTCTACATCATTGTCTGAACCTAAAATTTCTGTGCCTGTTGGTGACGCAGGCTCTTCATCATCTAGTTGAATAGGCTCATCATTTACTTCCTGAGCTGCAAGAGGTTCAAGCATTTCCACCAAGGAGTCGTCTATATTGGTCACAAACTGGTCAATATTCCTGGATACTGCCGACCGAGAAGGTTCTCCTTTATGCCTCTTGGAAATAGGCTCAGTAGTTGGCATTATTTCTTTTCTTTTCTCTCCAATCCCGACCAAGTCTTGATGGGATGCACCAGCATTAGAAGAGTATGATTCTGATTCGCTCAACAAGTCATATGTGAGTGTGATTCCTTTTTGTCTCAGCTCTTGGGTGTGGTAATCAACCCACCATTGAGAATACTTCGTCACTGGCCTCATTAGGGTGGCTAGGTCTGCGTGCTCAGGCTCTAACCATTTCACCGGAGGGAGAGGTCTGCTTTCCTCAAAGCGCGGCTGGACATGGTTTCCATCATCTTGAAGCTGATCAGGCACTCGGCAGAACTCAATTGTTCTCATGAAATCCAAGGACATCCTGGACCACATCTTCCGTCTGACCTCATATTCATCCGCAGCACTTGCCCAGAAATCCTCCAATTCCATCCTGTGCTTATATTTTCTCCCTTCCATTGTCCGGATATTATGATGTGGGTCATAGTTGACCCTGGACTTGTATGCCGTGAAAGGGTACCATTGGATCTCTAATCTTGCACTTTCAGCCGCCTGTGCTGATGGACAGTACTCTAGCATGTTCCCTATGAAGAATGGGAATGTGACGGACGCCTTCTTGGTCGGCCTCTGAATATTCTGGTACTCTTCTAATTGTCTCAAAACCTCAAGCAATATCATCCGATTAGTCGGATAGATAGGCAATTTATAGGGATTTCCAGTAAATCCCTGGATCCTGATATATGTAAATTTAGGGAACTGGATGAACCAAGACCCATATTTGCTGATAAGACTTTTTGCTTCATGGCTCAGCCTTTGGTGCACTCCTCCTTGAAGCTTTCTGGTAATGTGCATTAGGAATGCATCATGTACCCTCCTGAAGTGAGTCTTCTCCTTCAACTGGAGCTGAGGATAGCAGTCGTAAGGCCTGAGCTCGTTCTCCCCATTGCCAATTCTGCCCTTGCAGATCAACCCTGGATATTTGTATGACCTGGCCAACAGGTATACCACATATGAACTCATGTGAAAAGACTTGGTCTCTTCAAGGTTGATCAGCTGCTCATGGAGGTTGTCACTTATCATCCGTGACCAATTGAACATTTTGACTCCAGAGGTAATCTCGTCGATGAAATAGTACATCCAACTCTCGAAGAAGGCGCCCTGTGGGTTGCCAGCTATTCTGTTCAGCATCAGCACAATATCCCCAAAATCTTCCTTGAAGTCCATGCGGCGAGGCCTCTTGGGCAACTTCTTGATCGATGGCTTTGGCTTGTCCATCCAAACCTTGTTGACTGTTGTGGCACATAGATCTGGCTGACTGTCATATAGCATTTTGGCTTCTTCTTTGGTCTTATAGACCGTTCTTGAATGCTCTGGAATGCCGAAGGTCTCCTGTATTGCAACTTCGTTCAAGTGTGCCAAGATCCTTCCGTCAGGGGCGATAATCTGTCTTTTCTGGGCATCATAATGGCGAGCACATTCCACCATTAACTCTGCACAATCCATTGCCGGAGGGAACCCAGCTGCTTGGAATATCCCGTTTCTGACCATTCTTCTGGCTATTGCTGTGGGAAGTCCCTTCTGACCGTATACTCTTTTCTTAAATTCGTCAAAATCCACATGTCCGAGGTCAGTATCCACGACATTCTTCCACTTCGAGATGACCTTGGTCTCCTTCTGAGCACCCTTGTTGGCGAACTTCATTTTCAGCTTCCTGGATAATCCGCCTGCCGTGTCTCGTCAACCTGCATTCATAAAATTAACATTAATATAAAGACCTTTAAAATAATTTAAACCTCGTGCCTTGGATTCGAAAATTAACTTTCAGCTGTTCAAATAATTAAAATATTGCGAAAAAGCAAGCTGAAAGTGACTTCGATGGAGTTGAAAATTCTGCCAAAACTTCGTCAAGATGAAAGTACATAAAAAGATAGCAAATTTAATTGACTAATCACCAAACCTCAGCGAAGGACCGTTAAATGCAAATCAGATTTAAAAATCTGATTTTTTTGAAAAGTGCGCCCCTCTTCAAGAAGAATTCAGCTTTGAATAAATCTCTTTTTCTTTTCCCGCGAAAAATTCCTCAGCATAACACTGCTTCTCTCTCTGGGAAAATTCGACTTTGCTTATGGACGAATTAATTGCCTGACAATTTCGAGAAAGAATAAATTTCTCTTCAGCTGTGTGTGAAAAATGAGTTGCTGAAACTCATTATAATGCTGAAGGATTGAATTTAATTTAGCAACTGCCATATTCTTTCTCGATCTCGATTTGTTTCATTTATCCAAACAGGCAACTTTCCTTTTATTTTCCGACAAGGATCAGTCTCGAGCTTATCCGAGCAAATCTTCAAAATTTGATTTTTTTATTTAATGTTTATCTCTGATTTTTCGAATTTTTAAATAAACATTAAATATTAAATTAAATTCATGGCGAATTTAATTCTTTTCTTGCCGGATTTCATCTCCGCCTGGCGTGCTTTACTTTCGTCCGATTCGTGTCTGGCAATTTTGATTTTGTCCAAGGTATTTTAAATTTCCAAATAGTTGAAAATTAATTATTAAAATATTAAAAATATTTTAATTAAATCCAACCCGTTCGTCTTGGACCCATGGCTATTTCAAATTTTCTTCCAATTTTCTCGGCTAAGAGTTTATTTTCCGATTTCATCCTCAATTTTGTCTAGCCAAACCAAATCTTAAGCCATTCCGTCGAGAATTTCATTGCCAGATCCCTATTTTTCTTTGCCGAGGCGAGATTTTAAGCTTATTTTGCTCTGCCAAAGTCAAATACTTCCTTGCTCAGTTGAATTTTTCTAGGCAATATCCTTGTGCGAATGTCTTCGTTGGGCGAATTTCTTTGATGTCTGACATATTCTCCTTCCTTCTGGCCAAGGACGATCTTACCTTTCTCCCTGCCTTGCGCATTTTTCTTGGGTCAAAGTTGACAACTTCTCGACATTTTCTCCATACTTAGGCAAATTTTACCTCTTTTCCTCATCGTGTTAGGCACATTCCGTTTTATTCTTTGCCACATCCTGATCATCTCTAGCACATGCCCTTTCAATCTTGGCACTTGTCTTCTCGAAAGTGTCACAATACTTTGGTCAACGTCTTCATTCCTCATCCCTTAGCCTCTTCTTAGACTTGGCATTAACACTTAGCCAAAAATCTTATCATCTTAGGCGGACTTCCTTGACATTTTGGACGAGGATCATGGATGTCTTTGATACCTTGCTAACCTCCTCCAAGTATATGGCGGACTTTGTAAGTCTTTAGGATGAACATTTTTGGACGTCCCTCTTTTCTAGGGTGGATTTCCTTAACACTTTAGCACTTGTCCATCCTTTGGAAAGGATTCTCCACCCTTCATACTTAGTAAATTTCAAAATTTTCCTTAGCTGGGCGCCAACACTTAGCAAATATTTTTATTTTTCCTTACTTTCATGCCTAGGCAGACTTTCCATAACCTTCAGCCAAGTCCCACCTTTTAAGGGCGGACTTCCTTAGTATTTTGGACGAGTTTTCAAGCATATGGCGGACTTCTAAGGCCTTTTGGACGTCCTTTAGAGTAAATGGCGGACTTTAGAGCATGCAAGGACATGAGTGGCGGACTTGAAAGGGGTCAAGGATGTGCTTCATGATGCAAGGGCGGACTTTGGAGGCTTATAGGATATCCCCCTTGGCAGATGGCGGACTTTGAAGGCTTGTAGGATGTACATGGGCGGACTTCTTGACCCTTTTGGACATCCCTCTTGGCAGATGGCGGACTTCAAAGGAATCAAGGATGGCCTTGGGCGGACTTTGAGAGGTCCAAGGATATGCTTCAAGATGCATTGCGGACCTTGGAGCTGATTGGCATATGCATGGCGGACTTTGAAGAGTCCTAGGATGTTCCTCTTTGATGCAGGGATATGCCTCCCAGGTGCTGGGCGGACTTCATGACTTTTTTGGACATCCTCCTTAGCTGCTGGGCGAATTCCATGACCTTCCAGACCTTCATACACCTTCCTTTATGGCGAATTTTCCAGACTTGAGCAGATTCTTCACAAATTTCACCATTTAAGAACTGATTTTCATGATTTCATCTTCAGATCTGATTGATCTTGAACTGGTTTTGACTGGTTTTTCCAGATTTTTGAACGTTTTTTGGCTGATTTTCATGCTTTTTGAACTTTTTTTGCAAATTTTTCAAAATTTTCAATTTTTTCATTTTGATTTTCTGAGAGTTCTATTGAGTTTTTCGAACTTCTGAGTGCGTTTTTAGAACTCGGGACCCTTCTAAAAATAGAAACTTTCCAAAAATAGAAACTTTCTAAAAATAGAAAAAGCAACCCTAAAAAATAGGGAACCTCGTTTGGTCCAAAAATGCTAAAAATGAAAAATCGAAAAAGCAACTTTCCCTAAAAAGTAGGAAGTCTCAGAATTGGCCGAATTCACTGTCGATCCTCGTCTCTTGGGCCTTCTGAGCGCTTCCATGACGTCTACGCACTGATTCAAGCATGAACTACTGACTCAGCTTGGGCAACTCTCGGCAAACTGACCTGAAACCCTTAGCAAAATGATCTCTCGCAACCGTTGCAAGGAGACAGAACCCTAAAAACTAGCAGGCAACTGGGGGTGCCCATCAGCGATGGGGCGATGTGTGAAAAAGGTCACAACAGGCACACTCAAGGATTAACTCAGGACAACGGACTGCTGGTTGGAAGCCTGCTGCATTGTACAACCCGCTCTTCACAATATTACGTGATGCATTTGTTGGAAGGTTGCCACCTTGCCCGTACATTCGGCGTATGAACGTCTCGAGGTTGAAGGACCCGAGGTTGGTGTCCGTCAAATTGCCATACTTTGAGATGATCTTTGACTCTGGGATGAAGGACTTCTTTAGGCCCTTGATAATCGCCTGCCTGGAGGCGTTCTCTTTGACAGCTTCGTTGTTTGCAGCCTTAGTTCCAGCCTTGCTAGTTCCAGCAGCGTCAGCCATCTGCAAAACAAAAAGCGAACATTAGTCCATCAACTTTTTAAAACAACAATCACATGAGGCGGCTGGCGGTTGGAGTTGGCTGCAAAAATAAATACAAGTTAGTAGCGTTAGCAGCCAACTTCGACTTTTCAAGAATTAAACTTCAACCCTCAACAACTCGCAGCCAAAAGAAATATTCATCTTCTCGCAAGAAATTAACTCTATCAATCTCAATCTTCGAAAAAAAAACGTGTTAAGTCTCAGCAATATTTAAATCAGCAATTCCGAATGTTTAAAATCAGCAAGCTTTCAAATTAAATTACCAAGTTTGAAATCAGCTCTTCGACAGTTATACATCAGCAACTTCGAAGAATTTAAATAAGTCTAAGAGTTTTTAACGTGCAAGTTTAAATCAGCAAGTTTCAATAATTTAGAATCAACTTTTCGAAAGTTATAAATCAGCAACTTCGAAAAGCAATCGAAAATCAGCACTTCGAAAATTTATAAAACAGCAACTTCGAAGGCTTCACGATTTAAATCCAATTTGATTCTAACACTCGGCAATTTCAGAAAATTTAAAGCTCAAACAACTTCGAATTCAAACAATTTCAATCTCCAGCATAAATGATTTCAGCATTTCAAACTTCGAAAACATTTCAAAAGTATTTCGACTTTCAGCAAGAATAAAAAGTTTCAGCAACTTCGGGTACATACCTCAGCAACGTGAAGAAATAAAAATGCTAAACCCTTCAAACTTTATTTTGAAGCACTTCGCAACTTACAACCCCGAATCTCAGCAACTTCAAGAAATCAACTTTCAGCAACTTCAATCTCTTACAAAAATCGAATTTAGCACCTCAATCTTTCAGCAACTCTCAAATGAAATCTCACAACTCAACTTGCCAGCATAAATTTCAACTTCGAATCTTGTGAGACGAGAATGAAAATCCTCAGAGTTTTATAGCAAAAGGCTGGCGCTAATTTTAGCAGATGCCTTTTATTCCCTTCATAATGACTGACGCGTTTGCTAAATTTAAAAGAGAATATTCCAGTCGTCAGGCAGTTGTTATGACAATTTGCTATTCGGGGAGATTCTTTCCTCGATTAAAATTTAAAATTCCCTCCCGACTGCCAGTTACCTCCAGTAATTTCGAGAAAATCATTTTTACATCGATTTGAAGTTATCTCAACTGCATTTTAAAATGACACTTTTAATTTATTAAAATTTTAATTTAATCGCCATTTTAATTTATTTCTTCAACGCACTTTGAAAATTCGATATTAATCGTCGAAACTGGCTAGGCATAACTTTATTTTCCATCCGTAATTGACTTCCAAAATAAATTCCCCCCTGTTAAATCGTCCGAAATTTCACAATCTCATGGGTCAAAATCGAAAGGGGAATTTTAATTTAAACTTAGGAAAATAATTAATTAATTAATTAAATTAATTTCTCCGTCTTGCTAAGAGAAATTTTAATTTCTTCCAAATGCCATAGAGAATTCTCATTTAATCATGCTGAGGGGAAAATTTTTAAGTGCCTTCGAAGTCTAAAATTTAAAATTTAACCTCTTCCTTCAAGAGTGGGCGCACTTATACCTTAGTGTGTTCACTTTCATTCCATAGAAAACTTACGTTGCTGGGCATATTTCACATTATGAGTTTTCAATTTTGTAGCTTGGGCGCATTTAGATCATGATACTTTTAGTTTGAACGCTTAACATCCTTTTCTACCCTTACCCAAGGCGCATATGAAGGTAGGCTCTTTTAATTAATTAAGATGCTTTTTAAAACAATTTCCAACTTCCAAAGTTCCTAGGCGTAATTCATGCGTTTTTCCACGTTTGAGACTTGTTCACATCTAGGCGCAAATGGCATGTGTTGCTTTCAAATTTGTTGCGTTTGAATGATCATGAGTCAAGGCGCAAATAATTGTGTGCACTTCCAGTTTGAGATACAAGAAAAACGCACAGGCAGCTTGCTATTTCTCCATAGGCGCATATGAAGGTGGAGTTCTCAATTTCTTCCCAGAGGCGCATTTCATATCATCAACCTCCAATTTCGCCTTTTTTAGCTTTGGGCGCATATGGCTATGTGAGTGTTGAGGCGCATGATATTTTCAATCTCAGAAAGGACTTGGCCAAGTTTCGGGTTTCTAAGCTTAAGGGCGCATTTTGACTTATCAACTTTCACTTTCATGCCTTAGCCAATTTCAAGCCACCCCCAGGCGCATTTGACACTTGCAACATTTATTTTGAAGAGGGGTGCATATAGCTAGTGGTGTTTTCAATTTTGGCCTAGGCGCAAATAAGGGGTCAAGCATCAAGTTTCATGAGGGGGCGCACTTGGACCCATAAGCTTTTAATTTCGCTACTTAGCCAATTTCCCATCCAATCACCAAGGGCGCATTTGAAGGGGGCTCCGTTCAATTTTTGACACTTAGTGAATTTTTGAATCTCCAACCTTCTTGGGCGCATTTGGAGGGTCAAGCTTCCAATTTCAAGTGCTTTTAATATTTTCTATCAAGCTCCAACCTCAAGGGCGCCTTTTAACCTTGCAACTTCAAGTTTTCCAGGCTTAGTCATTTTCTGCCCCTGTTCAGCTTTCAAAGTGAGTTTCAATGCCGGACTTGAAATTTTATCCTTTTTAACAAATTTTTCGCCTTTTGCCAGATTTGAGTTGATTTTCCTTTGTCAACCCTAATTTGCCCTGACTTTCTATTTTTAGAAAGTTCCTTAAATTTTGCGCCGTTGACTGAATTCTGACCTTGAAAAGCCCGATGTCTGCCCCGCTTTGAATTTCAACTGATTTGTGCCGTCAGTGCCTGATGCCTGTTTGTACTTGCTATTTTTAGCAACCTGCTAAAAATAGAAACTGTTTAGAAAGTCTTCAAATTTCATGTGCCAGATGCCTGAAGCGTGGTGATCGTGACTGGATGTTGTTTCTGCGTGAATGTCGGGCTCTGTCCTTGATTTTAGGAAACCCTAGTTGACCTGCTAAAATAGCAATCATCTGATTCTTCATCCTCTGTAACTCTGTTTGCTTTGAAATTCGCGCCACGGATCACTCATCACATGTTTGTCCTGTACCCATCGAGATCTGGTGTCAACCTGCCATTTATAGCTGCTTCTGAAGTGACTTACTATTTATAGTAAGTGCCTGTTTCTGAGACTTCCTTCGCTCCGTTTGTCTTGAAATTTGGACAGTGTGCTCTTCGTTGGTGAACTAGCCCGTTTGTGCCGTCAGTGCCTGATGCCTGTTTGTGCCGGCGCCTGCGATCAACTTTCTATTTATAGTCCTGAAGCTCGAAACCCTAATTTTGTGCATGTTGCTCAGATGAGCTCCGTTTGACCTCGTTCCAATTGCATGATGATCAGCTTGCATTTCTGAGGTGTTGAGTGGCTGCCTGAGAGATACCTGCTAAAAATAGAAGGCGGCCGGAAAAGTGACTGACCGGCTGTCGGATGATATTGCATGTCATACTGCCCGAAAAATCTCGGAAAACCCAAAAAAACCCAGAAAAATCTCCAACATGCACGCACTGGCTAAAAATAGTAAGTTTCTGAAAAGTGGTCAGCTCCATTTGCATGTTACACTGTCGCGAAGCTCTTGGAAAACCCAGAAAGAAAATGCCGACATGCGCTGAAAATGTCTGCATGTAAACCCTGATATTGGCCTCCGAAGGCCGAATGCTGAAAGTCATCATCATACTTTGCATGTCACATCACCGCGAAGGTCTCGAAAAACCCAGAAAGAATCTCCGGACATGCATCATAAAATGTAACATCTAGACCTTGAAATCTGCTCTGGAAGCTGTACTGCTAAAAATAGCAGGTTGTCCGTTCTTGCTCAAAATTTGTCAAAAGTGAACTTGAAGTGCTCGGAATGCAATGAAGTTGTCCAAATGTGAAAATCTTAAGAAAATCAACCCTAAACTGATACTTACTAAAAATAGAAAGTTGGCAGAACTTAGTGAAAATTTAGGAGTTGCTTGCTGAAAACATGGTAATAGCAATGTTAGGCTCAAAAGCTGACAAACCAACTCAATTTGACCTTAACGTGACCTAAAAGATGTTCTTGGCCAAATCTTTTGCTCAAGCTTGCTGGCGGGAACGTCCCCGGAAAGCAGAAAGTAGAAAAGAAGCAGAACGAGAGAGAAAGACAAAAACCAAAACCAAAAGACCAGAACGGAGCAAAAATTTATGGGTCCCCATTTTGAATGGGGCGATGTGTGAAAAGGTCACAACAGGTACGTGGGTACAGTACGCCAGTACAGCAAAAAAATTAGTGGCCTGGGTATGTTTGGGTGTAGTATAGGTCAAAATAATTAGCGGCGAAGGGCCTATTTGCCAAGAAATGTTCTTTTAAGTGAACAAGGGGTGTAGTATAGGTTAAAAAGTGCTTTTTAAAGTGAAAAATGGGCTTAGTAGGTAAAAATATTCTCTTTTAAGTGAAAAAACTGGATTAGCAAATAAAAAAGGTGTGCTTTTGGCCACTTGAGTGAAAAGTTGAATGGCTATAATAGGTTAATATCAAATTAGGACAAAAAGTGAAATTTTTCTAAGTGACAAAAAGTGGCAAGCAACTCAAAAGCATGAACTTGGGAAGGATTTATCAAAAAGTGCTTAAAGTTTCAAGTAAAATTTTTTGGGAAGTATAATGAAAGTGAACACCTAGAATGAGTTCACTACTTTTTCTGATAAAGGCTAACAATTAAGGGGATCAGCTAGTGTTGGGAGAATACTTCAGCAAGGATGGGCTAGGGTTTTTTGTAGAGTTTATTGCAGTCATTTGCAACAGACTTTTCACTCCATACTTGAGTGTTGAGAGTCTTTGCTAGTGATAACATTTGGCCATCATAGCAAGGGTTTATTGCATACAAGCATCTCAACACTCGTGACAATTTGCCAAAGAGTTTTGTGTAGGGGTTTCTAGTAGGTTATTGGTCATGTGCTGGGGGTTTTCATAGGGTTTACGAAGGTGACAGAAGAATAAGTGTTGCTTGCAGGTGTGCTAGACTTTTTAAGTGTTCACAACAAAATTTTTACATGAAATAAAACCTTAGGTGTCTAAGATTGATAAAAAGGTTGATAGGAGATTTTCAGTAGTCTCTTAAGGTTTACAGTCTAATGTGCATCTACAATTGTTTGGTCAAAATCAGTCTTATGTCATTCTTTTTGTGGTAGTTTTCAGTGAGTGTTAGTCATCGCAAAATAAATATGTTTCATCTGTTAGGATTAGGTGCGCCATTCCTAAGGTCTATTGTAACATAATCTGTTCATATATTAGTAATTGAATAGCAATGTGGCATGCTATTGATCGATTTATCGAAAAAACCATTTTTTCGACTCGAAAGTGTAAAATCATTTGTTTAGGGGCAAAAAAGAGTGGTTTCATTAAAAAACTAGCATAATCAGCAATAAATTTTTAGAAAATTGAATTCATTGTAAATTAACATTCTAGAAGTAACTTACATGCTTGGAAAAAAAGTACTGACCTGGAAACTGAAATCTCTCAAATCTTCCCTTCAAATCCACTATTAAATCCTTTCAAATTGCTCTCAAGGATGCACAATTGTTGCATGAGCTTTGGCTATGATTGTCTAGGGTTAAATGGGAAAAAAAAAAGCATTTTTTAGCGTTTTTCAAGTGTCCAATCTGCATTTCCATGTCTGCTGTGTGTTGGCATGTTTCCGAGCACAGACATGCTGAGTTTTGGCAAGTACTCATCAGGTTTTGATGCTCCTACTTGCTGAAAACTCGGCCAACACAGATTCACAAGCTTTCCCTGTGAGTACTTGGCTTCCAAAAGAAATTGCAAGCACTCGACGAGTTTGTATATTATTGTTTATTTTAGTTTGCAGCAAACCCCAGAGAAATTATTGTGCATGGTGTGAGTACTTGTACATTTTATCCATAGTCAAGCATTAATTTCAATTTCAATGAGGGTTCACTTTCCAATTTGAAGAGAAGTTTTACCTCACATATTGTTTTGTGTTGTGTTGTCTTGCAAAAGACAAATTAAAACAAAAACAAGATGAAAGTGCTAGTCTAAAAATCATAATCATAATTTCTTACCATTTTTGGTTAAGTATATTGGTTTAAAAAACCCGTAGGAACAATATTTAACTATGGTTGATTTTTATATGAATCATTTGAATCAATATAACTGTTCATGCGTAAGAAGTAAGGTTGCATTCTCTCACATCACCCTAATAGGGACGGGCCATTTCAGAAGATTGTTGGTCAGTTTTAGGTTTGCTTTTTTTGTAGTTAATATTATTTCAAATTTGAATTAAACAGTTAATTATAGAGTGCTGTGAGTATTAACATTACTGTTCTGATCTAACTTTCTGTGTTACAATTCAGTATTTTAATTATAATTTAAAGTGATTTCTAATCAGACTTTTCCAATTTGCAATTAGAATCAGCTATTCTTCTGATCTTGTTCTTTTAATTCTATTCTAATAAAACCTCCCAACTGATTAAATCTACATTTTCATGTAGTAAACTCAGTCATAAGTAGAACTTGTGGCTTTGCAATTCCAACACCTGGTCAAAACTACTTTACTAAATTAAAACAAAATGAGTGTACTCAACAGTTGACGTCAATGGTAATTCTCAATTAAAAAGCTTCCACTGAAGGTTGATTAATCCTTTTTCCATTGGATATCAGTGATTTCCAAACAGCAATCATAATTTGATAAATCCTATAAGAAGTTGGTTGAGTTTGTTGTCATATTATGAGATTTCCTTGAAATCTATGGCTAATTTATGGTGGTGTTGGAACTACTTAAACTGACGAGATGCATGAGTTTATTGTTTTCAAAATTGCAATCATGTTGGGACAAACATTTTATTGAGATGTGATTTGTTTTGAACAGGAGCTTTGTTTACTAGGGTTGTCTTCAGAAAACTGGAACTACATAATAAGAAAATTCACATCAGCTACCTATCGGGTTATTTCACTTTCCAAAATTTGGCATTATCTGCAGAATATTCGTAGAGAAAATGGTGTGGACCTGTATGCCAAGAAGGAGAACATTGATTTTAAGGTAGTTAATTTTTGCAGACATTTAGATCTGTTCAAATGGATGCATATTGAATTTCTTATGGTGGATGTGGTTTATTTTTTGTAGGTATCAACTTAATGTACTTCGTTTATGGCATATATTTTGTTTATTCAATGCATTAAGAATGATAATCTTTTAAAAATTAGAATAGTTAATTTGCTCATTGAGAATGGTATAGCTTTGGGGCATGTTTTTACACATTTCTTATGAATTACTTTCACATTTTTTGTGTATTTTTGTGTACCATTCAAGTGAGGTTCTAAAGAAAAAATGGATAAAATACAGCCTTAAACATTCAATATTATGTTGCTTGTAGTGGTAACTAAATTTGGAAGTGCTAAGAAGCTATAAGCTATGTTATAACCAAAGCCTCAAAGAGTGAATTTTCAGCGTTTTAGGTTGCACCTACTATTGCAACACAAAACAGACAACTTATCCACTTTTCAGTGGTGAGCGATTACAATAAGCCACTTATTCAGTGGGATAAATATCAACAAATAACAATAGAAGCTCACTGGCAGTATTACCATCTGGTGTTACAATTAAAAGCTGAGGAAATGAAACTCTTTGGCAGTATAACCTTCCGAAGCTTAAATGTCAATACTTTGCATCATTAACATCATTACGAAAGAATTATCTGCTGATGACAATTGGTGATACAAATAATATCTTCTGTTTGAACCGAAAAATCATACAAACTACCAAATTACCTTGAGTTTTAAGAGCTGATATAGACAGAGACAAGTCTAATGCCACTTTTCAACGCTGGTATCATGGTTCCAGGTCTGGAAATCTCATCAGGGCTGTTGTATGTATCATCACAGGTCTGAAAAACAGAATGTAAGCTCGCTGTCATAAACCAAACAGCCAAGATTATCGTCCAACTATGTCACCAATATCACTACCATCACACCCAATAATATATAAGGCAGATATAACTCTGAAAACACCTATATATTCATTCTGTATGCATTATTTCTCTGAAAGAAAAAAGTTGCAGGTCTGAAATGTTCTGTAGATAGCATGTTCAGCACCATTAATGGCTTCATAGCATCATAAAACTCCCAAAATCCTACATCTATCATCTTGGGAAGCAATCAGCATGTATTGGCGCCCCCAATGAGAAAGTTAACAGTCCACAAAGGGCAGTGATTTGGAACAAGAAGGTCACACCCAGCCAAAGAACAATGTTATGGCTAGGTACAGTTGTACACTGCCTTGGGAATTGTTCCAGCCACCAAACTCCTGCAAGAATCACCAAAAAGGCCACCCAACACTAGAAAAATTTTTGCAAAAAGTTCTCAAACACTAACCCTTGATCTTGCCTCCCATTGCTCATAGGGATGGTACAACCAGCAAGGGAAATGATTAACAAAAACTCCAGAAAACTCACAACACAATGCTCTAAAAACCGAGCGCAACTCTCCAAAATATGCAATCCAAGAACTAAAGACATTGCTTGAAAACCCAATGGCGATTCTTGAATGAAATCACACCCAACTAGCTAGGGATTATCTTTCAATTCTGAAACCAGCAATATAGAGAGGGTTTTCTTCCTTTGAAGATCAAGGTAAGAACACGGGTTCCAATCTGACAACACAACATCATCTCCATAGCATAAACCAAATGAGCCCCCAACACCTCCTTCTATAGCTTTTGGAAGGGAAATTACCAATTAAACATTATAATAATTCTTTTCTCTCAAACGACCTTTTTGAAATAATAATAATATTTGATGTGAAAGGGCCCCTAGTTAGGCATCCAATTTTTAAAACTTTTAATTCTCTTTCCAATGAGCTATACATTGAGTTGTCTTTTAATTATTTCTCAACTTTAGACAACTTGAGTGAAATGTCAATTAAATAACTTAATAACTCTTAAGTTGCGGAAAGTATTATAACGTCATTGAAATCCAATTCTGACTATACCAGAATGAAAGTGCACTAGTAGGAAGATGATTGGAGTCAATTTGGTGACTTACTAAAAATAGACGTGCTCTCCAAGAAGTTTGGAGAACATCCCAAGCATCCTGAAACGCTTCTGAGAGTGTCATTGCAATTTAAAACCTCAACCGAGCTCAATGCCATCAACAAAAACCAAGAATTAAACTTGCGCTCTCCAAGATCTTTGGAGTCCCCTTACCAAAGCCAATTAGCCTAGGAGAACCTAGAGAATAGGCTAACGAACACCAAACTAACTGGACATGAGAATGGGACATTACAATAGCTATTTTAAAAATATATTTCTTAAGATTGATTATTTCCTCAAAAATAGTGATGGCTAAAAATATCGTTGGCTATAAATATGGCAAGCTAAAAATAGCATTGGCTATAAATAGTTCAAGCTAAAAATAGCATTGGCTATGAATAGCTCAAGTTAAAAATAGCCAATTTGACTCTAGGCTCTTGGCGATGATTTTGATGAAGCTCTTTCATTTTGATTTTGGTAGATCCTCTAAAGAAGCCCTAAAACTTGATGACCAATCTTGGTGACTTAAGTCTGATCCTTCCTCAAAAACTTGTGCAATTAAGTTTCCTTTACCTAGATTTTGTCTGTGAAGAAGGTCAGTGCAATTTTTTGGCCAACTTGATGGAGCTTGAGAAATTTGGCATCATTGACCAACAAAATATAGATGAAGCTTTTTTCAATGATGCCCTTTGGTGTTTTAAAGATGAAATCCTCACTTTGGTGTACAAGAGATGTCTTTTTTGAACTTTAATCATGATCTCAACTTGCTTTGTGACATCTAATGATAACCCCTCTTAGGCATGCTTAGGGCACTTGAAGTCACTTTATCTTTTATTTTCACTTTGACATCTTGACATCAGAACTCTCTGGGTGCACTCAATCACTTATAGCACTTTTTGACATGTTTTTAAGTTGACAACTTGACGTTAGGAAATGTAGGGGTGCCCAAAGAGTACGAGTGCACTTTTGACGTGTTCAATCATTGATAAATTGATACAAGGTGCCTCATGTGCATGCTTTGGCGAATTAAGAGTGGTTTTTCATCAAATTTTCATTTAATAAGTTGACATTAGGTCTATGGGTGTGCTCAAGCACTTGCACTTTTTGATCTAGTTTTGAGTTGAAAACTTGACATTTAATTCATTCCAATTCTTTGTTTACATTTTCCTTTAGGTGAAAAGGTGTTTTTTGGGTCACTTAAGTGATCTATTTCTTCACTGACATTGAGAAGTGCAAGCACTTTATGACTTTAGTGTTTTTTTGCTTTGCAAAATGACATTGGACCACCCTAGGGGCATGCCCAAGCTGATGGAGGCATCTTTTTAGTTATATTCCTCTTCGTTATTGGTTTCTTTTCATTATGCATTATTTGGATCACTTGTTTGCCTGTTTCCAACTTGAAATTGTCCTTAAGGTAGCTTTTCTTCATCAAAACTTGCCTCAGAAGCTCTATTGTTTTTTTTCTAGCCTTTTTCATTGCCTCTCCTTGTATCTCAACTGACATGTTTACTTTGTTTGGCATGCTTGAAAAACCTTCTATTAAGCATTGCAAGGATGTTAGCTAAAATGATGATCACTTTGATGATCATAAGAAACAAGGACATAGAAGTGACTTACAATTGAGAAACAACTAAATTGTGATTTGAAATGGCTCAATACAAATTTATTTTTAAGGGGACAACATTAACTAATGCTATAAAACAAAAATGCCATGTAAATGTCAAAGCTACAACTTGTAAATTAGATGGTTCTTTCCAATCATTTGTATAAAATATCAAGATAGTCATGAAACATTCTTTGAGTGCACTTTGTGTACACTTAGAACAGGAACCTCCTAGGTAAGATAGGAAGCTCACGAAAATGAGGGGTTTATCTTAATATACAATCAATTAGGCAATAAGTGGTTAATATCTAAATAAGTGAAGTGAAATAACTAGTGTTTCTTTGAGTTTTGTGAACATACAAGTTTTGGGTTCGGCAAGAGTTTTTCCAGGTTTTGGGAATGGTGGGGGAGTTATTAAATAAGATTAAAATTTAAAATTGTAAAACATTAATTACAAAAAATATTAAAAGAAGTTGCAATTTATCATAAATGTTAACAATATGCATGAAAGAGCTTAAATGTATACAAAATTTGTCAATCAATTATTTCAAATATATGTATTATTTATGATACCAAGTTCAAAGACTAATTTAACTCACTTCCTAGTGCAAATGCCATCAATGATGATAAAAGAAGTAGGTTATTTTGACTTAATTAAAAGCTACTTGAATTTTGAGGGAAAAAAAGTGGGTAACAAATATTTTTGTTTTTATACAATCCTCCAACCATTGCAACGGCTTTGCATCTGGAAGAAATTTGACAATGGGTGAAGTGCAAAAACATATTGAGTACAACACTAAGAGAAAAAATATTATTATATTTATGATCCATCTTTCAACTTGCAACAATAGCATTGATTCCATTGTTCCAATTTAGCCCCAAATGATAAACGAGTCTTCTTTGTTCATGCATTGTAGTTGACATATTTGGATTTTCTTAATAACATATTATGTAATTAAGTGATCTATGTGGTTGTGGATTATTGTATTTAGTCTGCTGTTCTTCATCTGTTGTTATTTAGTGTCTCTTTGCTTTTGGAATGGGCATGGTAACAATGAGTGAATAACTGATTTCCAATGTTGGGTCCTTCCAAATGGCATATAATAAATATCTTGAAATAATATCACTAAGATTTGTAATTTTTTACATTATCTTAATTATGATCAAATTGATGTACATGTAGAATTTGAGGTGGCATTGGCATTAGATTAGACATCATAACTTTTCTCAAAATAAAATAATCATTCATTTAGGTTTCTTAGCTGACTAAAACATGGCAAATATTTGCAGGGGATCTTTTTGGCCAGGACAAAACTTAAGTCATCTATGGCGTTTTTCCTCTCAATTCTTAGGGTTCAATCGAAATTGGAAGTTTCTAATCTAAATAGATATTGTTGAACTCAGTAAATTATCTATGAAAGGGTCAAAAGTTGTTTGTACTATGTGGGATCTTTTTAGTTATATGTTAATAGATAGTATCCATGTAGAATTCAAATTAGCATAAATTTGTTCATGTGTGTATTCTTTTTATTTGCAGAGTAGAGAGATTGAAGGTTACTTGCTACAATTGCTGACAAACAAAATGCAGCTCCTCTGGAAGATGCCATCTGTACTTGTGGCATCTAGTCTTCATTTAAGGTACATGCAAAGGAAGTTTTCTCTTTTGTCTTCATTACATTCTTTTTGAGGGAGTAATGCTCATTATTGAATGTTGAAATTAGAAATTATATTAATATCCACAAATGACCAAAAGTAGGTCAATGGGACTCAAGAAAACAGCAGTATACAATGGAGAGTTAAAAGGCCCATAAAGGGGAAGAACAAAGACAAAAGATACAAAACAACAGAGGACTACCAAAACAAGTGGTCAAGAAATAGGTATAAATAGCTAAGAAAGGGGAACAAGAACCCAAATAGCAAAGAACAGCCACAAAGGAAAATTGAAGAACATCAAGCAACACTGTCTGGACTAGAAATGGTGAAGTCACTAGTGCTGTCATTGATCACTGTGAAGGGGCCGATACAAGATCTGATAAGAGTAAAGATAGATAAGAAATTAATCATTTTTATCTAGAGGCCTTGAGATTTATATCCTATATAGTATTCACATAAGATGATTGTTGATTTTTATTCAATATATGCTGTTTGAATTAACTGGAATGAGGAATGGGAATTCTACCCTCTTATGCAAGTTGATATAACTAGGAGTAATGAGAATCCAAGAGCCATTTTGTAATGTCCCCTCAGCTAGTTTCAGTGTATTGGTGGATTAGCCTATCAGTGGGCCCTCGTAGGCTAATGTTGTTGTTTAGAGGGTTTTCTTTGGGAGTTTCTTGGTTCTCCGGATGTCCTTTGGGGTGCCAGTTTCCCATGTTATCTTCTCCAGTGCTTGGTGTTATTCAGGGACAACCTTCCTAAGGTGTTTCAGGGCCTGTTTTCACTCACTCACTATTTTTAGTAAGTCACTTGGACATTTGGGTCCAACCTTACTATTTATAGTAATCCATTCAGATGAGTAGAAGAATTAGTGGGTAATCTCGGGGTGTTGGCAGAATCAGTTTAATGTTGATATATTGGGTTTTTATGGAGATATGATTTATTTATTATTATTAAAGTGTTAACTTCAATAATAATTAATTCTGAAAGGGTTTATTGAAATGACCTTTATTATATATGATTTTATTCAACCATAAGGTCATTAAATATAGTCAAAAGGGGACACCAACATGAGGTTATATTATTTAAACAACAAAATCAAATATTTTAAAATATTAAATGGATAAAAAGCCAAAAGGAAATCGTGGCTTTTTGGAGGAGTATAAAAGCTTTCAAAAAAGCTCATTGTTTATTCATTCATATTTGACAAATACTCAAGCTTTTTGCTGTGGAGAAGAAACAATGGTTTTACGCAGAAATTTGATCTTGGAGAATGATAATTCTCTCAGATTTAGTAATCTACAGGTGTGAAATATCACCCAATGATTGCTCTACAGGTGGCTTCATCCAGGAGCTGCATTTGTGCTAATTGGAGATTATTATTTCAAAGATTTCAGAAGTTACGTGTGCAGATCAGAAATTAAGTGGAAGACATTATTACTGATCATCTTTCATTGTTGGCATGTGTGGGTCTTTAATGCTGGCCGTACCATTCATAGCTGGTCATACAACTCCCCAATTGGCACATGGGAGTCCTAGGGTCAAACGCCTAGTCTTTACTCTAGCAGTTTCATCCATTTGTGGCATCCAAGACAAGAGAACAATTGCGCATCATTTCCAAGGCATGATCATGTGGTCATGAAGAGTGGCGTCCAGTTTTGCAATCTTCCAGTTTGTTGGTCAAATCATTTCACACCTGCAATATTGCATATTTGTATTACGGGTATGATGAATAATTTGTTTCCTTAAACAATATTCAAATCTGAGTTAATAATTTTATGCATTTGCTTGAAGTTAGTTTATTTTTTGCAAATATTTATATTTTCGTCATTGATTGGCAAAAACATAAAAAATAAAAATAAAAAACATAAAACCAAAAAAACAAAGACAGGCAAAATTAGAAAAGTAAATATCCTAGCAGGGGTGGGATATTTCAATAGCATCAGAGCACAGTTTTCCTACCATCTTGTGTTGGAATTAAATTTTCTTGAGCAAAAAGGACTTGTAGTATACCAGAGGAGTAACCCAGTGGGAACCACCGTAGGTACCAGAAGGTGAAATTGTTTTTGGGGTTCTGGGTATTCACAGGAGCAATTCCAATGATAGCGAGAGTATTACAGGTGCCATGGTAGAAAAGGAAAAGGGACATGTAGGTTCAGTAAGTCCTGACACTAGAGCAAAGAGGCAATTTGACAACATGATGGATATGATGTCGCAACTTTTGGGTCATATGAGGTAGTTTACCCCACCTTAGCACTCCAGTCATGCTGGTGAGACTAGTGGTACTCAGGGAGTTGGACAACATAATGTAGCAGTTGAATCGTCTACTACTTCCGCAGGTTTAGTTCTTAGACCTATGCAACTGACGTTCACTCCTAGGGAGGTGCCACGGGCTCCACATGTTCAGGAGCATGAGCCACATGTATCCATGGCTGAGGAGATTAGACTCCATTATACTGGATACATGACCCTATTGCGTGAGATCAGGGAGATGTTGACTTTAGAGCAGTTCATGGATTAGAAGTGGAATAGAGTTGGTGGTATAGTTAGGGCAGAGCACATGGCACCACAGGGTTCAAGAGATTTGCAATAGGATGCGAGCAAGGTTACCTTGCCACATTTTGACAGCAGTGATAGATGCACTGCGAGGTCTTGGGTCTAGAAACTGGACAATTATCTTTCTTTGAGACCTATGCCAGAGGAGGATGCAATTGAATTCACCACACTACACTTGAATGGTCTAGCGCATGAGTGGTGGTATCACAGTTTGGTGACACTTCGTGACAATCTTATTACCACCTACGATGAGTTTACTAATAAACTCATTGAACGCTTTGATCGTAAGGATCCAGAGTTGTATTTCAGGGAGCTAGAGCAACTCAAGCAGGTTGGCACTTTGGAGTCGTATATTGTAGAGTTTCAAAGATTGTCTGTGATGGTTCCTAGTATCATAGAAAGGAGATTGGTAGTACTCTTCAATGAGGCTCTTTTAGAACCCTTACGTGGATGGATCAAGGATTTTGATCCACCTTCATTGCGTCCTGCAATGAAGAAGGCACGAGACACAGAGCTCACTGCCCCAAAAAGGCAGATTCCGCCTAAAACCATGACACCTCTAAAGGATGAGAGTCATCATCAAGTTGCAGACCAGCAAAAGAAACCCTCACAAAAATTTAATGATGACACCATAAACGACTTGAGACAGAAGAAATTATGCTTCACATGCAAAGGATCATGTGTGCCCTCTTAAGGGGAAGGTGAACCAGATGGAGTACTATTATGCGGACGAATCAGATTCTAAAAATTCAGAACAGTGAGCTGATTTGGAGGATAATGAGATAGGAAGAGAATCCACAAAGTTAGGAACAAACTTAGCAAAGCTATCCCCAATGGCACAACTCTCTAGCATCCAAAGAGAGGGATCTTTTAGAATAAAGGGAGTCTTGAGTGGGTAGCGTGTGATCACTTTGCTTGATACTGGATCCATGCATAACTTCTTTAATGAGGGATTGGTTGCATGGCATAGACTTCAGATAGAGGAGTTTGAGGGGTTTAGGGTGAGAGTTGCAGATGGTTTCACTCTCACTTGTATGAGGAGGATTCTTAATCTCACCTTGTAGCTGAATGATTACGAACTCCAAGCAGATTATTATGTTGTCAGCATGGGTGAGATGGATGTTGTCTTAGGCATGAAGTGGCTTCATGCAATCGAAGAGTTTTCCCTCAACTTACACTCTATGGAAATAAAATTTATAATTGATGGTAGGAAATATGTATTGAGGGGAATAGCTGAGGGAAGTCTACGTGCCATCTCCCTCAGTGGGAAGAAGAGTATAGGGAAAGGGAAAAAGGTCAAACAGGTGGTGGAGGAGCATGATCAATTCCAGGAGGAGTATGTTTCCATTCATTGCTCTAAAAGTTTAGAGAGAGGTAAATTCAGATCAACAAGCGGGTAATGTACAGTTTTTTATTTATCCATTATTTGAGGATGAGGCTGGTTTGACTTATGACAATCCACTCTTTGAGCTGGATGACGACACCCCTTTAGACCCTTGTGTGGAGTTGGGCAATGATCACAGAGTTTCGAATCCGAGTTGTGCATCGGGACTACAGTCAGGGCTTACAGATGTATTCCACAACATGTATATTGTGCGGAGTGCATAAAGTTTTACTTTCAACCCACTCGTACCCGATTTGACTTTGATGCACAAAGCATGCACACATGTGATGGATGGTTGGTATGAGGCATCTCCTTTCGTGAATGAGGGAAGCAAACCTTGTAGGTATCCAGAGTTTCCTCTACAAGATGATCATGCTTATGGGACACATGATACAGGGGTTGTGAAAGATCCCTTACCAATTCTACCCTGAATTTTTCAATTTTTCCTCTTGTCATAATGTCAAACAGTTGTCTTGCATGGTCTGATTTGGTTTTGCTGATTGTTTGTTTGAGTTTCATTGCTTGTTTTTTCATTGCAAAATCATAGAGGAAAGCGTAGAGATGAAAGAGAACTATTGCATAAGTGAAAGACAACAATTGCAACTCAATAGAACCCCTTTTTTTCAACTATATCAGATCTGATTACAAGTTTCAGAGGTTCGATATACATTATATCAGACTGTAACAACAGTCTAAAACCCTTATATAATGCAATATTTGACTACCCAAAATGATAAATGTTGTACCGCAAATTTAAATTTTTTGTTACACTTAGACATTTTGAAGAAATGAGTAAAAGTCTTGTTAAATCTGTCAAAAAGGTCAAAATTTGGATTTGCATGTCTCGCATGAGGGGTAAAAGCTCAAAATTTCCAAAATTTGACGATTTGGGTCTGCTCAGAGCAACCTAATCTACAAAACCCAGATCTCAGTTTTTCATCCCTACTTTTTAGGAAAACTGCTATTTTTAGAAATTTCCTAAAAATAGTAACTTTTTATGGGTTTCTTTCGAAATGGATACTGACAAACCTTTATAAAAATAGAAAGTTGGTCTGTTACAGTTCAAACTGATTTTGATTGGCTCAAAATACTTCCATATTAGGCTGGTGCAGTCAGAATCTCGAAAAGATCAGTTTTGCCCTAATGGGTCCATTCTGCTTTTTCAGAAGCATTTCAGGAGCTCCAAAGTCATCAATGGAGGTCAGTTAGCTGCCAGGTGTCAGATTCAATGATCAAGCATCAAATAGAAGACAAAATGATGAACATGCATGTTGAATGAAGGAAGGTGAAATCTGCTTAAAATTGACTAACACTGCTTGACATGGGCGCCCCAAGAGGAAATAGGCGCCCATCTTTTTAGGGCATTAAATGATGAAATTAGGGTTCGAGCTTCCAAGCAAAGTTGTTCAAAATCCTTCCAGCTCTGCAGCGAGTCCGATAGTGCAGTCAACGGATCATCTAGTCACTCGGAATTCGAGATCAATCAAAGCAGTTTCAAATAGGAGACAGTGAAAATCATGAAAATGTCAGAAAATTTTCTAACTCTGGTGAAGCTCAGTGCCCCAGGTGCCCAAGGGCGCCCAAACTTTTGGTGCCTCAAATTCAACTTTTTGACAAAGTGACTCCCAGAAGACCCCTCTCAGAATCTCCTCAGCTCCGCAATGAGCCCAACCATCAGTCAATCCGACGCCCAGATCTTCAAATCTGACAGGATCATCTGTAGAAGAGGAATTGATGAAACAAAAAAGTTTCTAAGTCTGATGAAGGTCGGAGCCCCTGGAGAGAAAGGGCGCCCATGGTTTTGAAGCATGAAATGTTAAAATTTGCTGATAAGGCCTTTAAGATCACTTCGTCGGATTCAGTCAAGCTATCCAGTGAACATGTCAGCCAGTCAATCAGATCAACGTAGCTCCCGGAATCAAGATTTCATCAGAAGATCAAAGGGAAATGAAGAACTTGAAAATCATGCAAAAATGGCTAACACTGTGAAAGTTCGGAGCCCCTGGAGGAAATAGGCTCCCATGAATTTGAAGGTCAAAACGAAGTTTTTCGCCAGAGGTGCCTCCAGAGCAATCTTCTCAAGATTAGTTAGGCTACGTGATGAATCATCCAGCTCGTTCATCGAATCAATCTGAAAGCCGGAGATCGAGGTCAAACCAGGGGTCAAAATGGAAGAAAAGTTGAAAATTCTCAAAAAGTGGCTAACTCTGGAGAAAATGGGCGCCCCTAGCCAAGAAGGGCACCCAACTTTCAATGCCTTAGTAGAATTTTCAAAATTTTCAAAATTTCAAAGATGGCATGAGGAAGAGGATGTCCAAATTCATTGAACAGGCCAAGTTTAGGGTCTTGAAGATAAAAGCAAAAGAAAGCAAACCTATTCCAAACCCTAAGTCTATTTAACACCTCTCTTCAGTGTTATTTTTATTATTTTTGCAGGTAGCATTCAAAGGAGAAAGTTGGAACAGCAAGTTCGAAGTTTTAATTCAAGATTCAAGAACTTAAGGTTGCTGATTTTCATGAATAATTTTCAGACCAGCAACATAAGACCTTGCCTTTTCATGCTTTTTTCATCTAGAAGGTCAAATTTTTGAAGGAGAAGGTCAAAGATTTTTAATTTTCAGCCATTTGGGTTTCTTCATCTCATTCTTCTAAAGAACTTTTGGAGAAATTCATCAAGTTGCAACAGCTGCTTTTTTCCTTGCATGTCAGTGAAATCTTCAGAGTCGCAAATTTTGATCATTTGGGTCCTCTCAAAACAGTCTTCTGAAGAAAACCCATATCACAGCTTTTTCAAGAAAATTTCAAATTCTAGGGTTGGCTACTTTTTCGATCAGCCATCGGTGTTTTTCAAATATGAGCAACTGGGTCCATTTCTAATTGTATTCTGAACAAAACCCAGGTGCCAGCTTTTTCGGTGAAAAATTGAAGAAATTAGGGTTTGTTGTTTTTTAGTCTAAATTCAAAATTTTAAAAAACCGAAGATCTGGGTTGTTTTGCAATGAAATTATGAGGAAAACCCATATCTCAGAAAAATTTCCAAAAAATTGTCCGTTTGAGGCCGAAAAACCAGCATTCTAAAAATAGAAAGTTGCTCAAAACTTGTCTGAACATAGGCGAGTTTACAGTCATTCTTCAAGGTTTTCAATATGGAGTACACTCCCCTCGAGTTTAAGACCAAATTAGCACTACATCAAAACTTCATCATCTTAGCTGAAGAACACGAGGTGGTGTGATATGAGAAAAAGGAAAGGTATCATAAAAGAGTTGTGCAATACTCTTCTGTTGGAAATCAAGAGAAGTGTCAGAAACATAAAGTTGCAGAGCCGTGTTGTACCCAAACCAAATTTTTTTTGCTTCACTAAGGCATTTTGCTTAATTGAGTCTTAATCTTGTTAAAGTGATGTCAGAAGGTCATTTTTGGACTTTTTAAATATGGAGCTTGTGTTAGTTTCGTGTCAGTCTGTTACTGAGGAAATTCAAGAAAAGTGAAAATCTGAAGGAAAATCATCAAAATTTTCTATCTCTGGAGAGGGGAGCACATTTTCAAAAAGGCGCCCTATCTTTTAGGGGCTCAGTTCTTGTTTTTAGGATTTGTCACCTCTAGAAGGCATTTGTCTGACATCACGTCAGCTTCGCAACGGGCTATTAGGCTTATCAAACGAACCTGTTTCGTGCAAGTTACGGAAGATATAGCACAAAACGAGAGGAACGACAAAATTGGCTAACACTGGAAAAAAGAGCAGCTTTTGAGAAAGGCGCCCATCTGTTTGAGGTGTCAAATGAAGGTTTTTGACTAAATGCCACCCAAGATGTTTGTCTCACATTTGTTCAGGCTTTGTGACGCATCCGTCAGTGGGTGAATCTGAGTTACTGAAATGCCTGAGCCAGAGGTCAAACATTGGGTCAAATCTTGGTCAAAATATCAAGGAAAAAGCAAAAGAGCACATTTTCAGAAAGGCGCCTGAGCTTTTGAAGTCTTTAATGCCTTCTTTTTGATGTTCTCAGATATTCAGCTTCTCCGTGTTATGTTCAACTCTCCGTTGCTTGTCTCCGCCAGATCAGGAGATGACTTGACAGCTTGCAGTCGGACTTTTAGTGTTATTTTGGTCAGTTCCAGAAATGGCCAAGTCTGGAGGAAAAAGAGCAACTTTTCAAAAAGGCGCCCTTGATTTTCACCCCTCAGATGATGTTTTCTAGAGAAATGTGCCTTTGCAGCTGTCATGTGGAATGAGGTCAACTCCGCAGTGAGCCTGTGATCCAGTCCTGAAACTTGGTCAGTCAGAAGTTATGAAGGATTTGTTTTTCCCTTCGTACGAGACGGAGATGAGAAAATTTGACTAAGTATGGGAAAAAGAGCAGCTTTTGAAAAGGGCACTTGGATTTTTAACCCTTCAGATCTTAGTTTTATGATATTCAGTCTCAAGGTACCTTTTGATTAGTTTTTGTCCTGCTCTACGATGCATTTGTCAGCCAGCCAATCGGTGGAGTCAGTCAGCCAGTGTCACGGGGTGAACAGAGGTCCCGAAAGAGGTTCAAATCCAAATTTTCATCAAAATTGGCTAAATCTGGAAAATGCCTAGAGAGGTCAAAGTTGATTTTTCGAAAGAAGTTGACTGGTGCGCCCTAACTTGAGTTCTGACTTCAGTTCAACTGAACGATTTCTGGGTTGTCATCTCCAGTTCACATTTTGGCATGTTGAGTGTTCTTTCAGTTTGCATGTCGAGTTAACTAGTTTGCATGTCCAGTTAACTGACTTTGCATGTCCACTTAACTGAAGTGCATGTTTGAAAATCAATTTGAGTTTGAATGCATGGCGCATTAGGTGAAGTTTTGTGAAGATTTTGTGAAGTTGGCGCTTCACTTTGGATTGTCAACTTCAGTTTCTAAAAGGGACGCTTTAGTTCTTAAAGCATAAATTTAAAGCATGTGAAGTATGGCGAATTCAATATCAATTGTCAACTGAAGCTTAATTCGCATGATGCTTTAAATAGATTTGACAACTGAAGTCTTAATAAGGCGACTTTAGTTCTAAAGCATGGTGCTTTATTTAGCTCATTTTAGTCTTCAGTTAACTAAATTGAGGTCCAATCACAAGCCAAGCGCAATTTTCAAGGTTGCATGCATTTCTTACGAATTTTAGTGATGAAACTCTATTTATTCAAGTTTAGGCGTCCATTATTCTTCATCACAAGCTTAGAGACATTACATTCTTCTTGAGCGAGCAGCAATTTAAAGGTGCTACAGGTGTCAGAATTCAGCGTTCTTCATAACAACAGATTCAGTTTGTTTAGAAGAAGAATATTCCAGACTTTGTTTTCAGTTTGCATGCAGGTTTCATTGAATTCAAAAACAAAGATAGGCGAATTCTACAGAAGCAAAGCAAATAAAACATTCTTTCTTCTGTCTTATTTCTTCTATTTATCATCTTAGGTACTTTCTTCGCATGTCAAAGAAATTCAGCATATTTTCAGAGTTTGATCATCTGGGTCCGCATACTTCAGTATTTGCAGCAAAACCCATGTCTTAGATTTTTTCGATAAAATTGCCCCGTAGTCTTCATTCTGAAGCTCTGTGCTTTTTTTCGAGAATCTCTTTGCATGTGGGCCTAAAACACATTTTTTCGAGAATCAAACTATCTGGGTTGTCTTAGAATTTGATTCTACACAAAACCCACGTTTCAGAAAAATTTCGAAATTTTTTCCCACCATAGGCTATTTTTAGCCTTGTCCAGAGATTTTCAGTTTTTCCAGAAAGTTGTTCAAGTATATTCGACTTTACAGTCAAAAGTCTTCATTTTCAAAATGCAATTCAATCTCATTGATTATAAGACCAAATCGGTTCTTATACATGATTTTGTCAGAACTTCAGATACAGACTTAAATCATGTTTATCCAGTGGTTAATCTGAGCAGTCTGGAGGGTGTTAGCAGCAATTCATTGAGAAATCTTGAACGTTCCGGATTGCTGGCAGCGGCATCTATTCCTATTACCACTTTTGATCTTGAGTTCGTTCTTGCTTGCATCAAACATTATGACTCGTCTTCATGACAAATCAGGTTAGCTGATGGGAGGGTTATCTGTAGTCTTAAACCAAAGGATATAGAGAAATGTTTTGCTATTCCTCCTTGTTCAGATAATTTCACTGTGGTTATTGAGGCCTGTGAGAAGATATGGGATGGAGATCAAGAATGTTCACAGAGAAAGGTGGCTCAGAGATGGCTGAAAGTTCAAAAGACTAATATGCCTAAAAAGGTTGGTTGTGATGAATTCAAGGATGAGGTTGCTGTTTTGATAACTTTGCTCAATCGAGTTACAGGTCAAGAAGATGCTAGCACTTTCCGGTCATGGATGTTTTACCTTATTTCCAGAATTCTTGATGGCACAGAACATTTTGACTGGGCTATGTTGATTAGTGATTGTCTACATCAGCAGATTTATGATTTTCTCAGGTTTCATGAGTTTCGTATGGTGTCCTACTTGGTCAACTTAGTTGCATTTCAAGGCAGCTACAGGCACTTAAAAACTAATGGCACTCTTGGTGTTCAACGTGTTCATGAGTACTATTCTCAGTTGGAGTTTTCTAAATCTGAACAAGATTTCCGAGCAGTGAATGATCACTTTTCTATGAGAACAGTCAGAGATCTTGACAATGAAATGCACATCCGTGTTTCTGCCAAGGCAAAATCAGTGATGGAGACTTGGGCGGATTGGTTTATCCAATTCCCTACTTTCACATACATCCGGGTTTATGGATATGTTGGAGAGCCTTTGATGTTGCCAAGGTATGCTTCAGACAAGATCATCTTCATGGAGTTTCTCAGACAGATGCAACATGTTCATTCCTTTCTTCGCAGTCGTCATAAGACTGCAGCTACTTTTCCATTTGGATTGGGAATTTTCACATGCAGAATTGCAACAGATGCAAGGCATATGTCAACCGAGATGGAAAGATTCAAACTTAAAACTCATATTGAGAGGCGTTCCTATGATCCTTTAGGTCATTATGCAACTAGGTTAGAGCGAGGGATTGCACATAAGCCAACACTTGAAGATTTTTGGGCTAATTGTGAAGATGAATTCGAGGTTCGTCGTCGTCACTATTGTAGGCTTACTATCGCTCAACTCTCTGATTACCTATCAGAGGATGTTGATGGTTTATCAGATGATGATGGAGAAGTTCTTCTCAATTCATATGTCAGAGATCAAATTGCTCGGTAGCCACTTCGCTCACCAGATTGGTATGCTAAAGAGAATACTTCTATTGAGGAGGTTTCTAGATCGGTTATCAAGACCAGCAAGCAGTTCTTGGAGAGGAAACGAAGGCGAAAGTCAGTTCCTGTGACAGAGCCGCCAGAGAATTTTTCTTCATTGCCTTCTACTTCGAGGTCAAGGCCTCGGGTCAAGGCTATTGTGATACCTCCTGAAGGAGTTAGACTCAGTGGAAACACGGGAAAGAGGACTATTGGTAAAAGGAAGCAGAAGCAAGTTGAGAATGTACCTGAGATTCCAGTAGAGACAGTCATTCAGGCTGAGCCTCGTGTTTCACGTCCTAGTTCACCACATGTGCAACCTATTGACATAGATTCAGAGCCTGAGATACCAATTCAAGTAGGATCGGAGATAACTGAACCGCCACAAATTGATACATCAGGGACAGTCTCTCCTCGAATTGATAATATTGTTCAGTCTTGTTGGTTCGAGAGGTCTTTGGGGAGACAGAGGCGAGAACCTTCATATAACCTTGATTTATTTGAGTTCGGTGAGCCTCATCAGAGAAGGTCGAACAAGAAAATCAAGAAATAGGTGCATATTGAAAAGACTCCGGAATCAAAGATTGTTATAGAAGTTGCTATTCCTCCAGAGGGTAAGAGCTTAGATGAGGTTGAAGTCGGCGACTTTACTTTCACTAAGGAAAATCTTGGTAGGACCACTCGAGAAATAGACGTGAGCCTTCTTAAGATTGTCACCAATAATCTTGAAGAACGCATCACGAAGGATGGAGAGGATAAGGCATTGCTTAAGGCTAAGAATAGTCAACTTCGTCAGTATATCTCTGATCTTGTTCACGAAAATTCAAGTAGAGCGCTTGTTCTTCCTTAGAATACACCTGCAGAACAACGAAAGCTGGATCAGTTAGTCAGTCATGGCAGACTTTTGGATAACTGGATTGAAATCTTAGTCGTTACAGGTCAACGTCTTCTTGTGGATTTGTATCAGTTAAGGAGTGATGCACATAAACTTCGTCAAGGTATTCAGTTGCTCGAGATTTCAGCTGCAAAGAGTTTAGCCAAGGATCGAGTTCTTGTGTCTCAGTTGTCTGTTGCATAGGATGCCTTGGAGATTGATGAAGATCAAGAGAAATTTTTTACTTGGAGGGAGCAAGACCTTTTCAAAATGGAGATATGTGAAAAGATCTCTACCAAGTTGTTTTCACTGAAAGATAATGTTGTTGGAGCTCTTGCACTTGTTAGTGGTTTTGTTGTTCAGATTCCGTGTCATTACCTTCTTGAAGATGGCACATATATTGCACTAAATGAAGTACAAGCTGAGTTCGAAAAGCTGATTCGTGATAGCCTTGAGGGAGATCCTATGGCGGCTAAGTTGGAGAATATTTCAGTTATTTCAGCTAGTTTCAGAAAGGTGACTGAAGATGTCAGAGAATGCATGCATACAGTCAAGGAAAGTGACAGAGAACTGAAGAAACAGATTATTGCTTTGGACAGCATCAAAGTGCCAAAAGATAGAGTAATTGATGAGTTCCTGGACGAGGTGTTGAACCGAGATGACTTTGAGTGATCTGCCAGTTGGGACCTGCAGTTAATTTCGAGGATAGAATCAAGAGCAGCAGTTAACTCGATTTTCAGTCTTGAGTTCACTTGCTGACTTCATACATGCTTATCTCTTCCTTGGGATTATCTTCACAGGAGTTAGGGTTAGGGTTTCCAGTGAACTGAAGGTAGTATCCAGTTAACTTTGCTTTAAATAAGGACGTGCATGCTTTCACATTGTCCATTTAGGTTAGATGTACCGGTTAATTGATGGTAGTTTTCCAGTTAACTGTATAGTTTGCTTTATTAGGGTTTAGCAATAAATCTTGCATGCATTGCAAGACTGTAGTTGACTCAAGGTGATTTTAGGGTTCCCTACACCTTTTGATGTCTATAAATAAGAGCTTTTGCTCATTTGTAATTAACTTTTGCACGAGAGAGAAATATATCTTGTGCCTACCTTGCCTCAATATTGCTCATTCTGTATTTGTTCATGTGTATTATCTGTTATGATGAATTGTTTAAACTTGGGTTTCATTGCATTGATAATGGTGCCACCTTGATCAAATTGTTTTGTTAACTAAACTTGTCCAGTTGGATGTCATCCTTGCTCCATTTCCTCATTCTCTGTTTTCTTGAGGACTGGATAGATTTTAAGTAATTAGCGTAGTTGTAGTTAGTAGTCTGCGAAACCAGAAAATACTTAGCTGCAACGTATATAGTTTTCGAGAAAGCCTTGTACCTCTTACAGCTGAGACAAAAAGACAGGATATAGTTTAGTTTACTTTCCTTTTCAAAGCACTTTTGTCAAGCACAACGAGGGAGCTTCCCCTCCTAATTTGAAGAGCACTCATTGCGTAGTGTGCATAGCTGTCCGTACCAACTCTTACTCCAAAGGTGCTAGTTGTTACGCCAACAAGCCGCCAAGTCATCAATTAGTGAGTCATCTTTTTGGGGCAGCGATGTTTCTCAAGAATAGAACCCATAAAGCAGCCAAAGAAGTAAAAGATTCTCTAAGTTGGATCAGAGAAGGTGAAGAGATCTTGGAGAATCAAAATATTGCCTTAGATGGTATCAATGCACCTGACTGGGACCCAGTTTCCTGCTTTTTAGCGGATATGATTGAGATTTAAAGCGGCTTTTATCTGGAAGCTTTCTTTCCGCTTTCTTTCTATTCTTGGAACAATTCTTATCCATTCTTTGAAGAAGAGAAAGAAGATAAATTGTAATAGTTGGCGTTTTCTGCTTTCTTAGGTGTTAGATGTTATCTTCTTTCTAGATTTAGAAATAAAGCTTGCTTGCTGAGCAAGCCCTAGATTGTAAAAGCAAGGAGATTTTAGGGTTCCCTACTCCTCGGCTTGCCTATAAATAGGAGCCTTCGCTCATTAGTTTTCTTTAACAGTTATTCTGATAGCAAATTGCTGAGTCTCTTTTAGCCAACAAGTTGTTATTCAGTGTCAGTTCACTTGTGTTTATGATAGCGAATTGTTGAGTCTCTTTTAGCCAACAAGTAGTTGTCGTAATCGCTGTCCCTTTTGTGTAAGAACAAGTTTGCAAGCCTCTTTAGCTTCAAGTTCTTGTTCCGTCCATGTGTTAGGATAATCTTTGTTCCAGAAGTTTGAGAAATAAAATCATGAGCCTCCTTTGCCTTGGTATAATATCTCAGATTTCCATTATTTGTGTTATGCTTTTATGATCTTAATTTCAGCTTACATTGAAGTGTGTAGATGTTTGTTGGAATAGAGTTTATTGAAGCACTTTGTCAGAGAATCAACCTTGTTCATTTCTAGTTTCTCTTGCTTTGCGTATTACTTGAGAAGTTAGAAACTTGTTTAGCTTAAGTTAGTCGTAGTTGAAGTTCTTAATCAGAAAATCTCAGCTGCGGCGTTTGTGTTTTATAAACCTTGTGCTCTAGTTGATCAAAAAGATGAGCAACTTAGTTCTTAGTTTACTTTCTTTCAACACCATCAGCAAGAGGGAGCTTCCCCTCCTAATTTGAAGAGCAGTTTTACTGTGCATAGCTGTCCGTTTCAAATACGCATTCCAGAGGTGCGAATTTAAACGCCAACAATAAACACATACCCGGATGTATAGCTCCAATTGTAGCTTGATTATTGAAGTCAAATCATGAATCACTTCGCTGTTACAACTTCAAACGGTATGGCTGAGTATGATGACGAAATAAGTGTTGTAGAGGATCACCAATAGGCTGGAAATAATGATAAAAATAAGGAACATCAACCTTTTACCAAACCCTAGGTTCCTCCCAAAATACCCAACAAGCAACCTTGATCAAAACTCCACGAATAAGGTACCAAATCGAAGATAAATTGTTGTTGTGGAAGAATATGCAATAAAATCAAATACCCATGTGCCTTAGCTGCCATAAACTATCAAAATCTGCAATTATTTTCTAATAACTCCCTGCTGCAATCAATTCTAAGTGCAGATTAACCTGTAATGAAGTCCAATGATGCCAAAATGGAAACCCATAGTAGATTTCTCTGTTCTGTGAACTGGGTTTTTGTCCAATCCACTATCCTGCAAGGGATTTCGTCCTCAGAAGACCTGTATGCTACTGTAACCCTCTTCCAAGAGCTCAAACCTGCAATTGCTTTTGTAAAAATGAGAATAGAATGATCAAAAAAGAGCCCAACACATTGCTTTATAACCTCTCATGGACTTTTTTTAATAAAAGTCAATAAAATAATTTTCTTGAGAGTCCTTCCTCATCCAAAGAAAATGGCCACTTTTTAAAAACAACTTGAGTTGCTAGGATGGGGGCACTTTTCACTATTGAATGAATGAATGCTTTTAATTACGTCCACGAGACCTGCTGACCTATGGGACCCACGAGACAGAAACGAAACCACATTTTGCAACAAATCGAGCAGCCGCCGACCCCACCAACTACTCTCTGTTTCCCTCTAACTCTTTGTTGATTTTGTTTCTTCTACTGTGTATTTTGATTAGGTAACCTGCTGTTTCAGCGATCTTCTCCTCTTCAAACAAAGCCTCTAACGATTTGACTTTAAATAGATCCGAGTAACTGCACCTAATGTCCTCGTAAGCTTTACACTGCATGACGTAGTGCCATTCTGTTTCCACTAAACCCGAAGAGCAGAAACAACAAATCCTATCAGCCCATGCCTCCTTGGGTATTTTCCATCTCCCTGTTTCACATCTCAAACGGTGAGAGCTGGTTCTCAACTGGGCTATCAACATTTTAGCCTTCCACTTTATATCTGCCCCCACGTAATACTTTTGCTTGTGATCACAAGTGTGGTTAAAGTGCAAAACATAGTATTCTCTTTTTCTACTAAGTTGTTTTGACCACAAGATTTATTTGACTTTTTCTTTTACATACCTTTTAATTTCTACATTTGTGTTTGGACACTCCTGCATGCTTATCCCCCATTTTTCCATCCACTTGACATTTTGCCTCATCCACGTGCTCTTCCTTCTAGTTAAGTTTGCTTATTCACCTTATGATTTTCAGTTACTATTCACCTTTTAGTATTCCATTAAAGCAAACCTTAATATTTTCACTTTAACCTTGGATTTATCAACTGAACTCCAAACTGAAAGGCTCATAAGGCTCCTAGCTAAACTCCACAACCCCCGGTAGGGTCCCCTAACCATTCTGCTAACCTACGAGAATCTTAATAGTAGGCCAACCTCCGCTACGATTGAGCTGTCTAAGGAAGGGACATTACAGTCCTTGCTTTCTGGGATTGCTTGCCCCCAAGCAGTTGCAAAGCTGGATGTTGAAGTATCATCTCTCCTTCCCATGTGGCATCCTCCAATGGCAAGTCTCTCCAACAAACCAAATACTCTTTGGTCACTCTGCTCCTCAACCTCCTCTCCCTCTTGTCCAAAATCTCTGCAGGAATCAAAACTAATCAACCCTCCTCATCCAATGGAGGCAACTCATGTGAAGAGACAACATGCTGTCCAAGAGCCTTCTTTAGGCAAGATACATGAAAGACATTTGTATCTTACCTTCGGAAGGTAACTTAAGCTCATAGGCTACCTCTTCAATCCTCTTCAATACTCTGTATGGACCATAAAACTGAGGCTTGAGCTTTTTTGCCCCACTCTTCTTATGGGTACTTTGTCTATAAGGATGTAGGCGTAAGAAGACCATGTCTCCAACCTCAAATGTCCTCTCAATCCGATGTCGATCTGCATACATCTCCTGCTGATTTTGGGTGTGCCGAATATTATCCTTAAGTGCTTTAAGGAATATCCTGTCCATCCTATAACCAATCTCAAGCTCTAGGCGCTCTACTATCACCCAATGCTAAGTCCTCAAAAGATAAGGCATCATAACCATACAATGCTCGGAAGGGAGTCATACCAATAGACATGCGGTAAGTAGTATTATAACAATGCTCAGCCATATACAACCTTATCACCCATGCCTATTGTTGACCCGAAACATAGTTACACGGATAACCCTCAAGAAAACACCAAACAACTTGCTGCTCCACTCCGATTAAAATACCCAAACACCACTAACCGTGAAGTAACATATTGAATTCCATGTGAAATAATGTACCAAGCAAATCAATACCTGGTTCCCAAATCAAAATATAGAACCTGTTGTATGAGATGTAGAACATCAAGACAATGTGAAAATGAACTCTACATGCCAAGAAACCAACACAAATGGCCACCAAACCTTGCTGTCATAACTCGGACTAGCAACATAGGTGCTGTCATCTAACCAAAGCAAATCAAAATTACCCATCTCATACCTTATGTCCCTCGAATAGACTTCATGCCACACACTCCCAAGCGACTCAAAAGCTGATGTAGACCATGCTAAATCTAGAAGTGCAATGGAAACCCAAGTAGGACAGCCACTAATCCGTGAAGTACCAAATAAAATGAAGTCACCTACCAAGGAATATATTGCTGCCATATCATAAGATATTGGTGACATAACCAAAGAGGAGTTATGGATGCCATCAATACCCATCAGAGACAACCCTTGAGTGGCCGATCCACTATGAGTGTCATCAAAAGAATCTTCATCATAATCGTGAAAATGATTAACAACAACTGAATTTTCTGAATTGGCCAACCTTTGCTCATCATCATCTATGGAGTGGTGAATGTCGTGAATTTGTTGAAGATGAAGTTTATCTTGTTGAGCCAACATCTTAGCTCGCTTTGCTTTTTCTAACCATCCTTCATTCAACTTTTGGGACTGCTCTATATCAGCTGCTCCAAAGTGTCTGAAACCAGTCTTATAATAAGATGCATCATATAAATTACCATGACCAATGCATGCATCTTGTGTACCAACACTTATTGACTCTTCTTCACAAGTTTTTCCATGTGTAAGGGTAGCAATCTCATAAGAATGAGGAAGAAAAATATCACTATCCCAAATCAAACCTTTGGGATCTTTTTCTATGCATGCATTGTAGTCATCAAAGAACATCGAGTCTTGATTCGTCTCATGCTTTTCCCAAGTGATTAGAGATGGAAGTGGCTCAAACAAATCTTCATCTTGGATGCTATGATATTTAAAATCAGACTGCTTGCATTCTAAACTTGTCATTTCATTCTCAAGTGGGAATAGATAGTGGTTGTCTCCATACTGAAAATCAGAACCTTTGTCTAGCTCCATTGAAGTAATTTCATGATCCTCAGCACAAGTTGAATGTTCTTCATCAATTTGTTCAATTTCTACACTTTTTGCATTAGCATTTTTCTTTATAGAAGCAATTGTTATAAGTGACTGATTTTCTGAATTATGCAATGAATTAGACATACACAAAAGAAGACAAAGTTCAACTAGCTCTTTGTCCTTATCCTTTACCAATTTGACTGTCATGTCCTTGCCTGTAAGCAACTACAAGTAATCCTCTTTCATCAACCCTAAAGCCTCCTTGAAAGAGTGCGAATGTGAATGAGGGATACCATGTCCCATTCCTTTTTGTCTTTCCTCTCTTTGGGCTGTCCAAATGAAGCCTTCTATGTGTTTGTGGGTGCTATCCATTCTTGACAATGTGTGAGCAATTTTATCATCCTTCACCACCAATTGATCACGCAAGTCTTCCAAAACCAAAAACTTTTGTTCCAACTGTCCTTGGCTGCCATAGACTGATTTTTCATCATGTGTAGGGGAAGTAGAATCAATTATCATTCTAGAGGAAGCATTAAGATCACCCAAAGAATCCATACAATTGCTTTCCATATCATTAGCATGTTCCATGCTTTTGTAATCTTCAAGGTTAGAGTGCACTTGCATACACTTTGCAACCCCAATTCGTAGCATTTCATGTCTTGAAGCTTTGTCTTCAACATATTCAGTCAAATTATCATCATCATAAGCTGATATATTTTCCGTTACTAACCAAACCCAAGATACAGTATGCTAAACAAACCAAACATTATCAAAATGCAAGATCTTCCTAGTAGACAGCCTCTTAGTCTCTATAATCAGCTCTTTAAGACCAAATGCTTCAAATGATCTTAACAATTGTTCTTTCTTTGTAGGTGATGCATGACTAGCCAAATTGAAATGAAATATGTTCCATTCCACACAAATGGATATATCATTTGTGGCTGGTCCATCAAGTGTGTAACTATTATCATCATTGTTTTGAGCCTTCAAGGAGCTCTCTAAAAAAGAACAATCATAAACTCTAGGATGCAAACTAGACCAAATTGGATATCTTAAATCATTCCTCCTTTCTTCTTCACACAACTCAACATGCTCTTCTTGTGGGCTTACCTCACGAAGCTCTTCCCTTGTATGCTCATCATCTACACATTCTTCCCTTGGTAGAAATGAGGACCTAATGTATGACTCTCTTTGTCTTCTTGCGTTATCAAGCTAATTGCATCTTTCTTTGACCTCTTGGAAGTGTTGTCTTGCTTGGGCAGCAAGCATCTTGGTTTTTTTGGCTCTTAGTGACCAGCCATCACACAACCCTTGTGTCCTTTTAACATTTTTCATAGTATGGTGAACAAAATCAGGACCTTTGTGGCTTGAATCCACAATATATATCTCATGTGTAACACTCTCAACTTGAGTACCATCATAGGAAGACTCAACATCATTACCTTCATGTGAAAAGGATGCTACCTCATGATTAGAACTGTTGTTGCAAAAATCAGAATAGGTGTCATACCCTGGTGTCATGTTTTCAACATCTCCAATGGGCTGATCCATGATTGTAACCTCTTCCACTTTGTGATCAACATGTTGACTCAATGGTGTGATATGAATCTCCACTTGATCCAAAGTTATTTCTTCTTTAGGACTCCCACCTGATGACTGATTTTCGCATTCATTGTGATCACTTGTAGGCTGGCAAACTACAAACAAGTGATTCTTCTACCGTTCCTTGTTCTTGCACATTAAGCTTTTCACTTTTCCCATCCTATCTTTTGATATTTCTTTCCTTTTTTGCTGCTAATATGGACTTGAAAACATCAAGTCATCTTCATCCTCATCCGGTATACCCAAGAATTGTGTGAAAGAAAGCATGTCTTGTATCTTTTGAGGAAGAGAGCAATATTTGTCATAGCTAGCTATAATTGCTTTATTTGTTGGTGAAACATGAGGACTCTTACTTGTTCTAATAGATGGAGATGATCCACTAGAGTGCCCAAATTTCTTTGAAATTGTATTATTCAATCGCTGCAATTGACAGTTGATCTTATGTTGTGATTGTTCTAACTCTTCCCACACCTGTGTATCCTTACACAACTTTTCCATGATGACTCGTCATGCTTCCCAACTGAAAACTAAACCAAATGGAAGTACACACAACTTTGAATGCACCCAACAGGCTGGCAAGATCCAAGCTCTAATACCACTGAAAGATCCCTTACCAATTCTACCCTGAATTTTTTCAGTTTTTCCCTCTTGCCATAATGTCAAACAATTGTCTTGCATGGTCTGATTTGGTTTTGCTGATTGTTTGGTTGAGTTTCATTGCTTGTTTTTCATTGCAAAATCATAGAGGAAAGCATAGAAATGAAAGAGAACTATTGCATAAGTGAAAGACAACAATTGCAACTCAATAGAACCCCTTTTTTTCAACTATATCAAATCTGATTACAAGTTTCAGAGGTTTGATATACATTATATCAGACTGTAACAACAGTCTAAAACCCTTATATAATGCAATATTTGACTACCCAAAATGATAAACACATACCTGGATGTATAGCTCCAATTGTAGCTTGATTATTGAAGTCAAATCATGAATCACTTCGCTGTTACAATTTCAAATGGTATGGCTGAGTATGATGACGAAATAAGTGTTGTAGAGGATCACCAATAGGCTGGAAATAATGATAAAAATAAGGAACATCAACCTTTTACCAAACCCTAGGTGCCTCCCAAAATACCCAACAAGCAGCCTTGATCAAAACTCCACGAATAAGGTACCAAATCAAAGATAAATTGTTGTCGTGGAAGAATATGCAATAAAAGTAAATACCCATGTGCCTTAGCTGCCATAAACTATCAAAATCTGCAATTATTTTATAATAACTCTCTGTTGCAATCAATTCTAAGTGTTGATTAACCTGTAATGAAGTCCAATGATGCCCAAATGGAAACCCAAAGTATGCTGCTAAAACCCTCTTCCAAGAGCTCAAACTTGCAATTGCTTTTGTAAAAATGAGAATAGAATGCTTAAAAAGGAGCCCAACACACTGCTTTATAACCTTTCATGGATTTGTTTTTAATAAAAGTCAATAAAATAATTTTCTTGAGGGTCTTTCCTCATTTAAAGAAAAGGACCACTTTTTAAAAACAACTTGAGTTGCTAGGATGGGGGCACTTTTCACTATTCACCTTATGATTTTCAGTTACTATTCACCTTTTACTATTCCATTAAAGGAAACCTTAATATTTTCACTTTAACCCTGGATTCATCAACTGAACTCCAAATTGAAAGACTCATAAGGCTCCCAGCCAAACTCGGCAACCCCCGGTAGGGTCCCCTAACCATTTTGTTGACCTACGGGAACCCTAATAGTAGGCCAACCTCCGCTATGACTGAGCTATCTAAGGAAGGGACATTACAGGTTGATCTTGGCCAACGTGGCATATCTAGTGTGGTTAGACTGATGTAGTAGGAGTTATCTGGAGGCAAGAAGGACAAACCACAATTTTTCCCTTGGGATCCAGGTGGTGTTATGTTCTTTCTTCAAACAGTGATTGATAAGGATCTAGAGTTGAGATTGCTTAAGGACAAGCAATTTCGGGAAGGGCGGACTATAATGCCCCCTCCTTAGCTAGTTTGAGTGTATTGGTGGATTAGCCTATCAATGGGCCCTCATAGGCTAATGTTGGTGTTTAGAGGGTTTTCTTTGGGAGTTTCTTGGTTCTCCGGCTGTCCTTTGGCGTGTCAGTTTCTTGTGTTCTCTTCTCCGGTGCTTGGTGATATTCAAGGACAACCTTCCTAAGGTGTTTCAGGTTCTGTTTGCACTCACTATTTTTAGTAAGTCACTTGGACATTTGGGTCCAACCTTACTTTTTATTAGTAAGCCATTCAGATGAGCAGAAAAATCAGTGGGTAACCTCAAGGTGTTGGCATAATCAATTTAATGTTGATATATTGGGTTTTTATGGAGATATGATATATTTATTACTATCAAAGTGTTAACTTTAATAATAATTAATTCTAAGTGGGTTTAATGAAATGACCTTTATTATATATGATTTTATTTAACCATAAGTTCATTAAATATAGTCAAAAGGGGACACTAACATGAGGTTATATTATTTAAACAACAAAAGCAAATATTTTAAAATATTAAATGGATAAAAAGCCAAAAGGAAATCATGGATTTTTGGAGGAGTATAAAAGCTTTCAAAAAAGAAATTTGATTTTGGAGAATGGTAATTCTCTCAAATTCAGTAATCTACAGGTGTGAAATATCACCCCAAGGATTGCTCTACAGGTGGCTTCATCAAGGAGCTACATTTGTGCTTATTGGAGATTATTACTTCAAACATTTTCAGAAGTTAAGTGTGCAGATCAGAAATTAATTGGAATACATTATTGCTGATCATCTTTCATTGCTGGCATGTGTGGTTCTTTAATGCTGGCTGTACCATTCATAGCTGGCCTTACAACTCCCCAACTGACACGTGGGAGTCCTAGGGTCAAACACCTAGGCTTTACTCCAGCAGTTTGATCCATTTGTGGCATCCAAGACAAGAAAACAATTGTGCATTGTTTCTGAGGCATGATCATGAGGTCATGAAGAGTGGCGTCCAGTTTTGCAAGCTTCTAGTTTGCTGGTCAAATCATTTCAGACCTGCAATATTGCATATTTGTATTACGGGTATGATGAATAATTTGTTTCCTGAAGGAATATTCAAATCTGAGTTAATAATTTGATGTATTTGCTTGAGGTTAGTTTATTTTTTTGCAAATATCTATATTTTCCACATTGACTGGCAAAAACACAAAAAGTCAAAAAAAAAAAAACATAAAACCAAAAACACAAAGACAGGCAAAATCAGAAAAGTAAATATCCTATCAGGGGTGGGATATTTCACATTTGTTTTTGGAAATTTGATCACAATGTTTTCTGCAATTTTCTTGCCACTTATAACTTTACAAATGCATGCCAAGAATTGGGAACAGATCAAGCCTCCTTCTGTTTATCTGTTTATTTTTATTGTGCCTTTATGCAAATCTTATCCCATTAGTTGGTTGTGTGCTTCCCATTCGTAAGATGGTTTTTTATGGATAGATTTTTCACGTCATGTCTCATTGAACATTTTCATCTTTGAAATTTCAGGTCTATGTTATTTTCCTTGTATATGGATGAAATAGAAAAGAAAATTTACAGCAATAGTGCAACAATCAGGTAAGTTGTGGAAAAACCAGATTTGCCTGCATGCTTCTTTTCAATTTTGGCGATAACATTCCAAATTGTAAAGTTGGATTTGCATGGTATTAATTGTTTGTTATTTGTTTGTTGTAGATATTTCTCTTCGATCAGTGATTCTCAATATCTTTTGGACGGTATGTAAATACTATTTATGCATCTTTGTGGCCACACAATTGCACATGAGGGAGGGAGTGGGAGAGAGATAGAGGGAATGAAGGGAAATATCTCATAATTGTAGAGTTTGTTTATGCTTGCTTACTTTTTCAAAAGGCTCTTAGTGTTCTAAGAAACTTATTGAGACAGACCTTGAAATGAGTATTCTAAAAAATGTCACTTTATTATCTCTTGAAATAAGTACTATAGCATATAGGAAGGCTGCTGGTTTGTCCTAAAATTTTAACTTTAGATTGTTATTGTATTAGTGTTTTAAGCCTAGAAACCATAGCACAACAATAACATGCTTTGTAGCAGTTTAGCCCTTGTAAGACTTAAGTTTTGGAAGAACATTTGAATCAGTTCATGTCTCATGTTTTTGTCTCATTGGGTATTTTGAATTCCCCAAGGTAGCCTCCTTTCTTGATTTTATTACTTTTTTCGTCATTTTTCCTCAAATTGGTCAAAATTCTTACCATACTTAATGAAATATTAGATGCATCTTAAAATGGGATAAAAGCCTCAACCTATATGTTGGATTTACTTTCTTCACTATTCAAAGAGTCAAAATGGTCCACAATATGGGAGGGAAAGTTTTGTATGCTAGTTGTGCTGTCATTGTATGGTTTCTTATGTTTTTATAGCCATCATGCTTCTCTTCATTTATGAACGCATTAATTAGTTTACCTATCCTTCTAGAGAGCCAACTGTTTGGCTTGAGCTTAAGGTACACTTGAACACTTGTCTTAAAACCTATGTGTTTCTATGTTAGTCTTAGTACAACCAGGCATTTGCTTGAGCTTGCCTCATATTCTTCGTACATTACTTTAATTCACATCTTTTGGAGCATCTCATGAGGGACTTGAATTTTTCCCTAGTGGGCAATCATTGCTGATAGTCATGCATTAAGGATTCTAGTTAGTTTGCCCAACTTCATAAACGAAGCAATGGATAAGGCTTGGATATGTTAGTGGGTAAGGCTTGGATATGTTTTTTTGTGTTTGGGTAGAATTGATAAACAAGCAATGGCATTGTGATAAACAGATGACTTCTATCCTAGGGAGTTTTAAGATAAACATTGTTCTAAATTGTAGGAATCTAGATGTGTTGTAAGCTGAAGTGATGTTAACAATGAGCTGGAAGTAACAATTAGAGAATGATATGCAAGAAAGATAATATAAATGAAACAATAAATTGTATTTGTTTGTGTGTTTAGTACATGGCATACTGTCTTCAGAGATGCATGACTTCATATCCTCTAGCAATGGCTAGGCTATGATTGTGCATTCTTATAACTCTGTGCTTTGAGATTGATGTTATAGATATATATTATACATTTACATGGATGGTGGTTACATAAAGTATGGGTTTGCGATGGTTAGGATGCAGCAATAGATAATGGTTCACTTGTTTGTAAGTGGGATGATTTTCCTCCTAGGTAGATGTTGGGGGATAGGTATGCTGACATGGTGTGATCCTTAGGAGCAGGGTTTGATATGTTGCAAAGTAGATGTTGTGGGGATAGGTATGCTGACATGGTGTGAGCTTTAGGAGAAGGATTTGACATGGTGCAAATGCTTGAGCTGGCGCAATTCATGCAGAAAATGTTAGTGTGTGTGCCAACTATAGACGATCCAAAAAGGCTGGGCACAAAATGCTATCTTGTGCTACATGATGCCAATTTTCTGGTATGGTGGCATTGAGGTGAGCCATTGTTGAGGATGATGTAACCTTGTAGGGGTTGGTATAGTATTGCATGGCATGGAGATGTGTGGCTAGGCCTATCTCATTTTCACTTTCATCAAAGAAATGGTCCCTCTTGTGCCTTTGTTAGTGATGAAAGCTGAACTCTAACTTTTGAAGGTTTTAACACTTAGCATGCATGTCATATTGCCCTTCCTTGACCACTCAAAAACAATTGATGTGTGCCATGGAGAGTACATGTTGTAGTCTTGATGATCTAGTCATGGCATTGTATGTAAGTGTTCAATAATTGACTTTGAAGGGTGTTGAGTGCTTGTTGGCCCCAACAAATGTGCAAAATATGACTTAAGGAGCTGAATGTTGAATATTAGATGAGAACCCAGATATAGTAGTGGATCAAGAATGAAGACAATATCTCTAGGTCTGTGCACTTTGTAAGGACAACAACATAGATGCTTGATCTTGTAGTGTGGATCCTTATAGCTATCCATTTGAAGATGCAACTTAACTTTCTCACATACCTTGAACTGGTGAGGTTTGTGGTGAGCATTATGTTGCTTTGCGTTTCTATTGTTGGAAAAAGAATATATATTGAATCTACCAGTAAACATGTTGGATATGTTGGAAAAACATCTTTACGTGTCCAATTGCATCTTTCATTTCTATGATATTGTGCTAGATGTCACATGGTAGGAGTTGTCAAGAGGGAAGCTAGTTAAAAACCAAGATGTGTTTGAAATGGACTATGCAAGATTGATGCAAATATTTGTTTTAGACATGTTACATGAGTGGCATATTCTTATCTAAGGTGTGCATATGAGCACCATGTACATGCACAAAAACTAAACAACACATCCAACAAAGCTCACTTAATATGGCTAACAAACTATGGATTGTAGTTAGACATGATGGATGTAGGAAGTCCAAAATGTGTCCATACATGGTTGAAGAAGAGACATATTGACTTTGGGGTGTTGATCATTTTCATACTTTTAATATTGATGGCTATTTTTGAAAATCTATTCATGATGACAAACACAATGTCACCTTGGTGGTTTTTCATCGGCATCTCAAATAGGAAATCCATGTAGATAGACTTCCATGGCCTAGTTGGAATTGGCTTTGGTGTATACAACCTAAGCTTCTTGTTGGTTATATCTTGGGGATGCAACATTAAATACATGACTTGATATGGCACTCTATGTCACTACACATATGATGCCAAAAGAAATTTCAGAAAGCAAACAAGGTCTTGGTTATTTTGAATTGTCTTGCTGCTTTGGAATAATGTGTTTCCCAAATGATCCATCGGCAATGTCACAAATTATCTATATCGCTCTCACATGAGGTCACAACTTCTTAGTATTATCAAGTATTTGCAACTAATTTCCTATTAAATTTTTCTCTTATGCAAGTAATTTCATTACAAGTTGTATCAAAGCATGACCTTAACACGTAGAAGGCAAAAAACAGGGCAATTTATTTTTTTGGTTTAGGAGGACAAGTTGTCAAGCACATATCTCTATTGATTTTTTTTTAAAATTTGGAGGGTTTATGAAGAGTACATTGAAGCATCTATAATCTAGATTTGAGGTCATTTGGAGCATTTTGGAAGGAGTTATTGAGAGACTAGGTTTTTTAATCAAAATTCACTTCCAAGGCCACAAAATATCAAATTTTTTCGAGATTTCTTCACCAAAGTGAGGTCTATACTCAAGTGAGTTATAGTGAAAAATTTGGCTTATTTTGATTCGTTTGAGTAAGTTGCTTTGAAAAATATTTTGGAGCATCATGGTGGAGGCTTCAACAAGAGGCAAGGGAGTGAATCTAGTTACAATCAGTAAGTCTCCTAATAAAGATAATACACTATTAGAAGAGATGGATTCCACAAATGTTCAAGCTACTACAAATGCAACAACCTTTGAGGTTAAGGAGAGAATCTTGTTGATGGTGTCCAAGAAGGAAGATAGCGATGTATTATTCAAATAATTTGTTTCTCTCTAAGAGTTCTATGGATTCGTCATGGGTGGATTCACACCACAAGACTTGGGAAGAAAATGTGTCTTCTAGGTGACATGATGCTTTTAGTTTTTGATTTAGATCTAAAGCTAGACAATAACCTAAATAATGCTATGGCAAGGCAGTTCACACCGAAGGTGGAAATGTGTAAGTGTGATGGCAAGGTCCAACCAATTGGCTATTCCAAATGGAATAGTTCTTTGAGTTTCATCATGTTCCATGTCAATAGAAGTTTGCAATGGCATCATTATATTTGGAACTAGATCAATTCATTTAGGATCACTGGCTATGTGAAGAGAAGAAAAAGAAGGGATGCATTGTCACATGGTTTGTTTTGCAAGAAGAACTCTCAACACATTATGGTGAATGGACAACTAATTTAGCTAGATGACTAGATCAAAGTAAATAGATGCTAGAGAAGGAGGAAAAAAGGGAGAAGAAAGAGAAGGAAAAGGAGGTGGAGGAGGAGTGCCAAAGCCAACAATATCTTGTCTTGCACTATGACTAATTGGAGAGATGCCAAAGGGTCTACCACCCTTAAGAGACTAGGACCATACCATTTAGGTGGTATTGGAGTAGATATTGCCTACTATTAGGTCATATCATTACCCTCATTTGCAAAAGAGTGAGATTGACAAATTGGTAGAGAAGATGTTGGATGCAGGATAGTCAATGTTACCTGAGCTCATTGAAGAGGAATGCATCATCTTGGATCTCAGATTAATTCTCTAGAAACACAAAGAAGTTACCACAACAAATGGAAGAATCTATCCAATGGAGATGCAACATGGAAGTGTTAATAAGCTGCCCTGTTCTGCCTTTATCTTTTTTGTTTTGATTTGATGTGTTTAGAGAAGACGGAAATGCAGAAGATTGTTTTTGTGTTTTCAATACATATAAAAATTAACAATATATGGAAATACCCACAACCAGCAATAACTGAAAGTACAGTATATCATCAAAACTAAAGATACCTAGATGGTGAAACGACATTACAAAGCAAAATCAGACATACCCATTTGCTGATTTCAAATTACAGTGAATAATAACAGCAAACCAGCAAAACTGGTCTCATAAAACCCTAGACGTCTCCCTCCAAGAATGGCCTCCAAATGATGCAACTATATATCAATGAGTTGCAAAAACCTAGGCACCCAAAATGCACACAAGAGTCTACTCCAAACCCTAGGCATCCATGCAATAACAAGCCTCACGCTTCCCTAGGCAAGTGTGCCCAACAATGGAGAGGGAATGAACAACAAATAATCCTCCAAGTCCTCCAATCTGCCACTCCTCAAACATCAATATCTATCTAATACTGAAATGTTAATGAACAATGAAGTGCAGTTGTGATCCCTGTATGGAATCACCAAGAGACCCTCTAGATTGTGTCTTTCAACAACATGGAGAATGTTTCCTGCAAGGGGTTTAGGTCCCACTCAAGTTGCACAAATATTTACTTTTTTTATATATTTTCCCTTATGTCTCCCTTGACCCCCCTTTTATAAAGCAACTTTCTAAAATAAATAAGTTAAATATTTAATTTTAACTTTAATATTTTTATGTTATTTAAAATAAATGCATAAGACCGTTTAAATATTAAAATACTAATATCATCTGCTCCCACCGACACTCCTAAAAATAGCAGGATAGACAACTGGCTCTATGAGTGCCAGAAATTGGCTTACTAAAAATAGTATGGGAGAAACCACCAAAACACTCCAAACAAGGGTGTTACAAAACTCTCTACCACACCATGTTGGATAAACTGTCACCAAAGCTCACTAACCATAACCCCATTAGCCTATGGGAACTATTGAATAGACTAACTCCGCCAAACTGTTGAATAGGTTAGGAAGGGGGACATTACAGTCTGCCCTTCCCAAAATTGTTTGTCATCAAGCAATTTGTACTTGAATGCCATGGTTAAATACCAAGATCCCAAATGAATCTGTAGAATGCTTTGCCATGCTTTTGCTGCACTACGCTGATACTACTGATACCACTATACTCAACAACTCTGTCAATCCTTCTTGTAAAATGAAGCAGCTTGCCAGTCATAGAAATTCTCGAATCCCACATCCAAATTGGAATTCCACCATTCTCAATACCTGCTGACTTTCACTATGCCACTCTAATATAAACTATCAATTTATGATGTCCCCTTGAGGTTTGGTTTTGAAATTTTTGTTTGTTTTGTTTTTTCTGATTTTTGTTTTTTTGCTAAATATCTTTCCAGAAATAAGATAATTGCAGGAAAGCAAAATATTAAGGAATTTCATAAAATAGAATTGGACCCAGTAATTTTATTGCATCAAAAAACAACTTAGAATCATACCCATTTGGCAGATGGAATTGTTACAGGTTAGTTGTCTCTTCACCAAATGTGTCTCATACGTTGTAGATTTGATACTATCTTTTTGATAAATCCTAGGTGCCTCTAGAAGGATGAAATTCTGCCTCCAATTGCAAGCGACCTGATCTGAAACTCCCACGTGTCTAGTTGATGATGTACGACCAGCATAAAGGAGCCCCACGTTCTAGATAAATGATGTCTGTTTGTTGTTGCAAACCTTGATATGACTACAAATTTGTACGGCCAGGGTATGTAAAGAACCGGACCAAATTTTTTCCAATTCTTTAATGAACAATTCAACTCAAGCACACAATCACCCGTTAAGGTTAGCTCCAAAACCAAAACGATGCGGAAGGTAACTCTAACCAAGAATGTGCCTAGGAGAGGCGAGCATATGGTCAGAGGATCTTGTGCATGCAGTACTGGAAGTAAACAATGCTGAAAGAACTCAACGCCAAGAATGTGCTTCCAAACCCAAGGTGGGCAAGGAGCTACCATATGGCGGAGGTACTGAAAGAGATGATGCAATGCTGAAAAGTAAACTCAACACCAAGCATGTGCACTCCAAACCCAAGGTGGGAATGGTGCTATCATATGGTGGAGATTCTATTGATGACAATGCAGTGCTGAAAGTAACTCAATCATCAAGCATGTGCACTCCAAGATCGAGGCGAGCAAGGCGCTATCATATGATGATGAGGATCCAATGCAATACGATAAAGACTGAGCTAGGGCCAGTCTCTTCCACAGCCGTGGGAATACAATGTAACTTAGCAAGAAATAGAAAGGGCTGAACAGTACTACTGTAACAGCCTTACAATAAGAAGAGTTGCCTGCCAAGAACACTGAATTAGTGATATATCAATGCTGCGATGAAGTTTAATGTTTCTCCAATACTCAATATGACTCCAAGACTCAAACCCAATTCCTAAAGCAAACTCTAACAATCTGATATAACTGAACATAAGCTGAAAATGCATAACCAGCAACACTGTAACTCACTAAAATGCTCATAACTCTCTCTAGACTTGTCCAAATGACATGAAATCTGATGCAAATGAATGCTATGAAGGTGGCAACCAGATTCTAATCAAGAAATGACTCTAAAAACTTGTAAATTTATTTTCTAAACATTTGCCAGGTAAAACACAATGGTACGACCTCCAAAAATGTTCTACCAACAAGATAAAATCATATTCTTCATTAAAAATCACCAAACTTTGCTCAATGGGGCGCCTAGGGCATAGAAATGGTTTTAGCCAATACCCAGAATGAATATATTTTTATTTTTTGACTTATGAGTAAAAACAACATGCAGCTATACTGAATCAGCAACTCCAAAACTTCATTAACATGCTAGAAACTGAACTACAAATGCACAATAACTACTACAATGCAAAATCTTACTACAAATCCACTCAACTACAAACTAACTCTCCACTAGTTGCTATCTTTCAAGCAAGAAGTTGAGCCCATGCTAGGAGGCATGCATTCCTCGAAGCAACCCTGTTACCATTCCGGCAGCATAACATTACTGGAGACATAAGATATCCAACTGAAGAGCAGAGGCTTCCTTTTATAAGCTTGAGAGGAATCTTCTAGAAACATCAAGAAGGCGCCCTAATTTCAAATTTGAATTGATCTCTTTTCCCTCCATGGATGGCGTCCCTTTTCTTCAAAGCAATATTTGACTTTTAATTAATTTTAAAAAAATCATCTTTTCTCTCAAGTTGGCGTCCCTTTTCCAAGCTTAATTTTGGCCTTTAGAAAAATATTAAAATAACCTCCTGATGAGGCATGCACCCTTCAGTCCCCCTTTTAAAACAACTTTAAGTGATAAAGCTAGGCCAAGGGGTCAACATTAAAACATAATATTAAAATATAATATTATTTAAATCAATTCAACTTATCTCTCCAGAAAATGCACCCAAGGCCAAAAATCAAAATATCAATTGAACTGCCTGAAGAGGAAAGCCTGTTGAATTGATGCCCACTGGACTACTGCCAAAAATAGAATTTACTAAAAATAGTAAATTCAGAAAGTTGCTCGGATCAACGTGCATGTGATGCCATTGCGAAGCTTTTTGAAAACCCAGAAAGAATCCGCAATCCAAATTCCCAAACTCCAAGATGTAGCCGTCATAACTTACTAAAAATAGTCAGTCCGAAAAGGTTGCCCGACGCAGTTGCATGTCATACCTCTGCGAGCTCTCTAAAAACCCAGAAGGAATCCAGAATCCAAACAGCCAAACTCCAACATGCAAAACCCTGAATCTTCAAAACAACCCACCAAGCAGTTGGAAACCCTAATTCTGCCTCTGACTAGCTGACAGCACACCGGGGATAGACCATCAATCACTGAAAAGTGTAGTGCTAAAAATGGGGACATTACAGGGTAAGAGGGCAGATCTGATCCAAAAATCACACTTCAAACTCCACACATGCTTTCAAACTTGTACGACCCTTGCTGCAACTCTCATGTGCCAGTCAATGGAGGAAACAACAATTAAAAACTGATTTATTTCTGATCTGCAATTTGTAATTCTAATAAGCCAGATTTATTCGTCTCCTGAAATACTGTGAAACTCAAATAATGATCTATATGTGAAATCATTCAATCGAGAGTTCTTGGGTGATCTCTCACACCTGCAAACTCTGTCCTATTCGAGGGTTTTCGTCTTTAGAATAGCTTGAAACTTCATGCCTACAAACCTTGTTGCTCAACTCTCTCCATTTTTTCAAATTATAATCTAAATGACTGAATATGCATTTGCTTTTTCCTTTTAACCTCCTCAAACTCGAACGTCCATCTTTTGGCATTTTACTTTTATATAAAATATAAAATATTCCTTCTCCAAATCCCAATGCCACTTTTTGCAATTGGCTTTTAATAATAATATTTACTTTTGAAACATAAGTCCCTTTTTATAAAATATTCATAAAGTAACTTTGAAATATATTACTTTAATAAAAAGTTACTTTATCCCCTTATAACACCAAATTATAAAGTACTTTATTAGAAGTTACTTTATAACGTTAAATTATAAAGTCACTTTAATAATTAATATTATTAAAGTAATTTGACTTTAATAATTTAATTAAAACGCCAACTCTCAACAATAATCTGGCAATAACCCTTGAGATTGTTCCCAACACAATATCCAACTATAGGTGTGGTAACCATTGAACCTGGTATGACTTACTATAAATAGTAAGTAGGAATGATGCACTCCTAAACTGCTTGGTAAGGCCCACCAACCAATTAACTTGATCATTGAGCTATATATGTAAGAATGAATACCCAAGCCTGTTGAAGAACCTAAATACCCTCCAAAGGGTCCCCTGAACATCTCATTAGCTATATTGGGACCAAAGTCATATGCTAACCGTAACTCCTAAACCACTGGTTAGAGAGGGGACATTACAATCCGCCGTCCCTAAAATTGCTTGTCCTCAAGCAATCTCAACTCAAGATGTTGCAATATCTCCTCTACTGGCAGGTCCTTCCACTTTACCAAGTATTCCCTAATGACTCTCCTCAATATGTGCTCCCTTTTGTCAATGATGGCCTCAAGAATAAGAATCAATTTCCCCTCTTCATCCAGGGGTGGTAACGTTGTGCCCCAATGCGTTCTTGAGGCGAGATACATGAAACACATTGTGAACCTTGCTCTTTGCCAGTAACTCTAGCTTGTAAGCCACTTCTCCAATCCACTTGGAAAATCGGAATGGACCATAGTAGCGTGGCTTAAGCTTCTCAGTGCCACTCTTCCTAAGAGTGGATTGCTTGTAAGGCTGCAGCATAAGATATACCATGTTACCCACCTTGAAGGAATGCTCAACTCTGCGTTGAGCTGCATATTGTTTCTTTTGATTCTGTGCTTTTTGTATATTCTCCTTCAAGGATCTCATGATGTCCTGGCTGTCCTGTAACAAATCCTTGGTGCTAGGCACCCTACTATCTCCAAATAACAGGTCCAGGAAGTTAGGAGTGTCATAGCCATAGAGCACCATGAATGGTGACATTTGTATAGACATGTGGTATGTCGTATTGTAACAATACTCGCATAAATGCAACCACTTGACCCATGCCTTTTGCTGCCCTGCAATGTAGTTCTTGAGGTATCCCTCCACCCACTTGTTAACTATTTTTGTTTGTCCATCTGTTTGTGAGTGGTAGTGTTGACGTGGTTTTTGTGACCACACCAAACAGCAGAACAAAGTTTCCCAACGGATACCCTATTCTCTCTTGAAGAAAGTATTCAACGTGCTAAGATTGCGAGTGAGATCACGCTTTCAACTCCAAGGTTCCTTTAATGTGAATAGACCCAGTTGGCTGATGTGTATTTGCTGTGTTCTTACGAGGGGACTTACGCAATTGTTCAAAATTCATGCAGTAACAACCAATATATACTTTTGAAAGGGATTTTGTGCGAATGATTTGGCTCTAGAGTGTAAGTTTCCTAAAACTAACCAAAATCATGCGGAATTTGAATGGCTGTAGAGATTTCGAAAATCTAAATTCTAACCTAAATGCAAAGGGTGCTATGCTCAGTTTCAATGAACTTCAAACAAACGTTGTCTAGCCTCCTATTGGACAGCCTCGACAAAGTTAGTGCAATCTTCAAAGGGTAAAAAGGATGTTCAAATCACGATTCGATAATGCAATTACCATCACAACGATGCATAGCTACATATGAATCTTGATCGAAGTTAAGTATAGAGTGTTCCAGTTGACCACGCAAGACAAGCTTACCATCAGTAAGATCGTTAGTGGTATGGATCAAAGAAGCTCACTTACATCAAACATAAGCATCCATATCTAACTATTAGCATGAAATTAAGTCCTAGTTGAAGTCAAAGGAAGAAGAAACCTCGCGAACTACTCACAACAAAGTTTGAATTCACCATCAATGAAATGCTTTATTATGATTAGCCTTTGTGACAATCTCTTACAAAATTCTCAAAGGGAGAATTCCCCTTCTTCTTCAACAATGCAATGAAAACTACTCTAATTCAAAAGTATCTACTCTCTATTCTGCTTCAAAATCCACTATGCTGACTACTTCTGATTCTAACTATTAGATTACAAATGAGGGGGACTCCCCCTTATATGGCTAGCCAAGTCCAACGGACGGTCCAGATTGAATTACAACGAAGGGCTCAGATCGAGCCACCTCAGCCCTAGACAAGTTTTGCCCTAAAAACCGCCAGAAGGTGGAGTGGTGTCATAAATGATCCCAAAAATAGCACTTGACCACTATGAGCAATTAATGCCCACTACCCTTCTAGAAGATTCTCGTCCATGACTCGGATTCCCTTGCTCTTCTCTCTGACCGCGTATGCTACGAATCGGGCCAGCACCTCATCGACCTCTTCCTCAGAAATTGCTGGAGTAAGATTTAGCTGATATTCCAGGATGGCCACCATCTGTTCATGCTTATCACAGGACTTTCCCCAAGCTTCAATAGAATCCTGTGTACTCTGAATAATCGCTGAAAACGTTGACATGTTCTCAAAGTCCAGTTGAGAGAACCTCATCATCTCGGAGAAGAAAGGTTGCAACCTTACTTTCAATCCGTCAATTTCAACCTCCTCATGAGCCATCCTCTTGGCGAACAATGCCTCTAACGTGTTGAGGATACTCTCGTGAATATTCCTCATTGCCTTCTTGATCCTGGTGGACTCCATAGCTGCCGTGTCGAAGAAATTCTTTCCAGTGAATGCCGCTGAATGCCACCCACGAAAATCATACCTGTCACCTGCTTGGATCACTCCTTCATTCACCAAAGTTTGCGTGGGCACACGCATCAAAACAGCAAGGCGAGGAATAGTCTTGTCCTGAAAAATATGGGTGTCTCCCCAAGCTTGCTCGACATTATCTAGGCGTGAAAGGATACCAGATGCATTCTGAAATGATGAGACAAGATCGGCCATGAACTTTTCTGCTTCAGCACGGACATCGCTTATCCACTTGTCTCCTTCTCGTATAGCTCTCTTCATCTCCTCAAGCCCACTGATTGGCTCTCGTGGTAGCTCAGGCGGAGGCTCTACCACTGGATTCTCTTGAGCAACTGGATGTGCTAGATGTTGCACCTACTCGACTAATGCCTTGTGCTCCTTTTTCAATCTTTTGTACTTCCCTTCCTTCTTTACCAGCCTGTCCTTCAATGCCTGGAATGAACTTTCAGCTTCTTCCACCACTTGCACTCCGGAAGGACGTCCCAACTCAATTGTGGTGACCGTGTAATTTTCTGGCATTGCATCACTTAAATCATAATCTTCTCTTGGAACAGCAATATGGAGGCTACGTGAACCGGCCTCATTAGTCTCCATCTTCGTATACTTCCTTGCTCTCTTCCTCTTAGGCGACTTGTTCTATTTAGAAGTTCTTCCATTTCAATTGCCAGGTCAGCATCATCATCCTGATCCCTCCTGATTGCCTGTGAGAGCCAATTGCGCTGAATGTCGTAAATGATAAGGGGCTGCTCTTCAGTTGCCTCCACTTCACGGACCTCCTCCTGAGCAACATTCTGTTGAGGCTCAATTATTTCAATGTCTTGATCGCTCTCTCCACGAGCTCCAACGTCTTCCTCTTCGAAGGCAAAATCGAAGTGGGTATCCGTTTCTGTCTCTTCCCCTTCATCTGGTTGATTGGCACCTTCAGGGACATTAGCACTTTGAGTATCCAACTCTTTCGGCATTGGTTGGTTAACCTCTCCAACCTCTGGTTCTTCATTTCTTTGAGCCCTCTGATCTGCAAACAGTGAAACTTCGCGCACACTGGAGGAATGGGTCACCAACTGGGTAGAGGACGTGTCCTCCGATCCTTGAGGTTCCGGTTGAATAGGCTCTTCTTGCGGTGGTTGTGGCTCCGGAGGCTGGGCAATTTGCTTCTTTCTCTTCGCCAACACTGGTGGCCTTTTATCACCCATGAGGTCGTATGTGAGGGCAACTGACCTTCTCCTCAATCTGTTAACGCGCTCCTCTAGCCAAGCCCTTGTAAAAGTCAAGACGCGGATAGACAAGGTTTCCAAGTCTGTAATCCTCGGTTCAGCCCAATCTACTGGTGGAATCGGTGTGTTCTTTATTGATTCATAATCTAGATGAATTAGCCTGGTATCCTCTTCGACTTGATCCGGCACTTGGACCACTTCACATTCTCTGATTAGTTTGAGAGGCAACCTCGAAAACATTCTTTTCCTAATCTCAGCCTCATCTCTAGCATTCGCCCAAAAATCCTCCAAGTGAGCTCTGTGTCTGTACTCTACTCCTTGAACTGTTCCAATCTTTCCCCGAGGATCAAAATCCTGCCGGCTGGTATGAAGAGTCAACTTGTAGAATTTCAATTCATCTTCAGCCTCCTTGGCTGCCTGCAAAGTAGGGCATTCTTCAAGTGAGTTTCCCAACACAATGGGAAAGTGCAAGCCTCCCTTCTTCTTTCTCCTTATGATTTTGTCGTAGGCTACCAGTTGCCTAGACAGCTCAAGTAGTATCATCCTGTTCGTTGGGTATCTCGGTAGTCTGTAGACGTATGAGTCGTACCCTGGCAGACTTAAATAAGTAAACTTCGGGAATTGGACGAACCAAAACCCATACTCTTCTATCAACATCTGGGCCTCTTCAGATATCCTTTGCTGCAACCTCCGCTGAAGGGTCCTTGTGATATACATTGTGAAAGCATCATTTACTCTCTCGAAGTCAGCTGTGTGTGTGAGATGCAACTGTCTACAAGATTCGTGAATCTTGAACTGATTAAAACCATAGCCAATTGGTTCCTGGTATGCCAACCCTCTGTACTTTGTCATTCGAGCAAGCATGTAAATAACATACGAGCTCATGTAGAATTTCTCGTTCTCTTCAGATTCCGGAATTGTTCATCAATATTGTCACTTATCATCTGTGCCCAATTTATTTGCACCTTTCCTTCGAGCACCACACTAATGTAGAAGAACATCCATGGCTCGAACACAAATGACTGCGGGCTGCCATTAACCCTACTGAGCAACATAATTATATCACAATACTCCTGTTTCAGCTCTTCTGAAATTATCTGCTTTGGCAGCCTGGCAGCAGGAGGCTTCGGCTTTCGCATCCAAGTGGTGTTGATCCTCTTCATGCACTTTTCGAAAGACGTGGCATACATCTTGTCGGCCTTTTCTTTGGATTTATATAACATATCATCTGTAGCCAGTATCCCAAACGCCTCGCCAATTGCGTCCGGCGCAAAGTTGGCCAATATCATACCATCCGGATACACAATAGTCTGATCATCGGAGTTGTAAAAGTTGGCGCACTCCAAGATCAGCTCTGGACAACGAACTGCTGGTTGGAACCCGGCCGCTGCATATAACCCGCTCTTGACAATGTTGCACGATGCCTTTGTCGGAAGATTGCCACCTTGCCCATACATTTTGCGCATGAAAGCCTCGAGGTTGAAAGGCCCAAGGTTGGTGTCTGTCAGGTTTCCAAACTTCGACACAATCTTTGACTCTGGAATAAAAGACTTCTTCAAACTTTTGATGATCGCTTGTCTGGTTTCGTTTTCTTTGACAGCTTCGTTATTACCAGTCTTGGCTCCAGCTTTGCTTGCTCCAGCAACATCGGCTTTTCGTCCTTCGGCCATCTGCAAAACAAGAAGCAAACATTACACTTCAAACTTTTTAAAATAAAAATCACGTGAGACGGCTGGCGGATGGAGTTGGCTGCAAAAATAGATGTGAGTTAATAGTTTCAGCAGTATTACTCCAACTTCAAACTTCGATAGATTTAAACTCTGAGAATATAAATCTCCGAACCCCAACAATTTGCAGCCAAAAGAATTTTCAGCCCTTTGTAAGAAATTAATTCCAGCAATCCAACTCCGGAAAATGCTTCAAGTTTCAGCAACTTTTAAATTAACAACTTCGAAAGTTATAAATCAGCAACTTCGAAGAATTAAATCAGCAAGTTTGAAAGTTATAAATCATCAAGTTTCAAATCAGTTCTTCGAAAGTTATAAATCAGCAACTTCAAAGAATTTAAATCGACAGGTTCGAAAGTTTCAAATGAGCAAGTTCAAATCAGCAAGTCTCAATAATTTTGAATCAGCTTTTCGAAAATTATAAATCAACAACTTCGAAAAGTTTCATCAATCTCAAATCAGCACTTCGAAAGTTATAAATCAGCAACTTCGAAGGCTTCAACAATTTTAAATCCGATTTGATTCTAACATTTAGCAACTTCAGAAAATTTCAAGCTCAAGCAATTTCGAGTTCAAACAATTTCGACTTCCAGCATAATTAAATGATTTCAGCTTTTCAACTTTCAACTTTGAAAAACATTTCAACTTTCAGCAAAATATTAAGTCTCAGCGACCTCGAATACTTACCTTCAGCAACTTGGAGAATTATAAATGCTTAACCTCGGCAGCTTACACTTCAAACTTTATTTCGAATCGCAGCAACCTCGCAACTCAGCAACTCAGAAAATCAACCCTCAGCAACTTCGCAACTTCGAATCTCAACAACTTCGCAGAACTTCGAGAAATTCAAGCCTCTTGGAAAAATCGAATTTAACACTTCACACTTTCAGCAACTCTCAATATTAAATCTCAGCTCAACAATCACTCTCAAATCACCAGCATAAATCTCAGCTTCGAATTGTGTGAGATGAAAATGAAAATCTCTGAAGTTTTATAGCCAAAAGCTGGTGCTAATTTTAGCAGATGCCATTTATTCCTTTCATCATGACTTACGCATTTGCTAAATTTAAAAGGGAATATTCCAATCGTCTTGCAGTCGTCATAGCAATTTGCTATTTAGGGAGATTCTTTCCTCGATTTAAATTTAAAACTTCCCTCCCGACTGCCAGTGATTTCGAAAAAATCATTTCGCTTTGATTTGAAATAATCTCAACTGCCTTTTTAAAATGACATTTAATTTATTAAAATTTAACTTAAATGCCATTTTAATTTATTTCACCAGCACACTTTAAAAATTCGATGCCAATACTTTAAAAGGCTAGGCGTAATTTATTTTCCATCCATAATTAACTCCGAAATAAATTCCCCATGATTAAAATCGTCTGATCATGTGTTAAAATTAAAGGGGGAATTTAAAATTTGACTTAGGAAAATAATTAAATTAATTAAATTAATTAATTTCTCTGTCTTAGGCAAATTTAACATTTAATCGCCTAGAGAAATTTTTATTACTCCTAACGCCTTTTTAATTTATTCTTTAATCTCAACTTCTTCTCTAGGCGCATATGGGACTTCATACTTCAAGTTTTACCACCTAGACAAAATAATTCCAACACATTCTCTTTCTTGGTTTAGGCGTATTTGAGAGGTAGTATTTTAAATGTCCATGCTTTGATGATTTTCCAACCCCCTCACAAGTCAAGGCGCATCTGATGGTGGCGAATCTGAATATAATAACCTAGGCGTTTTACTTCACTCATCAAGCTAAGGCGCAAATAACACCTCAAACTTTTAGTTTCATGCCTTAGTGAAATTTTGGCTCCACTTCAAGGTAAGGCGCATTTGCCTATGTAGACTTTCGATTTCGATACCCAGAAGCTCTTTGATCTGTTTTCTCCCTCAAGCGCATATGATGGTGCCTGCTTTGAGTTCAATGAATTTTCAATCACCCTTCTTAACCCTAGGCGCATTTGGCATTTTGAACTTTTAATTTGTTTGCCTTAGTCAAATACCAAGTCTCTAGCCCCAGGCGCAAATCCATCCTTGATGTTTTAGTTCAATGACTTGGTCGAAGTTCTAACTTTCATTCTCCTCACTGGCCTGGGCGCAAATCACATGCCGAACTTTCAATACTTCACACAAAGCTGGGCGCATATGATGTATAAAGCTTTCAATTTTGAAGACTTAGCTAAATTTGAAGTCCATGCAAAGAGGGGCGCAAATCACCCATGAAGCTTTCGGTTTTAATACTCAGGCGAATTTGCAGAGAAGGGCGCATTTCATATATCAAGCTTTTAATCTTAACACTTAGGCGAAAATTGGAGTCTCTTTTCTCAAGGGCGCAAATCATAGGTTAAGCTTTCATTTTTGGCTTGGGCGCATATACCACCTAGAACTTTCAATTTCAACACGTAGTGAGGTTTCAACCCCAAGGGCGCATTCAGCAAGTGCAACTTCCATTTTTACGCCTTAGTCACATTTCAAGCCACTAACCTCCACACTGCCAGGCGCAAATAGGAGGTTGAGCTTTCAATTTCATCATTATAAGCTCAAAGGCGCATTTCTATGGTCCAACTTCAAGGCGCAAATAACATGTTAAGCTTCAAGTTTTATTGACTTAGAAAATTTTTAAGCCCCTATTCAAGCCAGGCGCAAATCCATGGGTGAACATCTATTTCTCATGCCTTAGGCGAATTTTGAATCAATACACTCAAGGGCGCAAATGATCATGTGAGCTTTGAGGCGCAACTCCCCTAGGCAACTTTCAATTTCATCACTTGGGCGCATATGCATGGGTGAACTTCATTTTCTACGCCTTAGCATTTTTCAAGGCCTTGGGCGCATTTGGACCCCTCTAAGTCTAGGCGCATATTACCATGTCAACGTCAAGTTTCCCAAACTTAGCAAATTTGTAAGTGCCACCTTCTTCCTAAGGCGCAAACAGGGGTATGAACTTTGAATTTATGCGCCTTAGAAAAATTTTCAAAGACTTCCCAGTCTAGGTGTATTTGGGGTGTCACACTTCCAATTTTATACATTTTGAGAGATTTTCAACCTCCTAGGCGCATTTTGCTAGGCATGCTTTTAGTTTTCCAGACTTAGTCAATTTTCTGTCTTTCTTCAGCTTCTCAAGGTGGATTTTGATGTCGGACTCCAAATTTTATCAAACCTGGTGGATTTCGATGCCGGACTCCAAATTTTAGTTGATTTTCCTCTGTCAACCCTAATTTGCCCTGAGTTTCTATTTTTAGAAAGTTCTCTGAATTTTGCGCCGTCAACTGAATTATGACTCCAGAAAGCCTGATTTTCGCCTTGCTCTGAATTTCAACTGATTCGTGCTGTTGATGCCTGATCCCTGTTTGCACCTGCTATTTTTAGCAACTTGCTAAAAATAGAAATTGCTCAGAAAGTCTTCAAATTTCATGGGTTGAATGCCTGAAGCGTGGTGATCGCAGCTGGATGCTGCTCTTGAGGGACTATCCTGTTCTGCCCTTGATTTTAGGAAACCCTAATTTCTCTGCCCATGCCTGCTAAAAATAGCAATTATCTGATTCTTCATCCTTTGCAACTCTGTTTGTCTCGAAATTCGTGCCAGAGATCCCTTATCATTTGTTTGACTCGTACCTGTTGAGATTTGATGTCGGCCTGCTATTTATAGCTGCTTCTGAAGTGACTTACTATTTATAGTAAGTGCTCGTTTTTGAGACTTCCTTAGCTCCGTTTGACTTGAAATTTGGGCAGCGTGCTCCTTGTTGGTGAATTTGCCTGTTTGTGCTAGCGCCTGAGATCAACTTTCTATTTATAGCCTGCGTCTGGAACACCTTACTAAAAATAGCAAGTTCTCCGATTGCCTTCAAATTTTGCCAGCAGACTCCCTGAAAGATGCTGATCGTAATGGATACTTCAGTTTTGAGCACCTTGTTGTCTGATTCCTCATTTTTAGCCCTTAAGGAAACCCTAATTTTCTGCATGTACCTTAAATGAGCTCCGTTTGACCCTGTTTCAGTTGCGTGACGATCAGTTTGCAGTTCTGAAGTGCTGAGCAGCTGCCTGAGTTGTACCTGCTAAAAATAGAAAGTGTCCGAAAAAGTGACCGTCCGGCTGCTGGATGATTTTGCATGTCATACTGCCCAAAAAATCTTGAAAAACCCAGAAAAACCCAGAAAAATCTTCAACATGCAAGCACTGGCTAAAAATAGCAAGTTCCCGAAAAGTGATCGGTTCCACTTGCATGTTACACCATTGCGAAGCTCTTGAAAAACCCAGAAGGAATATGCCGACATGCACTGAAAAAGTCTGCTTGCAAAACCTAATATCGGCCTCCGAAGGTCGAATGCTGAAAGTCGTCATCCTGCTTTACATGTCATATCACTGCGAAGGTCTCGAAGAACCCAGAAAGAATCTCCGGACATGCATCAGAAAATGTAACATGTGGACCCTGGAATCTGCTTTGGAAGCTAGACTGCTAAAAATAGCAAGTCGTCCGTTTTTGCTCAAATTTTGTTAGAAATGAACTTGAAGTGTTCAGAATGTAATGAAGTTGTGAAATTGTGAAGATCTCGAGAAAAATCAACCCCAAGTCGACACTCACTAAAAATAGAAAGTTGGCAGAATTTAGTGAAAGTTTAGGGGTCACTTGCTGGAAGTGTTGTAATAGTAGTGTTAGGCTCAAAAGTTGACCAACCAACTCAATTTGACCCCAAAGTGACCTAAAGACGTGAAACCCTAATATCAGACTTGGCCAAATTTACGTTTAAGCTCGCGAACGGGAGCATCCCCGGAAAGCAGATAGCGGAAAAGAAGCAGAAAGAGAGACAAAACCAAAGCCAAAAGACCAGAATGGAGCAAAAATTTATGGGTCCCCATTTTGAATGGGGCGATGTGTGAAAAGGTCACAACAGGTAGCTCATGCTTGAAGCGAGTTCTATGCCATTGAGTTTGAATAGCTCCTACCTAAAATGACTCATGAATTTTCCGTCTCGATCACTCGCTATACTTCGAGGCAGCCCATGTAATCTGAATACCTCTTTGAAAAACAAATCAGCAACCTGCGTTGGTGTATAAGTAGCTAAAACTGGAAAGAAGTGTGCAAACTTTGTGAGTCTGTCAACCACAACATATATACAGTCGTTGCTCTGGGCTTTGGGAAAACTCATGATGAAATCCATGGATATGCATTCCCACTTCCAATTAGGAATGGGTAGGGGTTGTAATAATCTTGCAAGGAAAGAGTGCTCCTGTTTATTCTACTGGCATGTAGGACACTCTCTCACATACTTGAGTACCTATGATTTGAGCCCTTTCCAAGTGAATCGTTCCTTAATCTTCCTTTAAATTAACTTGGGTGACCTTCCATAGAGATGTCAGGAAAGGCTCTCGCTATCCTCTTCTTCATAGAGGATCTAGGCACAAGAAAAATCCTCCTTTTCTAAATGATAAGGCCATTTACAAGGGTGTACTTGTCATTTGCAACTGTACCATCAATGAGATCGGAAGCCCACCTATCCTTAGCATACTGAACTACAATCAAATCTCTCCAATCATCTGCAACCCCACCTAGAGAGCACAAGTAAGGTCTCCTCGAAAGAGCATCAACAACTACATTTTTCTTGCCCTTGACATAAGCTATGTCAAAATCATATGCCTGCAACTTGTTGACCCATTTCTGTTGCCGATCATTGAGGTCACGCTGACTTAGGAAATGCTTCAAACTGTTATGATCTCTCTTCACCAAAAAATTGCTGCCCACCAGATACTGTCTGAATTTAGTCAAGGCTGCATTATGGCTAACATTTCCTTATCATAAATGTTGTAACTCCTCTCAGGACCTCGAAGTTTCCTGCTCTCGAATGCAATAGGATGCTTATCCTGCTTCAAGACCGCACCAATGCCTTCTCTTGAGGCATCACACTGTAGCTCAAAAGGACGTGTGAAATCCAAAATTGCAAGTTCTAGACATGAGCTCATCAACTGTTTGAACTTATCAAAGCACTGCTGTGCCCCTAGAGTCCAAACAAATGCCCCCTTATTCGTCAAGTCTGTAAGTGGGGTTGCCTGCTGTGAAAATCCCTCGACGAAGCGACAGTAGAAACCACATAGCCTAAAGAATCCCTTAAGATGCTTGAGATTCATGGGAGGAAGCCAGTCAACTATAGCCTTCACCTTCTCTGCATCCATCGTGACTCCCTTAGCATTGATGATATGCCTCAAATACAACTCTCTCATGCCGAAGTCACGTTTTTATTCCTTGGTGTATTGAGACTCCCTCTCCAAAGTTCCCAACACTGAATCCAGACCTGCTAAATGATCATCCCAAGACTTGCTGAAGACTAATATATCATCATAGAAGACGAGGACTGACTTCCTTAGCTGATCCCTGAAGACTTTGTTCATACAAGATTGAAAAGTGGCGGGAGCATTGGTCAAGCCGAAGGGCATGACCAAGAACTCGAAGTGCCCATTATGGCAACAAAACGATGTCTTCTCCACATCCTCTCTAACCCGAATCTAGTGATATCCAGATTGAAGACCTATCTTGGAGAAAAAATATACTCCATGCAACTCATCGATCAACTCATCAATCCACGGAATTGGGTACCTATTTTTTATAGTCCTCTTGTTCAATGCTCTGTAATTGATACACATCCACAAATTGCCATCTTTTTTCTTCACTAGAACAATAGAAGACGCAAAGGGACTTTTGCTTGGTCTGATGTGACCCATCTCGAGGAGTTCCTTTATTGTCTTCTCAATCTCATCCTTCATCCTCTTGGGATGCTTGTAGGGAGTGATAATGACTGGCTTAGCGCCATCCTCAAGTTCTATAGTGTGCTCAAATCCCCTGTTGGAGGTCTCCTATGTGGTAAACTCTCAAACACCTTACTATGTTTGTCTCTCAATGCCTATATGTCTGGTGGATACTCGTGCTTCTGCTGCTCTACCTGTGATGGTAAGGTGAAACACTCTGCAACCCACTCAACTTGATCATGCCTGATCAATCTCTCCATTATCCTAAGTGAAATAACCTGAAGACTCCCATTTGACATACCCCTCAACACATGTTTTCTGCCATTAACCTCAAATTTTGATCTCCATAGCTTGCAAGTTGAGGGTAGACTCACCAATAGCGTGAAGCCACTTCATGCCAAGTAGAACATCCATCTCTCCCATGCCAACGACATAGAAATCTGCCTGGAACTCATAATCATTCAACTGCAATGTGAGATTTGGAATCCTTCAATTACATTTGAGTGTGAACCCATCAGCTACTCTCACTCTGAATCCCTCGAACTCCTCAGACTTGAGGCCACATCTAGCAAGCAACCCCTCATCTATGAAGTTATGATTGGCTCCTATATCAAGCAATCATCAGCTGCCCACTCAAGAATCCTCTAATCTTGAAGGATCCCTTTTTCTGAATGCTCGAGAGTTGTGTTGTAGGTGGTGCTTCTTCCCTTTTCTTTTCAAACTCTTTGAATGCACTGTCCTCATCATTTTCTTCCCGATCAGTCTGCTGTTCTGAATTTTCAGACTGACTTATCATTAAAAAAGTATTCCATTTGATTCACTTTACCCTTGGAAGGACACACATGACCCTATTCCCAAGGTCCTCTGCATTTGAAGCATAATTTTTGTCTTCTCAAGTCCCTAATAGTGTCGTCACTAAGTCTTGGAGATGGTTTCCTTTGCTGATCTGAAAATTTATTCTGTGTTTGTGTTTTATCTTTTTAGAAAGGGAAAGGTTTTGAAGGAAAATTGCTTCTTGGGGCAGCAAGCTCCATATCTCGTTCCTTTTTCATAGCATCTCGTAATGAGGGTGGATCAAAAGCTTTGATCCATCCATGTAAAGGTTCCAAAAGACCTTTACTGAAGAGTACTACTAATCTTCTCTTAGAGATGCCTATCACCATCATTGATAACTGCTGAAACTCTGAGATGTAAGATTCCAATCACCCCACTTGCTTGAGCTGTGCAAGCTCACGAAAGAAAACCTCTGGGTCTCTCCTATCAAAGTGATCGATAAGTCTATTAGTGAACTCATCTTAATAGGTGATTGACTTGTGTCCCAATGTTACCAACCCGTGGTACCACCACTCGTGAGCTAGGCCATCTAAATGCAATCTGGCAAACCTGATTGCCTCTTCCTCAGGCATGGAGCTCAAGGAAAGGTAATTGTCTAACTTTTGAACCCAAGCACGTGTTGTGCATCTATTTTCACCATCAAAATGCTCCAAAGAAATCTTGCCCACTGCCTATTGGAAATCTTTGGTACCCTGTGGTGATCTAGTCTCCAACCTGCCAACTGCCATTGCTCTCTATTTCCTCTGGTTCAGGAATTGATCCAACGTCAATAAATCCCTGATATCAGGAGGAAGTGAAATGTACTTCGCATGGCTGGCTTTGACCTCATCAACCATGGACACTGGCTATTCCGGAGGTTGCTTTGGGTGAACATGTGCCTCAGTTCGATGTGTGAAAGTAGGTTGTAGGGGCCTAGATGTGGGGAAGAGTGGAGTCCTTTGCCTGTCCTCAAGTTGTGCATGGGAGAAACCAATCTCCATAGGACGCATTGTATGGCTAGGGGTAGTGTTCTGATTCATTTTATGCAAGATATCTGCCATCATGTCCAACATAATGTTGAACTTCCACTCTGTTCTAGAGCTGGGGCTAAGAGAGCCGACATGTCTCTTTTCTCTATCTGCCATTGCACTTGCAATACTCTCACTGTCGCTAGATAAATGCCTGGGTAACTCTTGAGAACTATTAGTACCCAATGCACCTATAATAGTTTGTCCCTTCGATAGTTGCGGAGGTTTCCACTGCTGTGAACCCCTGTTATATACCTGTTCTTGTTCACTCATGAATTAACTGCACAGGCTGGCAGGAGATTTTGTGCTCTGCTACCACTATGATGTCCCCCTTGGGTTTAGTTTTGAAATTTTTGTTTGTTTTGTTTTTCTGATTTTTTGTTTTTTTGCTAAATATGCTGCCAATGTTAGTTTTTATGATCAGATGTAAAACTCAGATTTTAATTCAAAAACAGACACACAAACACATAATATACCCTGAGAAAACCCTCCTCTTGAAGGAAAAAAACCCAGCAACAATATATCGCTTATATATTGAATAGTTAACAATAGTCTCCTTTACAATGAGGCCAATTATGAGGTCAAGTAATGGCACCACAAATTGATGCTAACAGAGAAATAATATGATGCTTATGTTGATGACAAACTCAGCCTTTTACAATGCTATGATCAGCCTCTTCAATATATCGATCTGCCTCTTCAATATGTCGATCTGCACATGAAGTATATCTCCCTTTGAACTCACAATCAATGCAATGAATTGACTCGCACAATAAGGATGAATATGATAATCGATGAACAAGTGAATGAATGCATAAGGATCGAACAACATCTTCTATATATACTATTTGATTGGAGAAGACTTCAAGGGATGCATCTATTTAAAACTTCATGCCGGCCTTTACCAAAGTTGTGTCTCTTAGAATCATGAAGTCGGCCTCTCAAGCATCGTATCTCTTCAAGGGTGGCGAACTAAATTAAGTTGGCCTCATAAAATAATAATTAAATATTATAAGATGTGAAGTGATGAAGCGCCTCTTCATCAAAAGTCGCTTAGACAAATTAAATAGCCGTTAGCCTATCATTTAATTTGTCCTTCATGAAACGAACTGGGTTGGAAGTAGAAGCCCGATGCTGCCATGTAACATCAACACTCCCTCTCAGCTACGGAGGATACTTCTAGCTGTATAAGACATATCACCTCATCGTGATGTCAACCACAATGGCTACTCCCATATGTGGAAAAGAAACATATCACCTCATCGTGATATCAATCATCATGGCTACTCCCATGAATGGTAAATGTGCACAAGTTCCCATCATGGAATCACTCAACGTGATGTTGTCACCTCATTGTGACGTTCACCATGGCTACTCCCAGAGAGTGAAAAGCACAAGTACAAGAAAATCATCACAGACTCTCTCACGTGATGTTGTCATGGAGTCACACACATGACATCCACCATGGCTACTCCTAGAGGGTGGAAACAAAGGCTTTCACCTCAAATCCCTCTCACCGAGAAAAATGCATTAAAGAAGATCACTGATGCTGAGACTCCCTCTCAGCTAGGGCTTCATTCTCCACCATACCAAGCTTGTCTCAAAAGTACACAAACTTTATTCTAGAGAGAGGCTTGGTGAGAATATATGTTGTCTACTCATCAGTGCTGATATACTTCAAGCTGGATTGCTTTCCTTAATACCATATCTCTAATATGAAGTGGTACAGTCTCAACATGTTTGGATTACGTCATGAAACAACTGGATTGAAGCTTTACGACTTTGATTATCTGTGAATGGCGTTCGGCTCAGCGATTGTCAAAGCAATCTGCAAGGAGCTTAGAAGCTTCTGCTTCTCGAGTTGCCGAAGGCGCAATATGCTCGGCCTGCGATTTGTGCTTAGTGCCAGCTGAAGCGCTCCACACGGGGATATCGCCGCTGGACCCCAAGCTGAAGCAACATCGAGGAGGTGCTCTTAGTTCAATAACACACCGCTGAAATCCAAAATCCGGTATCCATGGAAGCTTCAAGTCCACACTAGAAGAATATCTCAATCCATACCCAACTGTGCCACGCAAGTATCTCAGGATATGCTTCGCTGCAACTAGATGTATTTTCCTTGGTTCACACATGAATTGACTAAGTGCACTCACTGCATAGCAAATATCTGGTCTAGTTTGACTAGATACATCAACGATCCAATCAATTGTTTGTACATAGTAGGATCTACCAGATTTGAACTAGCTACAGCCTCCTTAAGCTTCTGAAAGTTGGTCTCCATAGGTGTAGACATGGATTTGCAATCCATCATACCAAATCTCTTCAAGATGTCTATTGTATATTTCCCTTGACTCAAAATGATCTCATTAGGCCTCTACCATACTTTTAAACCAAGGAAGTAATGCATGTACTTAAGATCCTTCATTTCAAATTCAAAAGCTAACTCCTTGCATTTGATAATGAGGTGTTCTTCTCCAATAAGAATTAGATCATCAACATACAAAACCAAAATCAATGCTTCACCATCAATTACCTTGAAATACAGGTTAGAATCAACATCATTCTTGGAGAAGCCCAAGCTCATCAGGTATCGATCAATTCTTTCGTACCAAGCACGAGGAGCCTGCTTAAGGCCATACAAAGCCTTCTTCAGCCTGCAAACATGAGACTCGTTCCCATGAACCTCAAAGCCATCAGGTTTCTCAATATATACCTCTTCCTCAATTACACCATTCATAAAATGTTGTCTTTCGCGTCCATGCAGTGTGTATTTCCATCCTTTAGATCTTTGCAATAGCAATGATAGTCTGACGGATGTATAACGAGCAATTGGAGCAAAGGTTTCCTCATAGTCTACTCCCTCTTTCTGAGAGAATCCTCTAGCCACAAACCTAGCCTTGTACTTTTCAATGCTCCCATCAGCCACATGCTTGATCTTGAAGAGCCACTTAGAAGAAACAATTGATTTTCCTTCAAGTCTAGGTATGATGTACCATACATCATTCTTGAGGATGGATTGATACTCTTCAACCATAGCATCTCTCCATACTTGTTGACTAGTAGCTTCCTCAACACTGGATGACTCAGACTCAATGATTTGACTCATCAATGCAACATAGCTTGAAAACTTGTGAGGCCTATTGCTTTCTCTGAATGTTCCTCTTAGGGCTCCAAATCCTCTTTACGCCTCTGCATTGTTTGCACGGCCCAAAGAGGTCTCTTACGACCAATCACAATGTCTGTAGGCCCATGGTAGGTTCCAAAGGCTCAAAATTTGGATCATCATCTTCTTTGGGTACAGTAGCCTCCCTCTGAATCTCAGGAGTATGGTCAACTTCCATATCTTGAGGAGACTCTTGATCTTCATTGTCTATCTCCATGTGGATGCCCTTGGATCTCTTGAATGCAACATCCTCTTCAAATGTAACATCCCTACTGATCTCAATCAACTTTTGGCCTGGAATGTATATTCTGTAAGCTTTTGAAGACTCATTGTAGCCTACAAATATCCCCTTCTTGCTAGAAGGTTCCAACTTTGTCCTTTTATCTTTCGGTATATGAACATACACTGGACAACCAAAGATCCTCAAATAATTTACTTCCGGCTTCACCCCTGTGAATGCTTCTTCGGGAGTCATGTTCTCCAAAATGTGGTGAGGGCTTCTATTCTGAACATACACAATTGTCCTAGATGCTTCGGCCCAAAGGAAGGTTTGCAGATCTTGATGATGTATCATGGCTTTGGCCACTTCTACAATAGATCTGTTCTTCCTTTTTGCAACATCGTTTTGTTGAGGATTGTAAGGGACACATAACTCCCCTCTTAATCCTGCTTCAATGCAAAATTTGCCGGAAGCTTCGAGATGTCTCTCCTCGTTGTGGGATCTCGAGGAACTTTGATCCTCTTCGGGATAAGTTCTCAACTTTGAGCTTTAAACTCTTTGAACCTCTCAAATGCTTCCTCGGATTCTTTAGATTTCAGAAATAAATCCAAGTCTCTTTCTAGAGTAGTCATCAATAAAATAATGTAATACAAGAAACCACTCAAAGAAGCAACAGACATTGGGCCACATAAATCGGAATGAATAAGATCTAGAATACATTTATATCTACTTTCACTACTATGAAATGGACCTTTAGTATTCTTACCCAATGCGCAACCTCTGCAAGTGCCTTCATGCTCTTGGTTGAGTTTAGGAAGGCCCGTGACCATCTTCTCCATGGTTGGTAGTGCTCAAAAGTGAAGAGCAAGTCTTCTATGCCAAAGTTCACATGAATTTGAAGAGATCATGCAACAAGGCACGAAGTGGGCCGGAGTGCAAAGTGCGTAGAGGCACTCATGTCAAACTCCAATCACCCAAGCAGTATTGATACTTGAGTTATTTGGCCATACAAGAACTTTAAATTCTAAAAATGCAACTTGATACCCCTTGCTTCCAAGGCTGAGATAGAGACAAGATTTTGCTTGATGCCCAGAACAAATAGGACATCACTCAACTGCAAGGTAATGTCAGAATCCAAGTGAAGAGAGGAGGTCCCAACTCCTTTCATAGAATAACTAGCATCATCTTCAATAATGACTTGAACACTATGTTGGCGTTTAAATTAGCAGCACCTAGGTGCTGATTGTAGCGTTAAACTATTCAAATGTTTTGCAACACTTCTTCGTTATTTAAGAGGAGAAGTCCCTCTGCTTTGGGAGCAATCGTGAGAGGGAAATGTTAACTAAAGTTCCTATCTTTTATGTGCTTGGCCGGGACCTGGGGTGCACAAACACAATCTTGTAGTAGCTAAGCTTTTTCTCTGGTTTCTGCAGATCTCAACTACGACTAACTAGCTTTTATCTATCCAATACCTTCAAGGTAAACAGAGCATGAGGGTAAAGGAGCGGGAATGGGATGGTTGGATCACCTGAATTCGCCGTCTCCCGAGAATACGACCGAGGCTCTGAACTCTCGGGTATACACCAAGATAAGGTTGGTACAAGCAAACACTCTAATACGGTAAACTAGATCTGAGACCTGCCAAGGAGGAGGGACTCCTATCCGAGGTATGGGCTAGGAAATAGTTCACAAGAAACAACAATTTTACGATGCCTTGGCCAACGAGCTTGCTAAGGAGGAGGGACTCCTATCCAAAGTATAGCTTGGAAGACAACACATTAAACAACAACAAACGATAACTTGTCAATAACAAATGTCCAAGGAGGAGGGACTCCTATCCGAGGAGGGAAATGAAACAACGAGCTATTAAACACAAGACGTGGACACAACTCAAAAAGATTGACCAAAATGCCTGGCGTATACGATATTCTCGCTAAAACTTCATCGGCCAATTACAAAGGTTGGGAAAACAAGAGCCGCAATCATGCGCAATTACAATGGAGTAACAAACTCTCATCAAGAGTGAACAAGTATCAGCTTTCAAAGGCTGTTGGCAACAATGGGCGCTAACAATTTTTGCATAGCAAGTAAAAGTTAAACAAATAATGAGCCCAAGGCTCTTATTTATAGACCTGAGGTGGGAAACCCCAAAATCTCCTTGAGTTAACAATGAGTTCTTGCGATCAATTGTAAGATTTATTCCTAAAAAGGGGAACAAAAGCGATTAAGCTGAAGAAAACTACTTCAGTTAACTGAAAGTAAACAAAGAGTCAACTGGAAACTACTTCAGTTGACTGAAAGTAAACTAAAGGTGAACTTTAATGAAAGTATCCCTCCAAAAATAGACATCCACATTTAGTGGAGATCTAAGATCCACAAATCATGGAAGCCAATTAGACATCCTTAATCAGCGGGATCTGACAATGCATGATTTAAGGAATATGGAGTTAAACTTGGAAAGAAACATCAAGTTAACTCCAATTACATTTAATATCATCTTGAGTTGACTTGAAAAGAAACACCAAGTCAAACTCAAGTCTCATAAATGCCAATTGGAAGGTAGGACGTCCTTCCTAGGTGTCTGACACCTCATCATCACTTCCAATCAATAGCTCCTTGATTTGTGTTGACTTTTTCCGTTTTCGGATAGTCAATGTTTTGATGACACGCCATCTCCTCTTCTTGTGCAAGTTGTTGCTCTTGGTAACTTTTGGCGGCTCCATGCTTGGAATGACCTCTTCGCAGCTGGCAAGCCAAGGTGCTTACTGCCACGCGGGAGGTGGTAATATTTGTCTTTTTGCTGCAAGATCAATCTTTCTTTCTTCTTCGTCCAGAGTAATTGCTGCAGGTCTCCACTGAGCGGGACATGTATTCTTTTCAAAGATAAAGATCTGTAGACTGCTGATGATGTCCGTTTGCTCTCCAACAATGTGTGTAAGATCTGGTTGGAGAGTTGCTGGTGCAAGGTCTGGTTGCTCAATTGGAGCCCAAGGATGCCAAATTGTCATTCTGTGAAGAAGAACTCGCCTGTTGACTGTAAACACGGACGTGTTCAGACAACTTCTGAAAAACCCCTGAAAATAGCGCCCTGCCGAGAAGTATTTTTCCGGAAAAAATCTGGCATATGGGTTTTGTTCGTGCTTCAATGTTGAACAAGCCCAGTTCCTCGGTACGATTACGAAACTTTTGAAGAAACCCCCAAAAATAAGGCGGCAAGTTTCGCGATTGGAAAATTTACAATAGAAGAGATGGTTTCTACGGAAGAGTGTGAATTTACCCGAGTTGATCTGATTTGATGCTGCCTTTTGAAATGTGCAAGAAACCTAAGACAAGAAGAGAGGAAGTAGGCAGGAAGATGGATTGGAAGTTTTTATCTAGGCTCTGCAAAGGAAAATCCATCTCACGAATCCAACCTGAGATCAGCAATCTTCTTCTGCTTCAGATCTGCAAGAAATATCGAAGAACAGATGAAAACCTTGGCCAGATCTGTAAATGGCGTACTTGAGAGCTTATGGCTGTTCTTGATCATCAACCTGCAATGAAATAATGAAGTGGGATGTCTATACCTTGATTACATAGACTCAAGCCTTAGATCCACAAGTTTGGGGACCTAACTCACGATCAAAAGTGATTTTGGCTTGATCTAAAGTTCAAAAAGGTGATTTCCACTAATCGTGGAGTGTTTTAGCCAAGTTTTGCTCAAAATATCTTGACTTTAGTCAACAACTTGACCTTTGACTTCTTCAAGGCGTCCCTTTTGATTTTTGCAAGTTTTTTATTATTTTCTCTCTTGAACAACCTCAGTTTGATCCTGAATCTGGCTTGATCTGTTGATCCTGAGATGATGCTGACACATTCACTGCTGAGCTGGATTTGACCTGAAGAGGAGTGCCTGGGAGGCATGATGGTAAAAAGCTGAGTTTAGGGCTTCATAAGAAAGGGCGCCTTTTCCAAGAAAAGGCTCTTTTGCTAATGCCTTGGTGAATTTTCAAACTTTGTTCTTCAGCCTTTTGAAATGACCTCTCGTGCTTTGATCTGGATTTCTGATTGATCGGAGAGTCAGATGATTTCGCTTGATATCTCATCAGGTACCCAGCTCTGTTCTAACAAAGATGACTGACTTCAGAAAACTTGGATTTCATTTTAGGGCTCCTTTATTCAAGGGCGCCCCTCATTGAAAAGAGCTCTTTTGTCTTTTAGCATGGTTATCTTTGTCTAAAAAGTTGCCTACTTTGATCTCGATTATCCGTTGACTACACTGTCAGATGTTTACGCTTTCAGTTGCGTTTCCGAGATCTACTTGGGCTGAGAAAGTTATCCTGGGAAGCCTTTTGTCGTTTATCAACATCTGGAGGTCCAAAAAAAAGGGAGCCTTTCTTTTGAAAAGGCTCTTTTTTTGTTTCGATCTTCACTTTCGACAACTGTTTCTTGGTACTTCGTCAACTGCCTCTTTTTGCTTCGTTGACAATTGCTTATGATCAATTCATCGGATGATCTAGCTGTTTGTTTCATTGTCAAGCCAACAGGTGAACGCCGAGGATGACTGCCTTGGATGATTCATCAGGCTGCATTAGACCCTTAAGAATCAAGGGCGCCCCTGCTTGAAAAAGGCTTTTTTTTCCTCATGAAATGATTTCTCCTTCGTAGCATTTCCAAAGTTAGTCAAATCTCGACCTTTTTCAATTTTAGAAAACTCCTCCGTCGAAGATCACCATTTCTTCATGTCTCACGTTCATCGTGTATGGATGTTTGGGAAAATGACTAAGGCATTTGACTGCATAGCCTCCTCTTGGTAGCAAGGCGTGCATTCTCCAGACTTAGTCAATTTTCAGCATTTTTCATTTTTTGAAAATCCCAGACTTAGTCAATTTTCAGCATTTTTCATTTTGAAAATCCCCTTCATCAAACAGCATCATTTTTGACCTTTTCCGCCATGGTTGTGTCGTTGAAGCTTTTGAAGCTTAGCTTTCAGCACCTGGTACTGGCCAATCTGCCATTAATGGCTGCGGAGGTTCTAACTTTGTTCTTGAAAAATAGAAATAGACCCACCAGAGTAAAACATGCTGATGATTTTTGAGCACGACCAATGTGATGCGTTGAAGTCTTTTAATCCTATCAAATCATTTTCAATCATTTAAGGGAAGGTCGCATTTTAGGGTTTCACTTTGAAAATAGGGCAAAACCTAATTTCAAATTTTGAGAATTTTACTTGCGTGTGTTCTTTGACAGAAACCCACCAAGATTCTATGATTGGTTTGACCTAAAATTGACTTAACATGGCATTTTAACAAGATTTAGCTCAATTTATATAGAATGCCAAAAAATTTATTTTGGGTACAACACACTAGAATCTCTCTCCACCAAATCAGTTAGATGCTCTCTAAATCCGGTGATGTGGCAAGAGGCACCACTATCAATCAACCAAGTATTGTTGTCAGTAGGCACATTGCTTGAAAGAGCAGAATAGAATAGAAAACCACTTGAATCCTTTTGCGGAGAGATCTCACCCACATTTGCAATTGAAGCTTGCTGCTTAGGCCTAGTTGGACAATCCTTTGCATAGTGACCAAACTTGTCACATCTAAAACATTGAATGCGAGAAAGGTCCTTCTTCTACTTAGATGCAGGGGCTCCATCTGATCCTTTATCTCTATTCCTTTTGAAGTACCCTTTCTTTCCTTCTTTTCCTTTCTTCTTCGAGGATTGAACGACAAGAACATGAATGTCTTCATTTGTAGAGCTTTGACCAATGTCCCTCGCAACCAACCTTGATTCTTCTTGAATACAATCTGCTCTCAACCAATCAAACTTAGGAAGTCTTGATCTCGCATTGATTCCTTGAATGAATGACTCCCAAGATGGAGGAAGACCATTAAGAGCCAACATAGTCAATTCCTTGTCATCAACAATATGCCCAATAGTAGAGAGCTGATCTCTTAACTCGGAGATTTTCATGAAGAAGGAGATGACGGATTCTCCTTTCACCATCTTGATATGATGAAGATGTTGCTTTAATGCTAGAGCTCGACTTGTGTTGTTGATCTCATACATCTCCTCCAAGGTCTTGAACATCTCTCTTGCATATTTTATCTTGGACATAATTGGCACAATGTGATCCTTCATGGAATCAACCAACATCTTTTTCGCCTTAGTGCCATTTCTCTTCCATTGAGGCTTCTCATTCTCATCAATTGGTTCGGGAACATCGCCCTCCACTCAGCTAACTCATTTTCTTCCAAAGCAAGCATGACTCTCAACTTCCAAGATGTGAAGTTTGATGCACCCTCAAGTCTATCTTCGATCTTGAGCCCATTCACCATCTTGACAATAAGATAGATGCAATCAAAGATGAGAATAAGAGTGGAGGATAGTGCTGCTTGATGAAATCTGATCACGATCTTTCTTATACCCGCTCTGATACCATGTTAGTTTTTATGATCAGATGTAAAACTCAGATTTTAATTCAAAAAGAGACACACAAACACAGAATATACCCTGGGAAAAACCTCCTCTTGAGGGAGAAAAACCCAGCAACAATATATCGCTTATATATTGAATAGTAAACAATAGTCTCCTTTACTATGAGGCCAAGTAATGGCACCACAAATTGATGCTAACACAAAAATAATATGATGTTTATGCTGATGACAAACTCAGCCTTTTACAATGCTATGATCAGCCTCTTCAATATATCGATCTTCCTCTTCAATATGTCGATCTGCACATGAAGTATATCTCCCTTGAAACTCACAATCAATGCAATGAATTGACCCACACAATAAGGATGAATATGATAATTGATGAACAAGTGAATGAATGCATAAGGATCGAACAACATCTTCTATATATACTATTTGATTGGAGAAGACTTCAAGGGATGCGTCTGTTTAAAACTTCATGTTGGCCTTTACCAAAGTCGTGTCTCTTAGAATCATGAAGTCGGCCTCTCAAGCATCGTATCTCTTCAAGGGTGGCAAACTAAATTAAGTCGGCCTCATAAAATAATAATTAAATATTATAAGATGTGAAGTGATGAAGCGCCTCTTCATCAAAAGTCGCTTAGACAAATTAAATAGCCGTTAGGCTATCATTTAATTTGTCCTTCATGAAACGAACTGGGTTGGAAGTAGAAGCCCGATGCTGCCATGTAACATCAACAGCCAAAAATAAGATAATTGCGGGAAAGCAAAATACTACGGAATTTCATAAAATAGAATTGGACCCAGTAATTTTATTGCATCAAAAAACAACTTAGAATCATACCCATTTGGCAGATGGAATTGTTACAGGTTACTTGTCTCTTCACCAAATGCCTCTCATACGTTGTAGATCTGATACTATCTTTTTAATAAAACCTAGGCGCCTCCAAAAAGATGAAATTCTGCCTCCAATTGCAAGCGACCTGATCTGAAACTCCCACATGCCTAGCTAATGATGTACGACCAGCATAAAGGAGCCCCATGTTCTAGATAAATGATGTCTGTTTGCTATTGCAAACCCTGATATGACTGCAGATTTGTACGGCCAAGGTAAGAGGGCTGATCTGATCCAAAAGCCACACTCCAAACTCCACACGTGCTTTCAAACTTGTACGGCCCCTGCTGCAACTCTCACGTGCTAGTCAAAGGAGGAAACAACAATTAAAAACTGATATTTCTTTCTGATCTGCAATTTGTAATTCTGATAAACCAGATTTATTCTTCTCCTGAAATCCTATGAAACTTAGATAATAATCTTTGTGTGAAATCATTCAATCGAGAGTTCTTGGGTGATCTTTCACACCTGCAAACATGGTCCTATTCGAGGGTTTTTGTCCTCAGAATAGCTTGAAACTCCATGCTTGCAAACCCTATTGCTCAGCTCTCTCCAGTTTGAAAATAATAATTTGAATGAATGAATAAACATTTGCTTTTGCCTTTTAACCTTCTCAAACCCGAACTCCCATCTTTTGGCATTTTACTTTTAAATAAAATATAAAATATTCCTTCTCCAAATCCCAATGCCAGTTTTTGCAATTAGCTTTTAATAATAATATTGTTTTGAAACATAAGCCCCTTTTAATAAAATATTGAAAAAGTAACTTTAAAATATATGACTTTAATAAAAAGTTACTTTATCCCCTTATAACGCCAAATTATAAAGTACTTTATTAAAAGTTACTTTATAACATTAAATTATAAAGTCACTTTAATAATTAATATTATTAAAGTAATTTGATTTTAATAATTTAATTAAAACTTCAACTCTCAACAATAATCTGGCAATAACCCTTGAGAGTGTTCCCAACACAATATTCAACTGCAGGCATGGTAACCACTAAACCTGGTATGACTTACTATAAATAGTAAGTATGAATGATGTGCTCTTGAACTGCCTCGTTAGGCCTAGGAACCAATAAACTGGATCATTGAGCTATATATGCAAGAATGAATACCCAAGCCTGTTGAAGAACTTGAATACCCTCCAAAGGGTCCCCTAAACATCTCATTGGCCTACGGGGACCAAAGTCATACGCTAACCCTAACACCAATCCATGCTATCAGCTGCTAATATCCATGCAAGGTCTGAAATTTTTTATGATTAGCACCATAGAACAACCCTTAAACAATAATGTGTAAGTTGGAAACCAAAGAACCAAGTATGAACACTATTCCACAATTTGATGCACAATGCTGATATGTGTTTTCATGAGGTAAGGAATAATGAATCCATCATGAAATAACATGTATCGTGAATAACCTGGGTTCACAAACTCCATTTCATGCTTAGCCATAAAATCTTGAATATCAACAAGATGAGGTCCTTTACCAATGTCATCCATAAATTTTTTATCAACCATTTCATGATGAACAAAATCATATGAAGATACCGGTCTACTGTTCACAATCAAAAAGTTAGCATCAAGTTCATACCTTTCATCGATGTCTTCATGGATCTCATGCATATCATCTTCCTTTTCTAGATGTTCATCATTATGTATAGATCCAAAAAGTGTATCACACTCATACAAAGACACTAAACTGCTGATAATACTCATAGAACCCACATTCTCTTCACTCCTTTCAAGGATGTCTTCATAGGTTTCATGCACCCGTTCCACCAACGGTGAATGCTCATCATTACCTGCTGATTCATGAAGTGTATCATATTGAAAACTGCCTTCAATACGTGTTATATCTGCTATATCATGGTTGCAAGCTACCCTTTCATGTGAGGATTTACTCTCGAAATTTGAAAATTCATGTTTAGGATGGGGGTTCCAATCTCTATCAGCATACTGAATTCCCTTAATATGATGAATGCTGGAATCATTATGCAATGTTTGATACATATGAAGTTCATCAACCCCTTAAACAAATTTCTTAGTCTCCATAATCCTTGCATCATTTTCTTGATCCTTAGGTGTTGCTGCAATAGGAATAGAATTTTCCGCTTTGTATAAAGAAAAGTGAGCCATACTCAATTGTAAGCTAAGATCATCAACTTCTTTTTCTTTATCTTCAGTATACTTGAAAGCAAGATCCCTATCCATTAGCAATTGCAAGTAATCTGATTTCACCATTTCCAATGCTTCTTTGATATAGTACAATTGGGTAAGAGTGACTCCACTTTCACTTTTTCCTCTCAATTTGAGCTTTCCAAATGAGATCTTCAACATATTTGTGAGTATTGTCTGCTCTTGTTAACACTTGCACAACTTTCTCATCTATAACCACAAGTTGGTCCTTCAACTTTTGCAATGCTAAAGGTCTCTAATCAAGTTCATCAAGGTGAATTGGGTTGCCACACACTACATTTTCTGATTTTCTATCATTTGTAGGAACCATATCATCATCAAAATCAGCCGCTTCATTGGTTGATGCCTTGCAATCCTCAAGTAAGAATGATGGGATAGCATTATGAACAAACCTAGTATCATCCAATGAATCCATCTCTTCACAAGGCCTATCAATAACCACCTCTAAATCACCAACATAGAGACTCGTGTACACCTCACTTGTAAAAGCAACAAGTGACTCTTTTTCCTCAATGTCCATGGTATTGCTCTACTGGAAGGAAACATTGTGGAAACCGTTCTTTTGATTGTTTGTCCATACATCCTCATTTGCTGATTTAGTGAACTCCAAATCAGCAAATTGTTCATTCTCAACACTATCATGAATGAATGAATGAATGAAAGATTTTAATAACGTCCACAAGACTAAACAGTCTATGGGACCAAGACAAAACAGGCCTAATTTGTCTTCATGTTCTTTTCCAAGTCGGATCTCCTGCCATTAATTTTGACTAGAAGGCTAGCCGTTTGATTAATCTTATCATCCTCAAATAGCTGGTGCATATTGTCAACTTTCAAACAATTCCCATGTTGAGTGCGGATATCCCCGTAAGCAGTGCACTCCATGACGAAGTGCCATTCCGTTTCCACAGCCCCCTTGTTACAGAAAATACAAGTCCTTTTTTCCCAAGGTTCCTTAGGTATCTTCCACCTATCGGTCTCACACCTAAGGTGATGCGATCCCGTTCTCAATTGTGCCACTAACATCCTCGCTTTCCCTTTAATAGCTGCACCTAAGTAGGTTTTGTCCCCATGATCTTTTGTCGGATTAAATTCTTTGATGTAATATGCTTTTTTGCGCCCAATCTGATTTGTCCACATGGCAGTTCTGAATTTTTTAGTCACATAGCTTTTTATTTCACTATTGGTGCTAGGACAGTCATGCAGATTGATGCCCCACTTGTTCATCCACTTGTGGTTCTGTTTCATCCATGTTTTCTTCCTACGATCTAGCGTCTCCTTCATAACCGTTTTTAGGCCACCGGTGGTTGTCCATGTTTTCAACCTTCTTTAAATAGCTTATCAACTGGGTTAGCGCTGACGCTTCCAATGGAAAAGTCCCCGTTTCAGCTAAAAGAATTTCATATGGGACTGTGGTTTTAACTTTGAGACTGCTTGTTAATAAATGCTTCTGAATTCTTTCTAGTTGTCTCCAACTACTGTGATGTACCTTGCTCACTGTTGAATGATTTCTCTTGATTTATAGGTCTGATTTTTGTTTTGTGATCTGCTTTCTTGTTTTTGTGTTTTTGTGGTTTGATGCCAAATGATTTTAATAATTTTCTTACAACCATATGCATATAAAGAACTCAAATTAAACTAACTTATAAAGGATAACTTCCACGTAACTCCAAATACTAGTTAAGAGACTTCTTGCATTACAAAGAGTGCTAAAATCATATATATCTTCATACATTTCGAAAGAGACATCATTTACAACTAAAAACAAACTTGCAGCCAAAATGCACTGTGAACAGTGCTTGCTACAGTACCCGCGGCCACCATAATACACATAAAAATTAACTTACAACTTTCTCCCGCCAAATGATTGAAGAAAATGTTTCCAATACTAAGGGCGCCCCCTTTAGACAAGATAGCAGCAACTAAGAGAAGGCGTTTTCTTATTTGAAGAAGTTGAAACCCTTACTTCAAGCGGCTGGCTGTAGATGAATGAAATCAACTTTCAAAACTTCCAAAATGCATGAAACTACCTCTAGATGGCGAATGGAGATGCTGGCAGAAAAAACCCTTCCAAAAGATGCCTCCAACAGCTTGTAACCAGCAGATTCGAGTTCCAAAATGCAGCAACAAGAATAAACCAGCACTTTAGGGTGGTCTTTCACACCTTCAAGATGCCAAATCCTAACTACAAGCCCCAAACCAGGCTTACCCACTGCAGAAATCAGGAAACCCTAGTTTCCTTCTCTCCCAAACTCCACACTCCAAGTTTCATTCAACAAAAACAATCTCAAGCATAATGGGTCGAACTTTCTCTTCTTCTTTTATAACTTCACTTTGAAACACTATTCATTAAAAAATCACTATTCACTTAAGTTATTTCTTTTTTTCACTTTAGGGATGAATAGTAACAGCAAAATAGAAAGTGACCCCTTTAAAATATAGACACATGGTCCCTAAGCCTGAGAAAGTGACATAAGTGGTGATAATCAATAATTTAAGCTCCAATTACACGCCAAACGCGCAAATTCACCACGTCACCAAGCTCCGGATACTATTACTGCATTTTACCGACCAAGTGCCCGATCAAGTGACCCTCTATCTAGAACCATTAGCCTACGAGGATCGACATAATAGGCTAATCCAAAAACTCTGATGCTCGCGAAAGAATGGGGACATTACAACTACACTTTGACATACTGCTCCCCCACACTTCACACCCATAAAGTACAACTGGCGTAATAAGCAAACCAAAAAGTGTTTTCTTGGTTTTCCAATCCCAAAGCTCGGCTTTTCTACACCTATTTTGTAGAAGGTAAGAGGCTTTCCAACCTCCCTGTATCCTTTTCGTACGACACGTCTCCCAATTGAGGTTATAATGAAAGTCAATCCCAAGATACTTATATTCTTTCACAATTTCAAGCGGGCTGCTTTCAAAAAGAAAGGTATTCTGCTTATCTTTTCTAATCAATGAGAAAATCATGATTTTGGTCTTGGTGATATTCACTTGCATTCCAACCTCATGACAAAAGAGTTCAAGAGCTTTCAAATGTTCTCTTAACCCATGAGCTGTTTTTGAAATTAGAATAAGATCATTAGCATATAAAAGTAGCTTCACTACATAACCTGCCAATTGGATACCGTCCCCGTCTGTCTTGTTTAACCAAGCTTCCAACTTATCAATGTATAGCCCAAAGAGCGTGGGAGATAGAGGGCAGCCCTGTTTAACTCCAATGTTGCTGCCAAAACATTCTGACATACCTTCACTAGTTCTGATTTTAGCTCTAACCTTCTCATACAATCTATGTACAGCAGCTCTATACACGTTTGGGATGCGTAGTTCCTCCATTCTGTTCCATAGTTTGTCTCTAGGTACCGTGTCAAAAGCTTTCTTGAAGTCTACAAAACAGCAGTAAGCTTCCTCACCTTGAGTGTTCCAAATTTTTTCAATCAAATGTCTGAGGGTGATGCAGTGATCAATGGTGGAGTGTCTTGCCCTAAAGCCTGCCTGCCCCTTTGCTCTTTTGCCCTCATTTTCTGCCCAACTGCTGATCCTTCGTTCAATCATGCTCCCAAAGAGCTTGCCGAAGATAGGGTTGACCATAATCGTGCGGTAGTTAGATGGATTATTGATATCACTACTTTTAAATAAAGGAATGACCACACTAGTAGTCTACTCCATAGGAAAACCTTCTTGATTGACATTATTGAAAATTCGTTTTATGTGAGGGGCAAGACTGTCAATCCCCCACTTTAAAAATTCAGCCTGTAACCCATCTATGTCTTGAGCTTTACCACTTGCCAAACTCTTTATTCCTTGTTTAATATCATCCACAGTGAATAGTTCCATAGATGTGTTAATAACAGGTGGGTGGTCTTTCTCGTGAACCCGCTCATAAAGAAGCCTAGCATAATCTAGCCATTGAGCATCTGTAATACTGTTTTCGATCTTCATTTTCTTTTGCTGCAATTCTCTCCAAAAACCTTTAGGGTTCTGTTTTCCAAGTGAGATTAGCTCCTTCCTTCTTTCATTTACATAATCAGATTTTTTAGACTGTACCAATTTTTCATATTTTTTCTTGGATTCTTTATCCATTCCTTTCTTTTTTAGTGATCTCTTGGCTGCCTTACATTCTTCGTCGTACCATGGATTTGCTAGGAAAGTGTTTGCAGCCTTCACCTTGGGGTGAGACCTTTTGCATGCATTTAAGGCCTTGTGAATTATTGGGATCAACGAATTGCTATGAATGTGAACATCCCCCTCTTTTGTTGTTTTGACCTCTTTGTTGTTCTATAATTCATGGAGATGTTGTTTAAGAATAGCGTTAAATATTTCTGTATTTTCTTTATTCAAGAGGATTTTACCCTTTGGGAGGGTTTTTTGTGCATGTGTTGCTCCTGTTTGATGTGCTGGCTGATTGGAGACATGCCGAGCTTAACCAGAAGAGGTAAGTGGTCAGATTTCATCCCAATAGGGCAGTCCTCAATGTCAAACACTAGCAGCCTAGAGACAAAACCTTGAGAGCAAATCACATAGTCCACCACGCTTTGACCATTATAAGTTTTACAAGTGATACCCCCCGAATTTGGCCAACCTCTCATCCCATTGCAGATAACCATGCCAAACAAACTACAAAGCCCAAGTAATTCTGCCCCAAACGTAGTGATATTGCCATTACCATCTTGAGATGTTCTTTCCCACTTTTGATCACCACCCTCCTCCAACCATAAAGGATTGTTCTCTCCTTTTTCTTCCCTACTCAACTGAAGAGATTGATTATTTGCTGTTCTAGCATTAAAGTCGCCCATTAAGACAACATCTCCAAGTGTGCTAAAAATAGATATATTTGTTTTTAATGAGGCATACGGGTCTTCGTTATCTAAATTTCTCTTCTTGGAAAACTTAGAATTTTTTGGAGCAAAGTAACAAGCAGCCAACCTGAAAGTCACCCCATTTTCTGTTATTTGCAGCCATATGTACTGTTTATTTATGTCCTCTTTTTCAAGTTCAACAATTCCTTTCCACTTCTCACCTATTAGCACTGTGATTCCCCCATGACCTTTGCCTGTTTCACTCCCTTTGTTCCAAACTGAAACTTTCTTATACCCTTCAAAATCTGGAACTTTGCAACCTTCATGTTCATGTGTTTCGGTAAGAATGATGATATCTCTACCCTTTGCTATGGGCCCCAATCCATGGATACCCTCTACAATTCCAACTTACTACACGTAAGTATTCCTGGGGGGCCCCTAATCCCTATTTCTTGTTTGCAAAACGATCACCAATTTGGGCTTTCCCACTTTTTAGCCATACCCACTTTCCTTCATTTCTTGCTGTTTTCACTTTCTCCCATTCTTTCCTTTGTTCTTCTTATTGCTCAAAAGTCAAATCTTCGTCTAGGTAAATATGTGTGCCTCTAAGTAACCCTCTGTTTTTTAGAATCCTATTCTTATCTTCTAAGCTTTTCAAGGTGACTCTTACATGCCTATCTTTTCCACCATCTATCTGTTTTCCAATTCTATTTGCTTGTTGAATATAGCCTATCCATTTCAGCTCGTCTTTAAGGAAGTCCCTTGCTAGGATGTCGGTTCTCTCCCCTTCACCAAAATCTTTCAGACCTTTAATAATAATGTTAGTGGCCTTGCTTTGTTTATCTTTTTCTTCTCTTATTTGTCTCTTAACTTGATTTTCAATGATTACTTTCTGCTCACTTGGTGATCCTCTTGCCACATGTGACCATGATTTGGCCTCTTCTATTTGGTCTCTTAGCTGGTTCTCTTTTTTTTCCAAGTCTACTAATGCTGATTGGATCATCTTTAATTCCATTTTGTTTTCAACTTCCTCCACTTCTGGCTTATTGTTTTCAGCTGTTTTTAGTTGATGTAATTCATGCTTTAGAATGATCACTTCTTGTTGTCCCTTTTCCATGTTAACCTGTAGATTCAAAATTTGTTCCTGTAGTATTTTATTATCCCTTACCAGCCTGCAATTGGTCTCTGTAACTATTTTAAACCTGCTGTCCTCAAACCTCTCCTTTGTTTCTAGACCATCGAGTCTATTTCTCATTCTCATGAGCTCCTCTACATATAACTCTGATGACCATAGTAGTGGTGAAGACGTAGGGCTGTAAAGTTCTGTGGGTACTTTTTCAATGACATTGTCTGCAGTAATCTCTTTCGTTTTGCCCCTAACTTCCTCCATCTTGCTTGCGTTTGACCTGAGGTTCCCTATGTCACCTGTTACCTTTCCCTTTCCTTTATACTCAGTTTGATTAGTTTTCTCTCCTTTTTGAGATGTCTCTTTAGATATTCCTGCCTTACTGTTATGAACCTTTGGTAGAATCCGAGCGAATTTCCTCTTTTGATTTTGTTTTAGTTTCCGTTTTTGAGCTTGTCTCCGTCTTAAAATCCCATTATATTGCTTTGCATTTACAAAGATCAGCCTTTCTTCTGTGTTTACATGATTCAATATGTTGGATAAAGGCAATCTTGTAAGCAAAGAGCCCCAACCACTTGCTAAAACCCTCATCTTGAATATTAGGGTAGAAGGTGGACCACTCATTTGACCATTGTGAAGTGTGCCTGCCTGGAGATATTAAACCTTCTTGACCTAGAAGGGTTAAAAGATCACTCAACTGCAACTGGGGTATATTTGTCTTGCCTAGTAGACGGACTAGAGCTCCCAACTGTATTGAAAATGCATTTGTGTTCAAGATTTTTGTCCCTCCTACAGGGACCCTCTGACATGCCCGGTCTAGGTTTTCACCCATAACCCCTTGTTTAACTCTCATGTATTAAAATGCTGTGATTTTGTGTTGTTTTATGCCGGTTTGTTTTAGTTTTGTCTTCTTACGGAGAAAAGGAGACAAAATAAACTATAAAATGGAAGAAAATAGTTGAAAACATGGAAGGGCAACAGGGAGACCTGTAGTAAACGCAGCCCCCACCTTCCTGTGACTTTCTTTCACCTTTGTTTGCTAGCTTGTGGGGTCCCAGGCTCTACTTTGTCTTTTCTGAGATGCTTTGCCGGAAAACACTGCCTCCCTGCCCAAAAACTCTGCCTGCCTGGGTTCGCCTTACACTTAAATCTTTCCGTCTGCCACTTACCGGTGCCTGGATTCGCCTTGCCTGGATTCGCCCAGCCTAGTGCTGGAAAACACTGCTCGCCCTGCCCTGCCTGGATTCCTCTGCAACTCGGCGAAAATAAAAACTCCGACGGCCCTAAAGCTGCGCTGGTTTGTTCGAACTTGTTTGGCCCTCTACTAGATCAATCCTTGAAATTTAAGAAAGAGAACAACACCCGATTCTAATGAAGATCAATGTACTCCACTTCGCTAATAGGAACAGTTGAAGAACTAACTTCATCCTCAATCCTTGTAGCATTCTAACCATCAGGAACAATTTCGGCCACCCATATCTCTTTCCCAACTTCCTCTTTTGTAATTGTTTGTTCTTCCTCTAGCCTCTTCACCTTTTTACCTGTGCAATGGTGATTAGGCTCCTAGGTTCTTTTGCACATGAAACAAAGATTGTCTTCTAAGTTCTGTAACGTACTAACCATTCCATAAAGTAAAAATTTCTTATTGTACACCAAACGAGTAAATAAACAAGTAACAAATCATCGTAATAAAATTTTTCTTTTCTTTTATTGATAATTTCCAAACAAGTTGCAAAATATATTACACATGAATTCCTTTTCATTTCAAATATACATCAAAGTAAGAAAGCATACAAATACATACATTGCTAATAGAGCTTTAGAACAAATAGTTGTAAGATGGTCCAGGTTCTTTCCTTTCAAATCTTGGTTATTCTGTTGCCTGTTGTGGAGGAGAAGCATCACTCAGGCGCTTTTCCACCAACCACAGACTCTTAATGCGGTCCCCCGCACATCTATCATTCGACAGATGGCCCTTCCCTTCAACTAAGAGATTGGTATCGTAATCGATAACGACAACCAACTGAGCATATTGTTGTGTCCTACATATCTAGAACTTTGTAATCCCACAATCCCGAACTAGCATGCAATAAAGGATCACGGTGAACTGACAGTGTAGTCTTGGTAGTCACACAACTAAGTGGAGTCTCGGACATTGCACTACTTTGGCCAAAGTGTTCTCATTTAGTACTTTGAATGAAGTCATCTATCACATACACTACTCAGGGCCAATTTGACTTAATCCTACAACATTCTAATCTACTTGTAATGAATCTATTTAACAAGTAAGTACACAAGCCCCCTCCCATTCTGGATTAACTATCCTAGGAGTAACACAAGTTTTCCTAGTTAATTTAATAACTTAGCTGGGTGTACCTCAAGCGACTCTTGCATTCAATCAAGCCTAGTATATATTTAACTAAGAAATACACCATTCTCCTCTTATGGAGTTCTTACAAGCACAATATAAAAACAACCTAAAAGCTTCAATTCCCTTTCTCAAAAACAATCTTAAATACTTCTATTGCACAAACAAAAAAGACATTTCATGCAGCATAGAAAACACATCAATTTCAAGTAAATAATAAGGAGAAGAAATCCCCATGCCTACTATAGTTTATCCCAAATATTGATGACAGTGCAGCCTTCTCCAATAGTAATTCAGCTTTGAAATCAGCTTCCCAAAACAACTCCCTCTCTCTCTCTTGTTGATAGCACACTTCTCTCAAACAAATAAGATAACTCTTTTTCACAATAGATCACTCTTTCCTCACTCATAAAACAGATGAATATGGCTGGTAATATCTCAGAAGAAAAAACAGCAAAAAGACGTATAATCTCTTGGAAAAATGCATCTCTCTCAAGTGAAATGGGAGAATGATAATAGTAGTAAAAGAATGTGTTCCAAGTGAAATGGTGTGACTATTTATAGAGCAGCCAAGGATTCTAAAATCCTACAGTTAAGGCATGAAGAGTTACACAAGTCTCATGCAAACTAAATCAGCATAAAGGTGGCGATGAGTAAAGCTCAAACTCAGCAAAAACCTTCAACAGATCGACTTTCTCATTGACAACATTTCAAAGACCATTTCAATCAGCACATGGAGAATTCAAATATTTCTCCAGCAATGACATCTACAGGAAAATGCAATAAGAGATGGTGCCAAAACCTCTTTACTAGAACTAAGTTGGTGCAGGTTTCAGATGAAGTGAAATAGTCAATCATATTTCAGCAACACATAGCATGAATCGACTGGAATAAAGGTTGAGTCGACTGGACCAATTAATACGTTGGACTAAGTCCACGTATTTCTTATTTATTCTGTCGACCAAGTGAAAGTTTGCAGAATAAAATGTATTGATACGTTTCCAAATACGTGTCTTGGCTGGTGGTACGCAACTTATATACATAGCGTGTATATTTCCATATCGACTTCCAATTTGATCTCAATCATCGACACTTATTAGCCATGGCCATTTAACATCAAAAATAGTCTTAATAAATTGATTTCTTATTAAATAAGAATTAGTGGAATTTGTTGTACCCCAAAATTAAATTTTTTGCTACACTTAGATATTTTGACGAAATAAGCAAAAAACCTTTGCAAAACTGTCAAAATGGTCAAAATTTGGGTTTGCATGCCTTGCATGAGGGGTTAAAGTGTGAAATTTCCAAAATCTGGTGATTTGGGTCCGCTTAGAGCGACCTAATCTACAAAACCCAGATCTCAGTTTTTCATCCCTACTTTTTAGGAAAACTGCTATTTTTATAAATTTTCCAAAAATAGTAACTTTTGCTGGGTTTCTTTCAAAACGGATATTGGCAAAATTTTCTAAAAATAGAAAGTTTGTTTGCTAGGGTCTGAACTGATTTTGATTGGCTCAAAATACTTCCATATCAGGCTGGTGTAGTCAGAATCTCAAAAAGATCAGTTTTTCCCTAGTGGGTCTATTCTGTTTTTTCAGAAGCATTTCAGGAGCTCCAAAGTCATCAATGGAGGTCAACCAGCTGCCAGGCGTTAGATCCAATACTCACGCGCTAAACAGAAGTTGACTTGTTGAGCATGCACAAAGAATGAAAAAGAAGGTGAAAATATTAGAAATTCGACCAAGTTTGGGAACTTTGGGTGTCCTAGGTGCCCAGGGGCACCCAGCTTTTTGGAAGGGAAAATCCAGCTTTTAGGGTTTGCGGGTGAGCTCAAACTCTTCTGAATCCAATCAGCTTCACAACAGGTGTCTTCGTCTGAGCATCAGACTGGTCAATCTTCGACAAATCCAGATCAAAGTTGAAGGTACAGAATGAAGATTCAAGTTTGAAGATGAAATCAAGCAGAAAATATTCTAAGTCTGGAGCAAATGGGCGCCCTTGAAGGAGAAAGGCGCCCAAGATTTTGAGGGCTTAAACAGATGAATTTTCCAGTGAAGCCTCCAACGTGACTTTGTCAAATTTGATCAGGCTTTCCAACAAGATCTCTAGCACGTCAAACGGAGTTGGCAGTCACCAAATGCAGCAGGCAGAACAGAGGTCCTAACAAGAGCCAAAGCCAAGAGCAAGAAGAAAACACAGTAAAATTGACTAACTCTGATCAAGTTGGGCGCCCCAGCTTTTTAGAAGGGCACCCAAGCTTTTGGTGCCTTAAATTCAACTTTCTGACAGAGTGATCTCCAGAAGACCCCTATTGGAATCTTCTCAGCTTCGTGACAAGCCCAGCCATCAATTAATCCGACGCCTGGATCTCCAGATTCGACAGGATCATTTATAGAAGAGGAGTTAATGAAGAAACAAAGAAAATTTTCTAAGTATGGTCAAGTTGGGCACCCCTGAAGAGAAAGGGCACCCAAGGTTTTGGAGCTCTAGATGGTAAAATTTGCAGATACAGCATCTAAGATCACCTCGTCGGTTTCAGTCAAGCTATCCAATGAAGCTGTCAGCCAGTCAGTCGGATCAGCGTAGCCCCTAGAATCAAGATTTCATCTGAAGATTAGAAGGAAAAGGAAGAACTTGAAAATCATAAAAATGGCCGACTCTGGACAAAATGGGCGCCCCTGGAGGAAATAGGCTCCCATGAATTTGAAAGTCAAAACAAGGTTTTTCGCCAGAAACACCAACAGAACAATCTTTTCAGGAACAGTTAGGCTACGCAATGAATCATCCAACACGCCCGTCGGATCAATTTGGAAGCTAGAGATTGAGGTCAAAGTAGGGGGTCAAAATTGTGAGAAACTAAAAAAATCCAAAAAATGGCTAAGTCTGGAGGAAGTTGGTGCCTCTAGCCAAGAAGCGCGCCCAAGTTTGCTTGCTTTAGCCAAATTTTCAAGATTTTCAAAGTTGCATGAGGAAAGATGAATGTCCAAATTCATTGAATAAGCTGATTTTAGGGTTTTGAGGATTAAAGCAAAAGAAAGCAAACCTATTTCAAACCCTAAGTCTATTTAAGACATCTCTTTCATTCAAAACTCATAATTATTGCAGGTGGCGTCCCAAGGAGAAGAGTGGAGCAGCAACTTTGAAGTTCTTATTTTCAAGATTCAAAGTTTCAACTTGCTGATTTTCAGAAATTCTTCATCAAATTTTCAGACCAGCAATATAAACCTATGTTCCACCAAGTTTCCGGGACGGGGGGACGGCGGGACGGCGGGACGCGTTTCGGGGACGGCAAATTTTTTAGGGGATTTTAGGGGACGGGGGGACGGCTGTATAGTATATATATATATATATATATATAGGGAGAGAGAGAGATAAATTTTAAAAATATAGGGAAATTTCAAATTTAAGATATTCATATGAGTAATGATAATCATAACAATCACCAATCATATTGACATATGCATCATAGAATCGAATTATCAAACAAATTAATACTACACTACCTAATTGCATCCATGGACCATAATTCAAATTCATGTCAAATAGTCAATGTGCATATGATATAAAATAATAAAATGCCCAAAAGGCTACAAGTTTGTACTACAAATGTCAAAATGACAAAGTCACAAGTGTCCAAAGGCAAAACATAGAAATAGAAAGTATGATGATTGCCACTACTCGGCATCTGCCAACACTGCATCAAAATCAGACTCATAGTCTGAGTCACTGTCACTGTGAGGGGTTAGCTCATCTAATGGAACTCCAACCAATCCCTCCTGTCTCTCCTCCTCATCAATTTGTGTGACATCCTCTGGATCAACATCCCATCGTAATGCTGGAGTCTGTCTATACTCAGGAGTCTGACGATCCTGGAGTCGCAAAGCACTATGCACAGCCACTAATTTTTCTGCCCGTCTAGAGGTCAACCTATTCCTCTTGATAGAGTGAATAAAGCCGTATGTTGACCAATTCCTCTCTGCAGCAGAGGAACTAGCAACCTGTGAGAGGAGACAAAATTTAAAAACTAAATTAGTAATTTAAATTTACTAATTAGGACATTCAATTTAAATTATGATTATATAAATGTTCAAACTTCAACACTATCACTCATCTAAATCAAATTATGTTAATGATAATCTAAAGTATTACCTGTGAAAGGAGGCGAACAGCAAGCGTCCTCAATTGTGGTGCATCCTTCCCATGCCATGACCACCATCCAATAGGATCCCTTTGAGCTACTGTAGTTCTATCTACCCTGGCCTCTGGTTTGCCGAATGTTGGACCACGGAGATTAACAAAATCAGTGAACTGTGTACGAACTAGACTGGCCTCCTCAATTGAATATATTTTTGCAAGGGCCTTCATAAACCCTTCTTTCACCTCATCATCATCACAAGGAGGCATCCTACCAGGTCTAGGTACATACCATTTGGGATTAAGAGCAAAGGCTGCCATATGAAGCGGGGTGTTCATAGTGTTCCACCGCCTTGTCACAATGGGCCTAATTTTTTGCTCATATAATCCCGAATTAGGATCCTTATCAGAAATTGCTTTCTTCATTTTTCCAAGCATGGAGTCAAAAGTTTCATAAATCTCTCCAAGACTTGGAGAGTCTGTATCAGCATATCTAATGACATCCACAATAGGTGAAATGATGGAGCAAACAAATCTGCAAACAAAAATTTGAAAAAAGACAAGTTAGAACTTAGAAAATAAAAAAATATTAATAATAAAATCATATATATATATTTTTATAAAATCAGCAATCAATAACAAATTATTAATTAACAATTTTTTTACCTCACATTGGACCACCAATTATCATCAAGAATTTTTTGTTTGATGCTTCTCCCTTCTGCAGTGCTTGCCATAGCCCATCTATTCCACTCTGAATTAACCATCATCAACTGTAGAGCCTCCTGTACCTCAAGCATCCTCTCTAACAAAATAAAGTAGCTGGCATACCTTGTTGCTACAGGCTTGAGAAATTCCTTCCTTGAAAATGTCCTAAAGAGGGCAAGTGAGGTGTGATGGTTGCAAATAAACATCTGAATGTCTCTAGCATCTACAACCACCTGGTGCACCCAATCCATCTTCCCTATGTCTTTCAATGCGTTGTTCAACGCATGAACACAACAAGGAGTCCAAAAGATGTGCTTGTAAGCACTCTCAACCATCAAACCTGCTAATCTGCACACACGTGCTGAATCAGTAACCACCTGCACAACATTGGTTGCCCCAACCTCCTCTATAGCCTCTTTCAAAATATTAAATTGGAATTCTGCATCCTTGCGCTTTCCAGAACAATCAATGGCTCTAAGGAAATATGGACCAGCTGAACATGTGACTATGATGTTTATAAGTGGCCGTTGTCTAATATCGGTCCACCCATCCATGATAATAGAGCAACCTGTTCTAATCCAACACTGTCTCATGTCCTCCATCACCACACTCACCTTAGAATATTCTTTTTCAAGGAGTGTAGTACGTAATTTATGTTCTCCAGGGGGAATGTATGAGGTACCAACATTTGCCACATCTCTAAACATTTGTTTGAAGTAGGGAGAACGTGCTACATGGAATGGGATAGCATGGGCATAGAAAAATTTGGCAATGGAAGAATCTGCCACATCTCGTGCTTGCACATTGAACATATTTTCAACTGTATTTTGCTGCTCACTAGAAGTAGCAGCCTTCCTCTTCCCTCTTGTGGAAATATGAACACCACCCGCACCACTACTACCACTACCAACACTAGGACTACCAAGCATAGAGGGCATAGGTGAGGTTGAATGTGCGGATTGAGTTTGCATAAGCTGATCCATAGGCCTTCCTCCGGCCTCCAAGTGCAATCTATAACACTCCATCCTCTCAAAATCTTTTATATCTTTACAACCCTTGACCCCATGGCCTCCAAAACCCAATAGATGAGAATAGACTCTTGTATAGCTCCCATTATATTTTTCTTTGCAAATGTGACATAGCCACAATCTACTACCCCCAGTGTTTTTCCCTTTGCCTTTGTCTATACGTGATGCTAGTTGAAGAAGAGGTTTTTTAGAATTAAAAGGGCCTTTTGCATATTTTTTCAAGTCTTCAGAAGGGATATCAAATGGGTTTGTTTGAGGCTGCCCCATATGAATTGATTGGTTTTCTTCCCCCCTCTCAACATCCCCACTATCTTCACTATTGCTGCTCATTTTGTTTTCTTTTGGTTTTTGCAAACTGAAAATTAAAAAAAAAAACAAAAAATCATACATTTTATCATTTTAACTTAGAAAAAAATGAAAAAAAATGAAAGATAATGAGAGATTAACTTACCTCTTTCACTTCTTTTGTTGGTTGCTTGCTTAATGCTCTCCTTTCTTCCTCCTAAGTGCTGGTTTTTCTTCTCCAACAACTCCTTCAAACCATTCTCTTTCTCTTCTCATTCTTTTCACTTTTGCTCTTGGCTGCAATTTTATCTTGGCAAGTTAAAATGAGATCAAATGAAGGTAAAAACATGTTTTAAGTGGCCATATTAGGGTTGGGAAGGCGTGGGGCCCACAAAGCAATGTTTTAGAAAAGAAAAAATTTAAAAAAAACTTTATTTTTATGTGTTTTTTTGCTGCTGTGCGATAGGGGACGGCCGGCCGTCCCCGGGACGGTCGAGGGACGGCTAGGCGTCCCCTATCCGTCCAGGGGACGGCCTGGCAGTCCCCTGTCCACTCGGGGACGTTTCTCTCAATCGGGGACGTCCCCGAATTTCGGGGACTTCTGGGGGACGGCTGACAGCCGTCCCCTACGCGTTTCCTGTCCCCGAAACGGCACCGGGACGGGGACGGGGGGCAAATACCCAAGGGACGCGTCCCCGTGTTTCCTTGATATAAACCCATGTTTTTTCATTGCTTTTTTCATCCAGAAGATCAAATTTTTCAAGGAGAAGATCAAAGACTTCAAATTTCAGCCTTTTGGGTCTGCTCAACTCATTCTTCTGAAGAATTTTTCAAGAAATTCATCAAATTGCAGCAACTGCTTCTTATTTGCATGTCAGTGAAATCCTCAGTATATTCGAATTTTGATCATCTGGGTCCTCTCAAATCAGTCTTCTAGAGAAAAACCCATATCACAGTTTTTTTTCAAGCAAATTTCAAATATTAGGGTTTGCTGCTTTTTCGATCAGCCGTCAATGTTTTTCAAATCTAATCAACTGGGTCCATTTCTAATTGTATTCTAAACAAAACCCAGGTGCCATCTTTTTTCGTGAAAAATTGAAGAAATTAGGGTTTGTTGTTTTTTCAGTCTAAATTCAAAATTTTCAAAAACGGACGATCTGGGTTGTCTTGCAACGTAATTTTGAGCAAAACCCATATCTTAGAATTTTTTTCAAAAACTTGTCCGTTGGAGGAAGAAAAATCAGCATTCTAAAAATAGTAAGTTGTTCAAAACTTGTCTGAACCTAGGCGAGTTTACAGTCATTCTTCAAAGTTTTTAGAATGGAATACACTCTCGATGATTGCAAGACCAAATCAGCTCTCTACCATGATTTCATCAAAACAGCTGAGACGGACTTGCATCACATCAAGCCGGTGTTTGTCTACACGCTTTGGAGAGCGCAGGCAACACTACCATCAGAAACTTGGGACACTCTGGACTCCTCACAGCAGTGTCTATTCCTATCTCAGTTCAGAGCCTTGAGTTTGTAATCGCTTGCATCAAGCATTACAATCCGGCTACAAGGGAGATTCAATCAGTTGATGGCAGATTGATATGCAGTTTGAGACCTAATATGATCGAGAAATGTTTCTCCATTCCCCCTTAGCCTGAAAGTGTCACTATCTCAAAGGGCGAATGTGAGAGGATGTGGGAAATGCACAAGGACAAATATAGCAAGAAGATTGCTCAAAGGTGGATGAAGGAGAAGCATAAGACTTTGCCTAAGAACATCGGGTGAGGCGAGTTCAAAGATGAGATTTCTATCATAATCACCTTGCTCAACAGGGTAACTGGATCAGAAGATGCTACCAAGTTTCAGCCTTGGATGTTCTACGCTATACCCCATATCATGAAGAAGACTGAGTTCTATGATTGGCCCACCTTGATCAGTGACAGCCTCAATCAGCAGATAACAGAGTATTTCCAAATTCATGAGTTCCATATGGTTTCTTACCTAGTCTACCTAGTGGCCTATCAAGGTCAATTTAGAGGGTTGAACACCAAGGGGTCTTTGAGTGTACAGCGTATCTACAACTACTACCCTCAGTTGGAATTCGCGAAGTCACTGCATCACTACAAGAGGGTGAATGAGGCTTTCCTGATGCACACAGTGCGGGTCCTGGACAACGAATTGCACGTCCGTATCTCTTCAATTGCCAGGGCAGCGATGGCGGAGTGAGCAGATTGGTTCATACAATTTCCTACTTTCACCTACCTCAGAGTCTATGGCTATTCCAGTGCCCCACTCATGCTACCAAGGTACCCATCAGACGAAGTTGTCTTCATGGAGTTCTTAAGGCAGGCACATGATGTCCACACGTTCTTGAGGAATAGAAAGAAACCCGCCCTCAATTTTCCATTAGGACTAGGAATCTATACATGCAGGACAACAACGGATGCTAAAGCCATGGGAGATGAGTTAGACAAACTTGGTCTCAAGCCTTATAGCGAGAGACGATCTTATGATCCTCATGGCGTCTACGCTGCTCGACTTGAGAGAAACTATGCTCACATATCCGCCCTTGAAGATTTTTGGGCCAATTGTACAGATGAGTTCGAGGTGCGGAGGCACAGTTACAGTAGGCTCACTCTTCACCAGATGAAAGACTGCCTATCAGAGGATATCGAAGGATTGTCAGATGATGATGAGGATGTGTTACTCCCAATGTATGCCCAAAAGAGAATTGAAGATCAGTCCCTTCCTCAAGTTAATTGGGCTAATAGGGAATCCCTCTCAGTCGAAGAAAGGACGAGGCAAATCCTCGAGCATAGCAAGGTCTTCCTAGTTCTCAAAAGGAAGAAGTTCATACCAGCAGCAGAGCCGCCAAGGGTACAGTCATCACTTCCCTCCTCTTCCAGAGCACAATCAAAAGGGAAAGGTGCAAGTCAGTCTCAAGATGGTGTGAAGGGCAGTAGGTCGACCAAAAATGTAAGGAGGCTAGACTTCTCAGGTATAGTCATACAGGAGCCATCAACAGTTGAAGCAAAAGCTCCTCCAGAAGAGCCTCTACCTCAGAAAGAGACAAAAGAAGCGCCTATAGCACACAATTCTATACCACTGACAGGGTCTTCACCAATCCATATTGACCTAGATATCAAAGATGATGAAGAAATTGCAATTGTATCTCCCAAGGAAGTTAGTAAAGACACTACCGTGTCTTGGCTTGAGAGCTCCTTGGGAAGGGAAAGAACAAGACCTTCATATCAGGTGAATTTTGATGACCTTGACAACATCTATCAGGAGTCGCCTAAGAAGAAAGCGAAGAAGCAAGTTCATTATGAGAGGAATCCTGATGGTGAGGTGATCATGGAGACTGCCTTACCTCCTGAACATAAGAATAGAGATGAAGTGGATATGGAGGACTTCGTGATGATTAAGACTAACCTTGGTAAAAACCCCAGACATGCAGATGTCAGTCTATTCAGAGTTTTGTCTGAAAGCCTTCAGGAAAGAGTGCTCAAGGATGGGGAAGACAAAGCAGCCCTCAAGGCTGAAATACAGCAGCTCAGGCTTTATATTTCTAACCTTGTTCATGGCTCTTCGCAGGCTACTCAGTTGCTGCCCCAGGTTTTAGATACACCAGCTGATCATTATCAGTTGAGGCAGTTGGTCATTTGTAGGAAGGAAACTCAAGAGTGGATCGAGAGTTTCATCATCAAAGGAGAGGAGATCTTAGCCTAGATGTTTCAATTGAGAGACAATGCTCATGCGTTGCGTCGAGGTATCCAAGGGTTTGAGCAATCAGTGGCTGAAGTAAAACCAAGGCATGAAATCATAATTGCTGATTTGGATACAGCCTATAGTTCAACGGCTTCAAAAGAGCACAAGAGGCAGATCCTTGCTTGGAGAGAGCGTCATGTCTTCAAGGTCAAAACCTACGAGAGGATATCCGAGGAGTTTATTGCCTATAGACAAAGGCTGATCAAGGCTCTTCTTTTCATCAGTGAATTTGTCACAGAGATTCCTTCTCGTTACAGTCTCAAAGATGGTTCCTACGTCGGGTTAGATGAAGTGCAAACTCAATTTCAGAGTGTTGTTTGCAGCTGTGATAGCAGCAATATAGTTGGTGGCAGAATGAATCACCTTGCCATGATGTCAGCAAGATTTGAAAAAGTGGCCAATGAGGTCGAAGATTTCCTGAGATCAATTGCAAATGGAGAAGATATCTTGGAAAATCACAACTTTGCTATTGATGGAATAGATGCACCGGATCAAGACACAGTTTCCTGCTTTTTAGCAGATGTGATTGAGATTTGAAATGGCTTTCATCTAGAAGCTTTCTTTCCGCTTTCTTTCTATTCTTGGAGCAATTCTTATCCATTCTTCGAAGAAGAGAAAGAAGATAAATTGTAATAGTTGGCAGTCCCTGCTTTTTCTGCTTTCTTAGGTGTTAGTTGTTATCTTCTTTCTAGATTTCGAAATAAAGCTTGCTTGCTGAGCAAGCCCTAGATTGTGAAAGCAAGGAGATTTTAGGGTTCCCTACTCCTTTGCTTGCCTATAAATAAGAGCCTTTGCTCATTAGTTTTCTTTAACCATGCTAGTGATAACAAAACGCTAAGCCTAAGTGCCTTCTATTTGTTATTCAGTGTTGTTCAATTGTTTTATGATAGCGAATTGTTGAGTCTCTTTTAGCCAACAAGTAGTTATTGTAATTGCTGTTCCTATTGTGTAAGAACAAGTTTTGCAAGCCTCTTTAGCTGCAAGCTCTTGTTCCAGGCATGTGTTTAGTAATTTTTTGTTCCAGAAGTTTGAGGAATAAAATCATGAGCCTCCTTTGCCTTGGTATAATGTCCAGATTTCCGTTTATTGTTTTATGCTTTTGTGAGCTTAATTTTAGCCTACATTGAAGTGTGTAGATGTATGTTGAGAAAGAGTTCTCTTAAGCCTTTGTCAGAGAATCAACTTTGTTCATTTCTAATTCTCTTGCTTTGCGTATTACTTGAGATATTAGAAACATCTTTAGCTTAAGTTGTAGTTGGAATTCTTAAAATCAGAAAATCTCAGCTGCGACGTTTGTGTTTTATAAACCTTGTGCTCTAGCTGAAACAAAAAGACAGGCGAATTAGATTTAATTTACTTTCTTTTACCCCATCAACAAGAGGGAGCTTCCCCTCCTAATTTGAAGAGCAGTTTTATTGTGCATAACTGTCCGTTTCAAATCCGCATTCCAGAGGTGCAAATTTAAATGCCAACAGAATTCTAATTACATAATCGATATGTCAAATATATATTATTAATATATATATATATATATAAACATAAGAGTTCAAGCAAAATAGTTTATAATAAACACATTATACAGGATGTATGCATATATATATGTATACGCCTCTATGTACACGTATATACAGGTATATCATATCGATGCATCTGTATGAGCATGTCCATTTGCCAACGTACGCTTGTATCGATATACATATACATATGATACGTGTGTATATATATATATATATGTTCACATCCGATTCATTTACAACCATTCACATTACCATCATATTAATAAGTGTGTACATGTGGTATATCTATACATATGCATATACGTGTCGTTAGATCCCATTGACACGCATGTGCATACATACATATAAACATACTTCCACCTACATCCCACTTACCCATATGATCGTAATAGCACAAGAAGATCTCAAAAGCTCAAATAGATAAACATCACCTACAAATGGATGCAAAAGTAAACAAGACCCCTAATGCAAACATACAAGTTATGGATGACTTACCTATAACCCACAAATTGACTCAGTTCAGTCACTCTAATGTGGTGTGTGTATGCTCAGATAATTTACTTTTACCAATTACCCAACCAAGATCTTCTCCCGAGTGATACTTCCCCTCCGCCTAGAGGAATGGAACACATACTTGCATCTACTAACACATGCTCATGGTAGTCAAATGTTCATAACATATGCAGTATACATAAACATCTCCAAAGTTAGAATAATTACAATTCAATAACCTTTCATTCACATAAATGTAGTATTTCACCATGGATAACATCAACTAAAGTAACATCAAATGAGACAATCATCAAATGCGAAAACATTCATATTGATAACAAGGTACAAGCATATTTTATTCATCTCCAGAATTCACATTACATCCATTTTTACCCTATGCAGTAATAGTAAATAGTAACTATACAATTGGGGTGTAACATACTCCCCCCCCTTAAGAACCATCGTCCTCGATGGCCTAAGGTATTATTCAAAACATAACAATCTAATATTACATTATTCAACATTCTCATAAGCATCAAGAATGTCAGGGAATTTCTGTTGAATTTTCGCGTAGTCCTCCTAAGTAGCTAAGTCTTTTGTGTACTAATCCCACAGGACTTTGCACTGCAAGACCTCTCTGTTACGCAAGCGTAGCTTACATGTTCCTAGCACCTTGGCAAGCTCGAGAGTTACTACTCCAGGGTCCCTTACCTATAAAGCAGTCCAATCAATTACATGATTATCCCCTGGTATATACTTTTTAAGGTAGGACACATGAAAGACATTATGCATTCTGGCAAGAGTTGGTGGCAAAGTGATTCGATAGGCTACTGGATTCACTTCCTCTAGAATCTTAAAAGGTCCAACGTAACGCGGGGCTAACTTAGAAGACTTTCCAAATTTAATAGAGCTCTTGTGAGGTTTCATTCTCAACAATACTTTGTCACCTAAGGCAAACTTACGGGGCACTCTCTTAGCATCAACGCAACTTTTCTGTCGATTGTTAGCTTCTGCTAACCTTTGCTTAATAATCTTAACTTGTTCATCCATTTCAGCCAACATTTCTAGCCCAAGACTCACTCAATCCTCAAGTTTATCCCAACTTATAGGTGTTTGACACTTTCGGCCATACAAAGCTTCGAAAGGAGCCATCTTAATTGCAGAATGATATGAGTTATTGTAAGGAAATTCAACTAAGGGTAAGTAATCTTCCCACTTGTACTGCTGATCCATGCAATGCATTCTAAGTAGGTCTTCCAATACTTGGTTTACCCTTTCCGTTTGCCCATCCATTTTTAGATGATTTTCCGAGCTAATATTTAACTGAGTCCCTAGTGTAGAAGACAAGGTTTTCCAAAACCTAGAAGTGACTCGTGCATCCCTATCTGAAATAATCTTTTCAGGAATCCCATGCAATCTAAACACTTACTACACAAATTTTCTTGCTATGATAGGTGCTCCATCAGTTAGGTTCCTTGGTATAAAATGGGTCACTTTTGTAAGCTTATCAACTACCACCAGTATGGCATTGTGCTTATTCCTTGACATAGGCAATCCTTGCACAAAGTCCATACTTATAACTTGCCATTTCCTTTCTGGTATGTCGTGTTGGTATAACAAGCCTGCAAGATGATGATGCTTAGCTTTCACCCTTTGACACTCAAGACACTTAGCCACAAAACTAGCATCATCTCCTTTTATTCCCATCCAAAAGTATAATGGTTTTACATCAGCCATCATTTTCGTCACTCCTGGATGTCCGGAATATGGTGCTTCATGTATTTCCTTCCATACCAGATTTTTCAATTCATTTACATCAGGTACATACATTCTACCCTTGTATCTAAGTAATCTATTAGGTTCAAATTGAAAACCTTCATACCTAGAATCTTGAGGATTATCCATGAGTGCTTGCTTAACTTGCAAGTAATACTGATCCTCCTTGCACTTTTGGAGTACTTGCCCTTTGAAATTGGTTTGAATTGCTACTGAGGAAGCAATGTGTTGTCTTCGACTTGATCCGTCGGCAACTCGATTCTCTTTCCCGTTAATATAACTGATATTAAAATCATAGTCAGCTATTAACTCTAACCATCTTCTCTATCTAGCATTCAGATTAGGTTGAGTAAAAAGGCACTTTAATCCATTATGGTCAGTTTTCAACTCAAAGGGTTTTCCTAGCAAATAGTGTCTCCACATTTGCAATGCATGAACTACAACGGCCAATTCTAAATCATGCGATGCATAATTCATTTCGTATGGTTTCATCTTTCTAGATTCATAAGCAATCACTTGCCCATCTTGCATCAGTACGCCTCCTAACCCTTCTCCGCATGCATCTGTGATAACCGTAAAGCTACCTTTAGGATCTGGTACTTTTAAGATCGGTGCAGTGGTTAGTTTCTCTTTGAGTAGGTCAAAAGCTTCTTGACACTTCTCATTCCATTCAAATCTCTTTCCTTTCTTTTGTAAAGAAGTAATTGGAAAAGCAATCTTAGAAAAGTTTGCGACAAACTTCTTGTAATATCCCGCCAAACCCATGAAACTTCTTACTTCCGACACATTTTTGGGTATAGGTCACTCAATTACTACTTTGATCTTTGCTAGATCTACTGCAATTCCTTCTGCCGAAATCACATGACCCAAATAATGTACCCTCTTTTGGAAGAATGGACACTTGGAAAGTTTACCATACAACCTATGCTCTCTCAAACATTGTAGGACCATTTCTAAATGCTTGCAATGTTCTTCCTCATTTCTCGAATAAATCGAGATATCATCTAGAAAAACTAGTACAAATTTGTCAAGGCAATCCCTGAACACACTATTCATTAGGTTCATGAATGTTGTCGGTGCATTTGTTAAACCAAAAGGTAAAACAATGAACTCATAGTGTCTATATCGAGTTCTGAATGCAGTTTTAAAGATATCTTCATCTTTAACCCTTAACTGGTGATATCCAGATCTTAGATCTATTTTAGAGAATACAGTGGAACCTCTCATTTGATCAAAAAGATCGTCAATGCATGGCAATGGATACTTGTTCTTAATCGTAGCTTTGTTAAGCATATGATAGTTGATGCACAAACGCAAGGTTCCATCCTTCTTAACAAAGATGATTGGCACTCCCCAAGGTGAAACACTTGGTCTTATCATTTCTTCTGACAACAATTCGTCCAATTGTGTCTTAAGTTCCATAAGTTCAGTTGTTGTCATCCTATAGGGTACCTTAGAAATAGGTTTTGATCTTGGGTCTATATCAATAGAGATGGTAACTCTTTTGGAAACACATCCAAAAATTTCCTCAAAATTGGATACTTCTCCATATCAGATTTTCCAGTTTCATCTATTTCTCCATCTTCTAGCTCTTGCAAACTCTGGTACTCAGAATTATCACTATCCTTCCCAAGTTCTTCAATCTTTATGACAAACAGTTTACACCCTTTCTTCTTAGCTCTTATAAGTTGCATTGCTGCAATTTGTTGAATCCTAACCTCTCTAGGTATTCCTTGGAATTTAACTTGATTTCCAATATCATCTAGGCATTCTACAGTCTTAGCATGGCAGTCTACTATAGCCCTATGTTTTCACAACCAATTCATTCCTAGGATAACATCATATGATCCTAGAGGTGCGGCATAAAGGTTAACTTTTGTATTAAAACTAGGTAGTTCTATCCTAGCCTCGAATAGACATTGATCCACCTTTGCTCTTGTCCGGTTTGATGTGTCCCGCCTTCCTAGATAATTGTTTAGCTATTCTAGGTGAAATGAAATTCTCAGTTGCACCAGTGTCAATAAGAATAGAAATAGGTAAGCCAAACAAAATACCTGGTGTTTTGATTGGAGTTACTTGGTAATTTTCCTGTCGATCGTCCACAGCCGCATGCATCCTTTGTTGAAACATGGCCAACTTGGTGGGTAATGAATTACCATACAGTTGTGAACCAAAAGTTTTATTGGGAGATTCACTTGCATAATGATTCTCTCTGCATATAAAACATCCTGTAATTGGTCCTCTTTTCCCTATGGTTTCTCTATACTTGTTGGTACTTTCATTAGCCTTGTTGGTATTACTCATGCTAAAATCATTTCTCTTTCGATCTCTCCTTTTCCCTTTTTGCCGTGCAACATTTTGCACAGATTCCTCCTTCTTTGGAACTATCTTATTAGGAACTTCCACATCCTTCTTTTGGTCGTTTCTTTCTTGTTGAGTGGAATCAGCTTTAAGCTTTTGTTCCTGCTTAATTGCTTTTTCATATACAAGATCCATTGTTGTTGGACCATGCATATCCACTTCCCCTCCAATCCGATTGTTGAGTCCCAAAATAAATTCCCTAATGCGGAAACACTCATCCTTATGGTATATGGGGACAGTGCAGAAGTCGGGTGAACTTCTCCCTGTATTCGTTGACTGTCATGCTACCTTGCCTCAACTCTTGGAAATCCAAGAGTTTCTAGTCATAGTAAAGTTGCGGTAACCAACTTTTGCGGAAAATCTCCACAAATTCTCCCCAAGTTAATTTCCATGAGTTTATGTTAAGTTCCAACTTTTTGTTTATCCACTAGTTAGAGGCTTCTCCCACTAACTGATACGCACCCCATACGGCTTTAGTAACCTCATCATAGTTTCGTATTTCAAAATACTTTTCCTTTTGAACAAGCCATACTTCAGCCTCATCACCTCCAGCACTACCGTCAAAGTTAGGTGTAATTATCTTCTTCATGTCCGTTGACAGTTTGGAAGACACAATCTTTTTATTCCTTTCAAGAGATGGTGAAAGTGATTTTTCCTTCTTATGATTATGGTTTTCACCATGCCTATGGGAAGAATTTTCTCCCTCTTGATCATCAACGGGTACTTCCTTTTCTACCCTATCCTTAACTCCTTTTCATTCAAGATTAGCTAACCTTGCCAAGATTTGGTCAAGCCTAGCCTCTACTCCAGTGGTTCCTTGTCCATCCTCTTGACTTGCATCGGGATTAGTTCATGTTCTCACATATGTCTTCACACCGTGCTTATGTGATTGGTTTTTACCTGAATGTTTTATCCATGTTAGCCTAAATTATGTTATCAATTGTCTTATGGAAAACATAAAAGTAAACATTCGCATGTACACAAGAATTCCATAAAAGTTAAGCACACAGTTCTTTTGATAAACACATAATTTTATTCATTTCATGAGGATTTCAATATCCTTCCGATTACATGGAGCGACTATTCAAATAGTCAAGTGGAGAGTATCCTTCGGATTCACTCTCGGACACATAACTTAAAGGAGTATAACCTACAAACTGAGAAAATTGTTGTTCCCTATCTTTCTATTAATCTCTCATCTGTTCGTACCTATCCCAAAAAGGATAATAACCCTCGGATTTATCATTCAATACATAGTTACGAGAAGTAATGTCAATATGGTGTTCATCAACAATATATACTACATTTTTCGTAGACATTTGTTTATGAGACCATTTCTCGTCTGGCGGTGTCCTTGGTACATAACCCTTAGACTCTTTACTCGAAGAAATTGATATTACTTCAGCCAGTGTAGAACCCTAGGATCCCTAAAGATGAATGCAGGACTAACACTTTGTTCTGAAGGCATATCCCTGGAAAGTGGTAATGATTCGGACTTTTGTGGTGAGATGGTTGGTAGGTAATTGTACGTAGCCTCCATCTTCATCTTTCTCTTCACATCACTGATTCGAGAAAGTGCATGACTAAAAGTCTCGGTGTCACTCAACCAGATAGCATTATCGTAGTTGGTTCCCTTTATGGTTCTATTGATGGCTTCTTTTTCCTTGTTGGCCTTGAGGTAGCACTCATTTCTGATTATTGACTTTCGAGCCATTCTCTGAGACGCACCATCCCAACACAAGAATTTTCACAACATTAGATAATGTTGGACGGAAAAATGACGAGCTTATAGGTTCTAGAGTTAAACCTAGTAGCTCTGATACCACATGTAACGTACTAACCCTTCCATAAAGTAAATATTTTTTATTTTACTCCAAATGAGTAAATAAACAAGTAACAAATCATCATAATAAAAATTTTCTTTTCTTTTATTGATAATTTTCAAACAAGTTGCAAAATATATTACACATGAATTCCTTTTCATTTCAAATATACATCAAAGTAAGAAAGCATACAAATACATACATTGCTCATAGAGCTTTAGAACAAATAGTTGTAAGATGGTCCAGGTTCTTTCCTTTCAATTCTTGGTTCTTTTGTCACCTGTTGTGGAGGAGAAGCATCACTCAAACGCTTTTCCACCAACCACAAACTCTTAATGCGGTCCTCCGCACATCTATCATTCAATAGATGGCCCTTCCCTTCAACGAAGAGATTGGTAGAGTAACCGATAACGACAACCAACTGAGCATAGTGTTGTGTCCTATATAACTAGAACTTTGTAATCCCACAATCCTGAACTAGCATGCAATAATGGATCACGGTGAACTAACAGTGTAGTCTCGGTAGTCACACAACTAAGTGGAGTCTCGGACATTGCACTATTTTGGCCAAAGTGTTCTCATGCAGTAATTCGAATGAAGTCATCTATCACATACACTACTCAGGGCTGATTTGACTTAAGGCTATCTTACACTACGCATAGGTATTGTCCTTCAATGGATAATCTGTCACCCCAGACTAACCTACAACATACTAATCTACTTGTAATGAATCTATTTAACAAGTAAGTACACAAGCTCCCTCCCATTCTGGATTAACTATCCTAGGAGTAACACAAGCTTTCCTAGTTAATTTAATAACTCAGCTGGGTGTACCTTAAGTGACTCTTTTATTCAATCAAGCCTAGTATATATTTAACTAAGAAATACACCATTCTCCTCTTATGGAGTTCTTACAAGCACAATATAAAAACAGCCTAAAAGCTTCAATACCCTTTTTCAAAAACAATCTTAAATACTTATATTGCACAAACAGAAAAGACATTTCATGCAGCATAGAAAACACATCAATTCCAAGTAAATAATAAGGAGAAGAAATTCCCATGCCTGTTATCATTTATCCCAAATAATGATGATAGTGCAGCCTTCTCCAACAGTAATTCAGCTTTGAAATCAGCTTCCCTAAACAACTCCCTCTCTCTCTCTCTCTTGTTGATAGCACACTTCTCTCAAACAAATAAGATACCTCTTTCTCACAAAAGATCACTCTTTCCTCACTCATAAAACAGATGAATAAACAAAAAGACGTATAATCTCTTGGAGAAATGTCTCTCTCAAGTGAAATGGGAGAATGATAATAGTAGTAGAAGAATGCGTTCCAAGTGAAATGGTGTGACTTTTTATAGAGCAGCCAGGCATTCTAAAATCCTACAGTTAAGGCATGAAGAGTGACACAAGTCTCATGCAAAGTAAATCAGCATAAAGGTGGCAATGAGTAAAGCTTAGACTTAGCAAAAACCTTCAACGGATCAACTTTCTCGTTGACAACATTTCAAAGACCATTTCAATTAGCACATGGAGAATTTGAATATTTCTCTAGCAATGACATCTACAGGAAAATGCAATAAGAGGTGGTGCCAAAAGCTCTTTACCAAAACTAAGTTGGTGCGGTTTTTAGATGAAGTGAAATAGTCAATCATATTTCAGCAACACATAGCATGAATCGATTGGAATAAAGGTTGAGTTGATTGAACCAATTAATATGTTGGACTAAGTCCACGTATTTCTCATTTATTCTGTCAACCAAGTCAAACTTTGCAAAATAAAGCATATTGATACGTTTCCAAATACATGTCTTGGCTGGTGATACGCGATTTATATACACAGTCGTGTATATTTCCATATCGACTTGCAATTTGATGTCAATCATCGACACTTATTAGCCATGGCCATTTAATGTCAAAAGTAGTCTTAATAAATCGATTTCTTATTAAATAAGAATTAGTCGAATTCTAATTACATAATTGATATGTCAAATATATATTATTAATATATATATATATATATATATATATAACACATTATACAGGATGTATGCATATATATATATATATATATGTTAACATATGATTCATTTACAGCCATCCACGTGACCATCATATTGATAAGTGTGTATGTGTGGTATATCTATACATATGCATATACGTGTCGTTAGATCCCATTGACACACATGTGCATACATATAAACATACTTACACCTACATCCCACTTACCCATATGATCGTAATAGCACAAGATCTCAAAAGCTCAAATAGATAAACATCACCCGCAAATGCATGCAAAAGTAAACAAGACCCCTAATGCAAACATACAAGCTATGGATGACTTACGTATAACCCACAAACTGACTCAGTTCAATCACTCTAATGTGGTGTGTGTATGCTCAGATAGTTTACTTTTATCGGTTACCCAACCAAGATTTTCTCCCGAGTGATACTTCCCCTCCACCTGGAGGAATGGAACACATACCTACATCGACTAACACATGCTCACGGTAGTCAAATGTTTATAGCATATGCAATATACATAAACATCTCCAAAGTTAGAATAATTACAATTCAATAACTTTTTGTTCACATAAATGCAGAGTATTTCACCATGGATAGCATCAATTGAAGTAACATCAAATGAGACAATCATCAAATGCGAAAACATTCATATTGATAACAAGGTACAAGCATATTTTATTCATCTCTAGAATTCACATTACATCCATTTTTACCCTATGCAGTAATAGTAAATAGTAACTATACAATTGGGGTGTAACAAGTTCATTCTTGCTGATTTCCTTTTTTTCTGTGTTGGTATACTTATTTATCTTGGTATTTGCTTTCTTTTTTTGGGTAGAAAGAGAATCTAGCACTTTAGGATGCTCTAAAACTTTGTTAGAGCCTTATCATATTTCTCGAAATTTTGCATCATCTTTGACATAATCTCTTGCATGGATTTCATTGTGTTCACCAAAACTCCCAACATATTGAAATGACTAAAAGCTGAACTGAAATTTTGGGTTAGAATCGATAGGCTAGCAGGTTCACAGGCTTTGATACCATTATAATAAGCTGCCTTCTTCTGCCTTTATTTTTTTGTTTTGATTTGATGTGTTTAGAGAAGAAGACGGAAATGCAGAAGATTGTTTTTGTGTTTTCAATACATATATAAATATTGCAAATAATATTGATTTGTAATGAGCTGAAATAACAATATATGGAAATACCCACAACCAACAATAATTGAAAGTACAATTTATCATCAAAACTAAAGATACCTAGATGGTGGAACGACATTACAAAGAAAAATTAGACATACCCATTTGTTGATTTCAGATTATAGTGAATAATAACAACAAACTAGCAAAACTGGTCTCATAAAACCCTAGACGTTTCCCTCCAAGGTGGCCTCCAAACGATGCAATTGTATATCAATGAGTTGCCAAACCCTAGGCACCCAAAATGCACACAAGAATCTGCTCCAAACCCTAGGCATCCATGCAATAACAAGCCTCATGTTTCCCTAGGCAAGTGCGGCCATCAATGGAGAAGGAATGAAGAACAAATAATCCTAAAAGTCCTCCAATCTGCCACTCATCAAACATCAATATCTATCTGATACATAAACGTTAATGAACAATGAAGTGTAGTTGTGATCCCTGTATGGAATCACCGAGAGATCCTCTAGATTGTGTCTTTCAACAACGTGGAGAATGTTGTCTGCAAGGGGTTTTGTCCTTACAAACCAAGAAGAGAAGAACCAGCTCCTCTAACAAGATGAAAACAAAATATCCAGTCCAGCATATCCAAATGAGAGCCCCACACCTTCTTTTATAGCTTTTTTTGTTGCTTTTTCAAAAAAGACACTTTTTTGCTTTTTTGTTGCTTTTTCGAAAAAGTGCTACTTTGTTTTTTCATTGTTTTTTTGAAAAGACACTTGTTTTTAATAACTTTAGGTCCCACTTAAGTTGCACAAATATTTACTTTTTAAAAATATTTTCCCTTATGTCTCCCTTGATTCCCCTTTTATAAAGCAACTTTTTAAATATTATAGAGTGAAATGATTTAAATATTATATATTTTATTAAGGCTGAGTGGTCCCAGCCATACCATTTCTTTTTTATCTCATAAAGAAGAGTGTTGTACACCCTTAAAAATTCTCAATAAGGAGTCAAAGCTTGATAAAAGGTTTTAAAACCTTAAGTTTGTCCTAGCTGCAGCCTTCCTTAGCCGCAGCCTTCTTTAAGGGAGCCACCACTTTGAATATGGCTGCCATACTTCATTTTGGTGAGCCGTACTTGTTGTAGAAGGAAGTTGGGAATATGTAAAAAGCTTCTGTTTGGTGTTTGGGATTATTTCTGCTGATTGTACCTCTAGGTCAGCTCTTTTTTTATTTATAATATTGAGCTTTATGTAATTTCTGTATATGTCATTTTTGAACAGCAATACAAAGGATTAAAAAGAAGTTCTGTGATTAAATGGTGCAATAATATTTGCATAAATGAAATTGCTAACAATACATAAGACTGGAAAATTATTGCTATGATAATCATTTATGATATCATGTCAAAACAAGTGAAATTAAACTCAGAACAGCTGGATTGCAAACTGTTGGACGAAATGTCTGTGCACCAAAACTTGTGAAAATTGCAATATTTTGGTTTTAAAAATTGGAGCTGTATATTAAATTGTAGCATAAGTCTGGATATATAGGAGGTAATGGTTAGTTTATTATCATCATATTGTGAATTTTATTCTTATTGAAGACTGTTGGAGGTTTTCCCCCTCGAGGTGACTTATTATTATCAGGTATTATAAAGCATTTGCATCTTATTTCCTTTTACATTCTTCTCTTGTGCATGCGATTTCATTACACAAGCTGAAAGGCATACCAACCACTAAGGAAATTCCTCATTTGTCTTGAATCTCTCTTCCAAATATATTTAGAATTGATGAGACCATGATGATAAAAGACTTTAGATCAATCTTGGTGAAGTATTGCATGCCTCAAAGTTGCTACATAAGGTTGTAAAATTGTAATGCCCCTTTCTTAGTAGCCACTTAGGATGATCATTTAGCCTTTTAATTCCCGAAGGCTAAAGGTGAATTTAGGGAATCCTTTATTTAATTATTTAATATTGCTTGGAGGGTCAAGTTAAAATTAAAAGGTAATATTAAGTAATTAATCAAAGTAAGGTTATAAAGTGACCTTAAGTGAAATATTAAAAATGAATTTTATTGAGTCACTTTATTATTTTGAGCGGGAAATTAAAGTGAGTGTTATAAAAAGGCGTTTGGGGTTCATTCTCATTCATTCTTGATGTTATTTTTTGTAATGTCCCCATTTTTTATAAGTTAGCATTGTAGTCAAATAATTAATTTAATGTAGTCAATAAGGCTAAATTAAAAAGAGACAACTTCAATTAATTATTTAAGTGGCAAAGTAACTTAAGTTAGGAAGAAAGTTAAATAAATTAAATAAGTTACTTTGAATGGGAAATAAATTAAAAGTGAGGCAAAAAAGAAGGAATTCAAGAAGACTCCGGGAGGAGTTACGAAGTGAAAAGAATAAAAGATTGTTGGAGCATTCTTGCAGGGGGTTGGAATTGGTTTTGTGAAATAGGTATTTGGCTGGAGTTCATCCAAAACTTTGTGAGGACGGAATCCTTGTCACAAAGAATATCATCTTCGGTGTTGGGAGATACCCCCTGGATGACTGCGGACAGTCCTACTTTAGGGGCTATGCTGGTGCGCTCATAGTGTAGTTTTAATAGAAGTTTGATCATCTGGTTATCATGTTTATAAATCTAGTCTTTTGAGAATGAAATCAAATTTTCAATTTGTCCGAGTAAGTGTGGTCCTTTGGAAATATTTGCTCATATTGTAATCACAAAGAATGTTCAAAGTTGAAAAATTGTTGAATGAGACTTTACATATCATTAGCTGTTCAAAGGTAATTCACAGGCTGAGCTATACTTCGATTCTGATTATAGGAGGCACCAAACAATAGCATATAAGAATCACAATTGTTTGCATAATGCCAGGAAGGGTCAAAGAAGTCATTGAAGTTCTAAACGCCAACTCACTTTTGTTTGAAATGTCACCTTCTTCCAAAGACGAATCATCAAATGACAAAGTTGACTTAATATTTCATGAACAACCGTTGTTTTAATAATTCTCAGGTCGCACCAAATTAAGGGTACGTTTTTTTTAAAAAGAAAATAAAGAAATGAACTAATACTTAAGGCGTTGATTCATGGAGCTTGGTATTTAATATCAGTTTAATATTATCTTGAGATGCCTCCATAAGGTTATCGAACTGGTGTATAAAAAAGGGAGAACTAAATGTCTGAAGAGTGAGCAGGTTCATGGTGGCAAATACATGAATGAGTATTGTAATAAACAACCCCAAAAATATTTTTTTTGGTTTTCCCCCTCTTTCCCTGTTTGCACTTTGAGTTTTTTGGCTTGCAGATTTGTTTGCTTGAGAGAGTTTATGTATTGGATTTCATGTATGTTTTCATATTTTTTGACATAGCATGAGAAGTAGAACATAATGCAAGAACATAAAATAGAAGGAAGATATGCCTTGAATAGAATATTCTCAAACACACAATGGACTGATTTGAATAGCAGAAATATTAGTCTTGTGAAACAATTACAAACTCACAAAATAATGTAATCAGACCTGTTAAAGCTCTCAGACAGCCGATTATATCTTCTACAAGCAACTCGTTCATCACCAAGAGTTGAGTCCACAAGATCAAAACAGAGTTGGGCTGGGTCGTCCTTCCTTTGGCTCCAAAATAACTGAACAATCACCTATTGCAAGGGCCGTCTAGGCTGGAGAATAATCCAGAGAAGGGCGCTGTCCCTTAAGAGGTCGACTTGACCTTAAAAATCATTTTCAGCTTCAAAAAAAGCAAACAATAGCTTAATGGAATCGCCATGAGAAGATTCTTTCACTGAATCAATACCCATTTTGAAAGCTTAATCTGCTTCTGAGTTATGAGCAAATATGTGAGTTCTGGTTCAGGAAAGTTGTGCCCAGAAATTGATTTAAAACACACCAAAATCATCAAGAAATCCACTCCAAATTGCAAGAAGCAAACACACACCCAAAACCAAACTGAAAACCTCAAAAGAACTAGAAAATCTTCATCTCTTTTTGCCCAGATGTGATTCTTGATTGAAACCACCATACACCAGCTTGAGCAGGTCTTTCACTGCCAAAACTAGTCTTAGATATTGAGAGTTTTTGTCCTCAATCCCATTCTCAGACCTTCTGGTAACAAACCAGCAGCATCTCTGTAATTCGTCAAAGCATCCATCCATCAATGAGTGACGCATAGTTTGGAGAGAGACTTTTTAGGGCAGGAGATAAACTTGGTCACTTGTTTCTAATCAAAGATGCTCTTCTTAGTTCATTGGAGGAAGTAGTAAATTGCTTGCATTTGGTGGACCAACCACCTTCTTAGATAATTCAAGCAGCTATGATTTCGGTATTGATCTTTTTGGAGGAAGATATGTTATTGAGACACAAAGATAAGGCTGTAAGACTTGTTGTGGCCCATTGTCTAGGTGAAATTATGAGGATTACAGCTCCTGAAGTTCCTTTTGATAATGGAAAAATGAGACAGGTTATGCAGTTGATAGTTGAAAGCTTTTAGGGGATACGTGACATCAAAAGCCCTACTTTCAATAAGAGGGTTAAGATTCTAGAAACAATGGTAAAGCTACGGTCATGCATTATCATGTTTGATCATGATGGGCTTATTCTCCGATTATTCGATTGTTTCATATCAGGAATCACGAAAAGACATCTAGACAATGTAAAGACAAGTATGTTCACTATCTTGTCCATGATCCTTGATGAGAATGAGGATGTTTGCAAACAGTTGTGTTGTGACCTTTTCACACATCGCCCCATTGCAAATGGGGACCCCCCTAATTTTTGCTTTGTTTGGGTCTTTTGGCTTGATTTTGGTTGGTTTTCCTGTTGTCTCTCTCTTGTTTTGTCTGTCTTTCCGGGGGTGTGCCCGTCTGGATTGAAATTTTGGCTAAGTCTGTCAAATTAGGGTTTGCATTCTTCAGGCCAAATTGACTGAGCGAATTGAAGTTCGTGCTTGGCATTGTAGTCAAGAGGCTTCCAGCAGGTCCCCACTGAAATTTCATTAGATTTTGACAACTTACTATTTTTAGTAAGTACTCAATTTGGTACATTTTCTGCAGCGCTTTTGAAATTCTGACTGCTACACCGTGCCTAGAACACTTTAAGCGGCCTACCCACAAAATTTGAGCTGAAACGGACAACTTGCTATTTTTAGCAATTCCTGCCTTCGGAGGCAATTTTTAGGGTTTGCATGTTTGGTTTTTCAGTGCATGTCTGGAGGATCTTTCTGGGTTTTTCGAGACCTTCGCGCAAATCAAGATTATGACTGAGCGACTGGCTTCAGGAGCAATTTTTAGGGTTTGCATGTCTGGAGGATCTTTCTGGGTTTTTCGAGAGCTCCGCAGTGATGTGACATGCAAACAGAGTTGCTCATTTTTCAACAACTTACTATTTTTAGCCACTGCTCGCATGTGGATCAATTTACTGGGTTTTTCTGGGTTTTTTGAGATCTCTCAGGCAATATGACATGCAAACACACCCAGCAGCTGGTTAGTCACTTTTTCGAACACTTACTATTTTTAGCAGGATCACTTCGGCAGCTCCCCAACACTTCAGTATCACGAGCAGAGCAACATGCAGCAGAAACGAGGTCAAACGGAGGTCATTTGAGTCACACGCAAGTCTGATTAGGGTTTCCAGCTTCAAGACCCAAAATAGGGGGTAAAACGCCAAAATCTCTGAAAACAAAGGTATCCCATTGCGATCAGTATCTTTCAGGCCATCTACTGGTAAAATTTGAAGGCAATCTAAGCACTTACTATTTATAGTAAGTCACTTCTCAAATAGGCTATAAATAGTAGGGCAGCACGAGACACCAGTATGAACAATTCAGTCAACCCACGAGGACCCCATGGAGCGAATTTCACGTCAAACAAAGTTGCAGAAGTCTTGAAATCAAGCAGTTACTTTAAATAGTAAGGCACTCCAGAAACAGGCTATAAATAGCAGGTCAACACAAGATGGCAATGTGAACAAATCAACTAGATCATGAGGATCCTATGGTGTCACAATTTCAAATCAATTCAAGCTACAGAAGTGTGAAAACCAAAGGCTTACTAAATATAGTAAACAAGGGGCGAGCAAGCTAGAAAAGTGGCTAAGTCTTGGAAATTCCTGCAAGACCCCTGAAATGCGCCCAGCCTTGAAAGGAGCTCAGAAAATCAACTAAGTCATGAGAAGTTCCTGCTCCAGCCTCCAAATGCGCCATCATCAAGGAGGAAGCCTAAAAATGTCAAAGTCTGAGAAAGTTCCTCCATGACCCTTGAAATGCGCCCAAGGTGAGGCTGGCTGAAGGATGAAAAGTTTTCTAAGTGTGAGAAATTCCTGTTGCCTAGCCTAAATGCGCCCATGCTAGAGGCTAGATTGGAAAAAATTTCTAAGTCATGACAAGTTCCTGCTCAACCCCTCATATGCGCCCTACCTTGAGAGAAGATGAGGAAAATATACTAAGGGTTGGAAAATCCTGTAGGGGCCTTGAAATGCGCCTATGTCACCTAGCAATATGGAGGACATTGAAAAATTGCTAAGGCATTGGAATTCCACCTCCCCAAGTGAAATGCGCCCGAGGTGGAGGAAAGTAGTGATGAGAAAAATGGCCAAGGAAAATTAAAATTCCCCCTTGACTCCTGAAATGCGCCCAAGCTAAGAAAGCATGTAAGGAATCTTCCAAAGGCGTTAAAATTCCTCCTTGATACTCCAAATGCGCCCATGATTGGAGATGCCTTTAGAAAAGTTTCTAAGTGTTGTTAATTCCTCCATGTCCCCTCAAATGCGCCCAACTTGCTAGGCTATGGAAAAGTGTTCTAAATGTTGAAACTTCCTGCCTGACCCCCTAAATGCGCCCATCTTGGCCTAGAAAAGGACAAAACTTATGAAGATTTCCTCCTCAATATGTCAAATGCGCCCAAACTAGCATAGAAGAAGACGTAATATTTGATGATATAAGCATGAGAAATACGCCAAGGCAGAGAAGGTATAAAAAAATTGCTAAGTGTTGAAATTTCTTGCAGGCCCCTCAATGTGTGCCAAGGTAAAGTGAGGCATGATGATAAATTTTTTCTAAGCAATGTGAAATTCCCTGACCACCCCAAGAATGCGCCCATGTTGAAGAGGTGCATTGGAAAATTTTCTAAAAGCAAGGGAAGAAATACGCCCAAAGGGGAAGAGTGAGAATAAACTTTGATGATGAAATATTTTTCTAAGGTACAAAATGAAAAAAAAATTAAAAAATTAAATGTACCCCTTCATCTATATACACATGAATTTTTTATTTTCTGAGGGGAATTTTCTTTTGGGTACTGGATATCTTCGACAAGGAGATGATTTTGAAAATTTTCACACCTTGCCAGAGGTTTTAAGGTGAAGATTTTTACTCAGGCGCCTAGTTGATTATTTTGAAGGCAGATGGGTTGGAAATTTGGCTAAGGCAAAAAGGGGATATCATGTTGGTTGAAAAATTTTCTAGGGCAAAGAGAAATCAAACAACACCCTCTAAACGCGTCGTCAAGATGGATGAAAGTTTCTAGGGCATAAAAAATGAGCATCAAGGAGAATACATGGTCAAAGTACGCCTATGATGAAAGAGTATGAAGAAAGAAAAGTTTGCTAGAGAAAAGTGATGAACTCTATCAGATCCAGAGATCAGTCGGACATTGGTGATCAAAACATGGATATCAGGTGAGTAAAGTGGATTTATATTATAAAATGTTTTGATGCTCTTCTTTTGTTTGTAGGATGAACGTCGGGACCAAGGTGGGAGGACTTGAAGTGATGGAGCGAATACTTCGGGACAATATTGCAACTGTAGGATGAAATAAAGTTACGTGTTTCAAGCCCCTCCATGATGTCTCACTTGTGTCCAAACCATGAAGGAGATGTTATAAAAAATGGCTAAGTGTTGGAATTTCTCCTCAAAGACCCAATATGCACCCAACGTAGTCAGGAGAATGGCAAACGGGAATGATTGAATCCAAGGCAAGAAAATCTTTCAAGTTCAAGCCCAGGCATTGGAAACTGACACCATGACAGATTGAACGACAGAATAAAGGAATTCTTCTTAAGTCTGAAGTCCTCCGACAATGACCCAGAAGATGTTCTCCAGCATACTCCGCATAACCAAAGGTACATGACAACAAGGAGGAAGATCATCGTCAAACAGTTGAACGTATCTGCCATATCAGTCCAAGAAACAAAAGCCATGATAATCAGACCCATCCAGTTTGCAGTCAAGAAGAGGAACAAGAACAATGCGAACGCGTCTATGGACAAGAATCTTCTAAAAGGGTGGTGGACATTAATTGCTCATTTATTACTCCACTCTTCTTGGTGGCAGCTTTTAGGGTTAGAGTTTATGTGGCTCAACTGAGCCATATCCATCCATTATTGTAATTTGAGCCGCCCATTGACGGCTACTATATGCCGCATCCCCATTTCCAGAAAATTGGCTGATTAGGATCAGAATGTGCAGAGAATATGTAGCATTATCAGGATAGTTTGAAGAAGGAAATTTTTTCCTTTGAAAACTTTGTAAGAAATTGTTGTGAACACTCTCAATAAAAAGAGTTTTCATTGATGATGATCTCGTCTTTTGTTGTGAGTAGCTAGCAAGATTTCTTTGTCCTTCTGATTCGAGTAGTAGCTTAAAGTAGAGTAAATTTCATTTCATGCAAGTAGATAGTAATAATGGAATGTGGTGTCTGACCTAAGCAAACTTCGCTTATCCATAACACTAGTGGGTTCATTGACGGTGTGTTCGCCTTGTGTGGTCAACTGGAAACGTTGTGGACATAACTTCAATCACAGTTTGAATGATGGTATGCGTCGCTGTGATGGTATCTTCATGTCAAGTGGTGGTTTGAATATCTCTAGTCACCTCCCTTGAAGATTGCACCGACTCCGCGGAAGCTTTCCGACGTGAGGCAAAGCGAAGTCCAATTGAAGTTTGTTGAAGTTGAGCTCCATATCCCGCATTTAGGATAGAATTTAGACTTTCTAATCCCTACAACCATTTCAATTCCGTACTTTCTGGTTAGTTTAGGAAACTCGAACTTCATTGATACATCTTCCAAAATCTTCGAAATCCCCTTCTCTGTTGTTGAACAATTGCGTAAGTCCCCTTGAAATACCAGAAAATCACATCGAGCCAACTGAGACTATCCACTGCATGAAGGAACCTTGGAGTTGAATGCATGATCTTTCTAGCAATCTTAGCATGCAGGAGATTTTGTTCAAGAGAGGATAGAGTCGCCGTTAGTAACTTTATTCTGTGTTGGTGCGGTCACGAAAAACACATCAACAAGTTGCAATCTGAATTGTTAATCATTTGGAGAAAATAGCAGCATGTTTCAACTGTAGCATATGATCTCGTAAGAAGATTGGTTGAGTGGAAAGATGAGAAGTTTAAGGAACAATTGAATGCACAGGAGTTAATCTCATTTGGCCTACTAGTTCCATCTTCTCCGCTTGAAGAAAACATACCATCATCTAGTGGAGCAGCGAAGTTGGATGAGTACAACGAGCAACTTGAGTCCTCTTGTGTTGAGACACTTGATAAGGGCATTGATGATGATTTTACGGGTGGAATTAGTGCTGACCTAATTCCAAATCAGAATGAATGCATGCAGGGCTTGGGGGAAGAAGATAGTTCGATGACTCAAGCACTTCATGAACAATTAGATGCTTATTCATGTGAAGAAGAAGCTAATCATACACCCCATAGTCCACACAGTTGGAGGAACCAATTGAAGGTGAATGAGGATGAGATTGTGGCAGCCTTATCTTATAATGACAAAATGCACAAACTGATCACCTTTGGATGGTTCAGTTGGAGAGAAGACAAAAGGGAGATGAAGCAAAGTCTTCTCACGACAGCTTGCAGGAAGTCAAAGAAGGTATGGGAACAATGTAATGTCCCCGTTTTAGATGACATTGTCTGTTGAGGAGTGAGCCTATCATTTTGACCCTCGTAGGCTGACAGTTTTGATTAGAGGGTTATCCATGGCAGTTATCCAAAGTTTCGGGACATTACTCCACCAATTGATTCAGGTTTGGGCCTTTGCAGGGGCTCACAGAGTGATATTCTGGCACTTACTGTTTATAGTAAGTCAGGCCAACAGGGGTTACTATTTCTGGCAGGGCACCTGGCTCAGTTGGCAATCTCAGTTTCAACCTAGTTTGACAGTTTGTTGAGCAAACGAAGAATTACGGAGCATTTAATAATAATTAAATAATTATTATTATGACTTTATATTATAAAGTCAATTAAAGGAAATATTAATTAATTAAATGGCTTATTATAAAGTATTTTATAACTTTATAATATAAGGGAGATATTATTATTAAATGAGTATTTATTACTCATTTAAAAAAGGACGCCATTTATTAATTATTGAGCCTAAGTTGAAAAGGGCGAATTAAATAATATTAAATGCATTTTAAGTTGATTTTTTGAAAAAGGGTCGAACTTTTGAGGAAAAAGATATATATTTCTCTTCAAGGCAAATCGAACTCATTATTGATGATCATTTGAATTTGTCTTTTCTCTCTGAGAACATTTGGAGTTGGAGAAACAAGGGTTTCTGCAATCAGGCTTTGGAGAACGTTCCCTCTTCAGAGTCAAGCTTTCTGAGGTTGTGAAAGACCAGCTGAAGTTAGCTTATTGGGTTGGCTTCATCTAGAAGCCAAAATTGTGCATCAGTGGAAGAAGTTATATCAATTATTCAAGGGTTTCAAAGAATATCTACTTGCAGATTTAAAAGGCATTGAAGATACATTGAAGAATGTTTATTATTGCTGCTGTGCCTTCACATTTTGAGGTTATCGTCTTGCTGCTACAGTAACATGAATAGTGTTGCGCTACAGTACTCGCGCTACAGTGATACTTCCAACCTCTTGAGCAGATTTCTTCTCCACTTGGGGCGGCTAGGGTCCTTGATGCATGTACAACAATTTATGGTGGGAAGAAACGAATTTCTAGAGCTGGCTGTACCAAAAATCAGTCATCTTGAAGACTGCAAATAAAAATTCCAGATTTCATATAAAGATTGGAGGTTGCAATTTCGGGTATGTCTTGTTGAAAATCATTAATTGTAATATCTCTATTATCTAATTAAAGAGTTTGCAACCCTCATTCAGCTTATATTGTTCTTAGTTTGCAATTCCTTGCATTTCATCTTGCCTGGCAATATTTATAAAGAATTCCAAATAAATCATTTATTGCTCAAAAAACACATAGAAATTGCAAACTTCAAAACAAAAGAAATTTGCACCATTTGTTTATCTGTTTGCAAGGGTTAGAGACACCAGGTCTCTTACAAACAATGAAGACAAATTATTTACACCTTCTTTCAAATCGTGACCACCTTTTCAACCTCTATTCACATGCTTTGATGAGGAAAGAAGAGGAAGTTGATAAACTTTCTCACGAGCTTATAGTTTCTAGTGATTCCTTGAGGATGACTCAAATAGCCCTTCAGGAATCAAAGATTCATGTTGATGAGCTCTGCTTAGAGTTGAGTTCGGCTCGAGATTATTATGTATAGCAGAGACTCAGTCATCTATGGTAGCTAGGACACATGTTGAGGATAGCAGTGTGGGATCTCCTAGCATTCACACTTAGAATATAGATGCCAGTGCCTCTTGTGATGGTTAGGCAAGAGGAATCAGTTGGTGATAGATGCATGCTTGAGTTTCTAGTTTATTTCAATCTATGGTTTGGAGTTAGGCGTGAGGACAGTTGTATTCCAGCTTTACCATGGGTTCTATCTCATACTTCATTGGTTGATGACAGTACTACTTTGAGGACAACAACAGTTGGCGTGGATAGCGGGAGTTGGGATTGTCACTTTGGTGTTAAGGGACAAATTGATGATGAGCTCTTATCATCCCTTGACAGTAGAGATACTTTTTGCTCTATCATGGACTTGATTCACAGGCTACGTGGTGCTGTTCTTATTTATACCAACAGCTTGACAGGTGTTGGTATATGTTTTTATGCACCTATGTTGGGCATCTTTCACATCTGTAGGAGACCACCCAAGGTGGAATGGATTGTTGATGATTTAGTCACATCAGTCTTGGCTACAGGTTCAGGCGCCATTGCAGATTTGAGCACGAGGCTCTACATTGGTACTTTTGAGATTGACATTGCTCAGTCTTTTCAGAAGAAGACGGGTTCACCTAAGTCTTGCACGTTGGATCGTGGTATTGTTCCAGCCCCTTTCCAAGTAGTAGATGGAATTCATGATGGTATTCTTCTCATTCCCGAAAGAAAATCAGGGCACTTGCAATTGCTTTCGGATAGAGGTTTTGTTGATAGGACTACAAGGGTAATGATGATGTTGTGGTGAGATCAACTCATCCTGTTATGAGTTGTGAGTCTTCTTCTGATGATGGCAGTATTGGATGGGATACACATGATTCCTCTAGTATTCCATTAGCGCAGGAAGGAGAGTTTCACCTCGATTGCATTATGAGGTGTGCTCATCAATCTTCATTCAGCCCACATACGCAGGATTTGATTTTGCAGAGAGATGGGTTGAATGAGAGGTGTACGGGTTCACTCTGGTATGATATGTTTTCAGGTGATGAGTCCAAGTTTGGTAAGTCTCACACTTCATTCTCTCTAATCAGTTGCATACAGATGCAAGAGTTTGAGATTTGGCTCAATTGGACTCTAGGGGTTATCAAAGTGGTGCAACGGAAGTCAGTTGGTGTTGAGATTGATGGACTTCCAGCTTGTTCATGGGATCCAAACGGAGTTTTTTTATGGATGCCCGAGGTTCATCACCGCAATTCTTGGTTGGTAGAGTTGTTTTTCAGAGAGATCACCAGATTGCATGGGCTGCTGAGATACTTAGGTGGTGATAGAGACATTGAGTTCCTGAGTTCCTTGTTGTAGGAGCTATTCAAATGGTCAGGTACTAGCTTGGCGTTTGGGGAGTATAGAACTCCTGAGGCTAAGTGTTGGATTCAAGGGAACCAGTACAACTTGCAGGCACTCCAGGATAGTTGGCAAGTGGCACATAGACAGCTGGAGACATATGATGATGGGCATAGGGTTGAGCACAGGTTTCAAATTGGAGATTTAGTTTACCTTCGGTTACAGATTTACAGGTAGTCATCCTTGAGGAAGAGCAGTGCGAGGAAACTCAAGTCTCGATTTTATGGACCCTACAGGATCATTAGGTGTGTTGTGGAGGTAACCTATGAGTTGGAGCTGCCAGAAGGCAATGAGTCAGACAGGGTGTTTCACGTTTCGTGCCTCAAGAAGGCACTTGGGTAGCGGGTTACTTCTTCCACGGAGCTGCCACTGATTAATGAGGGACATTTGGTCCTAATTCTAGAGGTGGTTGTTGATACTCAAGAGAAGAGATTGAGGAATAGGGTGGTTAGGAGATATTTGGTGAGATGGAGAGGATTTCCAGCAGAGGATGCTACGTGGGTAGATGGGAAGATTCTTCAGAATATTAGTTTGCAACTGCTTGGGGACGAGTAATTTCGGGAAGGGAGGACTGTCATGTCCTCTTTTCAATAGCCACCTTGATGAGCGTTTAGTCTTTATTTATTCCCGAAGGCTAAACAGGAGAAATAAGGGAGTAAGTATTAAATTAATTATTTATAAAGTTATTTCAATAAAGTAAAATTAGAAGATGACTTTATATTTAATTAATTTAATAAAGTGACTTAAAATAAATATTATATCATAAAGTCACTTAAAGGAATAAAATAATATTATTTCTAGAAGCTTCCTAAAAAGTCATTGAGAAATCTTTATAAGGAGTTGTTGGCCTAGCATTTGAGCATGCTTGATTTGGAATTCATTTCTCATTACTAGTTTGGTAAGAAAGCTTGAATGCTTCGCTTGCTTGAGGGTTTGAAGACTCTGTAGTACCAGGTTCGGTTGTGAAAGATCAACCCTAGCTGGAGTTGAGAAATCCATCCATGGTTTCTACAGGTGCTTTATTGGAGAGAATTGACAAGTGCAATAGCTGTTGTATTATTGCCCTAGCTGAATAGTTGTGATAGCTGGTTTATTATCACACCATCATTGCAGTAGCTGAAGTATTGTTGCAATCATTAATTTCATGGGAGAATTGCATAGCTAATTTATTGTGACAATTATTCCAATTGAGGGAGAATTATTTACTTGTTGGAACGATTTATCAAAATTTTGTGGTCAAAAGACCAAATTTTGATTGAGCACAAGAAGTTCGATTGCATTCTTGAAGATCATTTTAGTATTCGATTCTTGCAACCTGGGAGGTAATTTTCAGTCATTAAGGAAATTCGTTGGTGGTGAAAAGCATTTGCAATTTTTAAAGAATTCTACAGTCAGATTTAATTGGCTTGAATTTAGTATTCCAATTATTGGCAAATTGTGGCATGTTTGAAATCAAAGGGAAGTCATCTATTTTATTCAACCTGGAAGGACGTGGCCAAGGTTTGGACTGTAGTGGTAAGGGAAGTATTCGACAATTGAGAAAAAAGGCAAATTTATTGAGCTGCCGTCTATTTTGAGAAGTCTACATATTTGACGAGGCTCGATAAGTTGGAAAGCTATATTATTTTCTGTAAGTTTTGATAAATACAAAATTGTAAGTTACAATAGGAGACGTTTGAGTTTATTACTAATGCCACCTAGGCACAAGGGTAATCGAAGTCAACATTTGAGACACGACACTCACCATTCATTCTGAGGTGTCGACTTTAATATATTGGACGAAAAAAACATTTGTTGATGGCGAATAGGATGTGTCTTTGCTGACTAGCGAAATCCTTCGCTAAAAACAATAAAAGCAGTTGGGATTGGAGCGCTACAGGGTCAATGACGTGGGGAAGAAAATCATCTTTCCTAAAGACGTGAGAGTGCAAGGAAGAGGCCGCCTTTCCCAAAAACGACAAAGCAGAGTGAACAAAGAGATCAGGAGCTGCTATCGATCTTTGGAAGGAGTCAAAAGCAAGTCAGAAGAATAAGCGCTGCTCTTGGATACCAAGAAGACGTCTTTGAGGAAGGATCGATTGACTCTTGCATTGCTGGTTGCTTCATCAAAAGCTTCGTCCCAGGTTCTCTACAATTTCATGTTGCATTTCTAGGTTGCTGTCATATCATAATATTCACAATTAAGTCTGTACTTGAAAACAATATATTACTGTCATACAATTTTCATGGTCATTGTAGTCTTTTCATAAACAAGGCAAACTGCAATCAGTGTTTTGGCCAAGTATTGTAATTCTGCATTCTCATGATAGTATTGATAAATCTGAATTTAGCATCCCATTGCATTGCTTATTATCTCTCTTTGAAGAGTGATCTGCTGTAAAGAGTTTGTAATTTCTTGGGGTCCATTTAGAGTTTGAATTGCATATGAAGTATTTGACAAAATGTCTATTGCTGTAGATGTACATTTGCATTTCAGTTCAACTTGAAATCAGAAGAATACTTGCATTTGCATCAGATTTATTCATTGCAGTCATTAGTATAATTCAAATAGAGTCTTGGATGCATTTTAAACCATTATATAAACTCAAACACAGAAGGGGAACTCAATTATCAGCTGGAAGAGAACACAAGACAAGTGTTTGACAAAATTCCTAAGAGCTCAAATCAGAAAAATCAAGGTCAGATTTTGCTAGGGCTCTTACACTTTGCAAAGGTTGTTGCCTTTGGTTTTTAGATCTGTATTGCATTTTTTAGTACTTCTTGTGGCTATGTTGCTCTTCCTACAGTGGATCTATCAAGGATTTCCCTTATTTTTTACTGTATTACTTATTGTGTTTCCTTCTGATTGAGCTTGCAAAGATCATTAAAACCATATTGCTGTTTTTACTCTTGGCCTTTTTTTTAAAGGTTTTTGGATTTGGCTTGAGCTTTGAAGAGTGTGGGTACATTAGGGTTTTCCTGATTTTTGGCTTGGCTGTTCACTCACTTCAGTGGAGCGCTTTTGGTGCTGAGTTATGCCTATGGAAAGGGTCATGCTAGATAGCCATACTTGTCAAAGATCCTGCACCAGAAAGAGATGTTATAATGGTAAAAGCGTTGTTCATAGAGTATGCTATCTAGATCCAGGATTATTTAGTTTGGAAGAGGCCTGTCTAGAACCAGGTAAACATGGGGCTAGTTTAGGACCCCTGGACTGCAAATAATTTTGAAGATGTTATGTACTTTACAATTATTGAATCAGTCAATTTTCTGTAGGATTTGATCTTACTAGTAATCACTCTGGATAAGAGGCAAGAAAACCAAACAAGAGCAATGCTAGGAAGATCTTCTATGGGGTTGAAGGCCAGGGCCTAGTATTTCATAAACAATCTGGATCTATTGAGGAACCAAGGCCTTCCTTGCAATATCTTATCTTTTTCCAGTTTGGTGGAAAACACCACCATGAAGTACCCTTTCTGTATCATTAGTGTCTCTATTGATCCTAGTGGCTTCCGATTTTCACAGACAATAGCTATAAGAGGATGAGGGTCTAGGAAAGAACCCATGAAGTAGCAATTTAAGGCTCGTTCCTTGAGAATCTAGAGATGGTTTTCCAGTTCTTCCATAGAAAACTGGCATTGAGAGGATTTTCCATCCTTGTATAAAAACATCTCTCTCTCTCTCTCTCTCTCTCTCTCTCTCTCTCTCTCTCTCTATTGGAGGAAGCCTTAAGGTTTGTACTACAAGGTCTGGACTATTCAGAAGCTTCATCATTTCTGAAGGTTGATTGGTGACTAGTGGCATGTCCTAGGAGGTCATGATCCTTTTAAGGTGATTTTGTTATGTGGTTCAGCAGATCTGGAGTTTTTGGTGGGTTGGTTTGAGTATTGTATGATGGTAAGCAATGGGTAGTAATGAAGTATTTATAGGTAGATGGCAGAGTGTTCTTTCTTCTGTTTACTCCCAAGACATTGCAAATTCAATCTTTCACTCATCTTGTTCTTCATCATTTGTTTTATTCTCTTAACTACAATGAAATTATTTCCACATTGTTGTACCCAAACCAAATTTTTTGCTTCACCAAGGCATTTTGCTTAATTGAGTCTTAATCTTGTTAAAGTGATGTCAGAAGGTCATTTTTGGGCTTTTTAAATATGGAGTTTGTGTCAGTTTCATGTCAGTCTGTTACTGAGGAAATTCAAGAAAAGTGAAAATCTGAAGGAAAATTATCAAAATTTTCTATCTTTGAAGAGGGAAGCACATTTTCAAAAAAGGCGCCCTATCTTTTAGGGGCTCAAATCCTGTTTTTAGGGTTTGTCACCTCCAGTAGACATTTGTTTGGTATCATGCTAGCTTCGCAACAGGCTATTAAGCTTATCAAATGGACCTGTTTTGTTCGAGTTACAGAAGGTATAGCACAAAACGAGAAGAACGACAAAATTGGCTAACACTGAGAAAAAGAGCAACTTTTGAGAAAGGCGCCCATCTTTTTGAGGTGTCAAATGAAGGTTTTTGACTAAATGCCACCCAAGATGTTTATCTCACATTTATTCAGGCTTCGCAACACATCCGTCAGTGGGTGAATTTGAGTTGCCGAAATGTCTGAGCCAGAGGTCAAACATAGGGTCAAATCTTGGTCAAAATATCAAGGAAAAAGCAAAAGAGCAGTTTTTCAGAAAGGCGCCTGAGCTTTTCAAGCCTTTAATGCCTTCTTTTTGATGTTCTTAGATATTTAGCTTCTCTGTGTTACGTTCAGCTCTCCGTTGCCTGTCTTCGTCAGATCAGAAGATGGCTCAGCAACTTGCAGTCGGAGTTTTAGTGTTATTTTGGTCAATTCCAGAAATGGCTAAGTCTGGAGAAAAAAGAGCAACTTTTCAAAAAGGCGCCCTTGATTTTCACCCCTCAAATGATGTTTTCTGGAGAAATGTGCCTTTGCAGCTGTTGTGTGGAATGAGGTCAGCTCCGCAGTGAGCCTGTGATCCAGTCCTGAAACTTGGTCAATCAGAAGTTATGAAGGATTTGTTTTTCCCTTCGTACGAGATGGAGATGAGTAAATTTGGCTAAGTCTGAGAAAAAGAGTAGCTTTTGAAAAGGGCGCTTGGATTTTTGGCCCTTCAGATCTTAGTTTTATGATATTCAATCTCAAGGTACCTTTTGATCAGTTTTTGTCCTGCTTTGTGATGCACCTGTCAGCCAGCCAATCGGTGGAGTCAGTCAACCAGTGTCAGGGGATGAACAGAGGTCCCGAAGGAGGTTCAAATCCAAATTTTCATTAAAATTGGCTAAGTTTGGAAAACGCCTAGAGAGGTCAAAGTTGATTTTTCGAAAGAAGTTGACTGGTGCGCTCTAACTTGAGTTCTTACTTCAGTTCAACTGAACGATTTCTGGGTTGTCATCTCCAGTTCACATTTTGGCATGTTGAGTGTTCTTTCAGTTTGCATGTCAAGTTAACTAGTTTGCATGTCTAGTTAACTAACTTTGCATGTTGAGTTAACTTGTTTGCATGTCCACTTATCTTAAGTGCATGTTTGAAAATCAACTTGAGTTTGAATGCATGGCGCATTAGTTGAAGTTTTGTGAAGATTTTGTGAAGTTAACACTTCATTATATATTTTAACTTCAGTCTTCAAAAGGGACGCTTTAGTTAAGAGTTTTAACTAAAGATTTAAAGCATGAATTTTGAGTTGTGAAGTATGGCAACCTTAATATGGAGTTGTCAACTAAAGCTTAATTCGCATGATGCTTTAAATAGAATTTTGCAACTAAAGTCTTAATAAGGCGACTTTAGTTCTAAAGCACGGTGCTTTATTTAGCTCACTTTAGTCCTTAGTTAACTAAATTGAGGTCCAATCACAAGCCAAGCGCAATTTTCAAGGTTGCATGCATTTCTTACGAATTTTAGTGATGAAACTCTATTTATTCAAGCTTAGGCGTCCATTATTTCTTCATCACAAGCTTAGAAACATACATTCTTCTTGAGCAAGCAGCGATTTGAAGGTGTTATAGGTGTCAGAATTCAGCGTTCTTCATAGCAACGGATTCAGTTTGTTCAAAAGAAGAATATTTCAGACTTTGTTTTCAGTTTGCATGCAGGTTTCATCGAATTCCAGAACAAAGATAGGCGAATTCTATAGAAGCAGAGCAAATAAAACCTTCTTTCTTCTGTCTTATTTCTTCTATTTCTCATCTTAGGTACTTTCTTCGCATGTCAAAGAAATTCAGCATATTTTCAGAATTTGATCATCTGGGTTCACATTCTTCAGTATTTGCAGCAAAACCCATGTCTTAGATTTTTTCGAGAAAATTGCCCCGTAGTCTTCATTTTGAAGCTTTGTGCTTTTTTCCGAGAATCTCTTTGCATGTGGGCCTAAAACACAGTTTTCGAAAATTGAGATATCTGGATTGTCTTAGAATTTGATTCTGCACAAAACCCACATTTCAGAAAAATTCCGAATTTTTTTCCCGCCAGGCTATTTTTAGCCTTGTCCAGAGATTTTTAGTTTTTCAGAAAGTTGTTCAAGTATATTCGACTTTACAGTCAAAAGTCTTCATTTTCAAAATGTAGTTTAATCTCATTGATTATAAGACCAAATCGGTTCTTATACATGATTTTGTCAGAACTTCAGATACAGACTTAAATCATGTTTATCCAGTGGTTAATCTGAGCAGTTTGGAGGGTGTTGGCAGCAATTCATTGAGAAATCTTGAACGTTCCGGATTGCTGGCAGCGGCATCTATTCCTGTTACCACTTTTGATCTTGAGTTCGTTCTTGCTTGCATCAAGCATTATGACTCATCTTCACGACAAATCAGGTCAGCTGATGGGAGGATTATCTGCAGTCTTAAACCGAAGGATATAAAGAAATTTTTTGCTATTCCTCCTCGCTCAGATAATTTCATTGTGGTTATTGAAGCCTGTGAGAAGATATGGGATGGAGATCAAGAACGTTCACAGAGAAAGGTGGCTCAGAGATGGCTGAAAGTTCAAAAGACTAATATGCCTAAAAAGGTTGGTCGTGGTGAATTCAAGGATGAGGTTGTTATTTTGATAACTTTGCTCAATCAAGTTACAGGTCAAGAGGATGCTAGCACTTTCCAATCATGGATGTTTTACCTTATTTCCAGAATTCTTAACGGCACAGAACATTTTGACTAGGCTATGTTGATTAGTGATTGCCTACATCAGCAAATTTCTGATTTTCTCAAGTTTCATGAGTTTCATATGATATCCTACTTGGTCTACTTAGTTGCATTTTAAGGTAGCTACAGGCATCTAAAAACTAATGGCACTCTTGGTGTTCAACGTGTTCACGAGTACATTCTCAGTTGGAATTTTCTAAATCTGAGCAAGATTTATGAGCAGTGAATGATCACTTTTCTATAAGGACAGTCAGAGATCTTGACAATGAAATGCACATCCGTATTTCTGCCAAGGCAAAATCAGCGATGGAGACTTGGGCGGATTGGTTTATCCAATTCCCTACTTTCGCATACATCCGGGTTTATGGATATGTTGGAGAGCCTCTGATGTTGCTGAGGTATCCTTCAGACAAGATCATCTTCATGGAGTTTCTCAGACAGATGCAACATGTTCATTTCTTTCTTCGCAATCATCATAAGACTGCGGCTACTTTTCCATTTGGATTGGGAATTTTCACATGCAGAATTGCAACAGATGCCAAGCATATGTCAACTGAGATAGAAAGATTCAAGCTTAAAACTCATACTGAGAGGCGTTCCTATGATCCTTTGGGTCATTATGCAGCCAGGTTAGAGCGAGGGATTGCACATAAGCCAGCACTTGAAGATTTTTGGGCTAATTGTGAAGATGAATTTGAGGTTCATCGTCGTCACTATTGTAGACTCACTATCACTCAGCTCTCTGATTACTTATCAGAGGATGTTGATGGTTTATCAGATGATGATGGAGAAGTTCTTCTCAATTCATATGTTAGAGATCAAATTGCTCGGCAGCCACTTCGCTCACCAGATTGGTACGCTAAAGAGAATACTTCTATTGAGGAGGTGTCTAGATCGGTTATCAAGACCAGCAAGTAGTTCTTAGAAAGTAAACGGAGGCGAAAGTCAGTTCCTGTGACAGAGCCGCCAGAGAATTTTTCTTCATTACCTTCTACTTCGAGGTCAAGACTATTGTGATACCTCCTGAAGGAGTTAGACTCAGTGGAAACACGGGAAAGAGAACTACTGGTAAAAGGAAGCAGAAGCAAGTTGAGAATGTACCTGAGATTCCAGTAGAGACAGTCATTCAGGCTGAGCCTCACGTTTCACCTCCTAGTTCACCACATGTGCAACCTATTGATATAGATTAAGAGCCTAACATACCAGTTCGAGTAGGATCGAAGACAACTGAACCACCACAGGTTGATACATCAGGGACAGTCTCTCCTCGAATTGATAATATTGTTCAGTCTTGTTGGCTCGAGAGGTCTTTGGGGAGACAGAGGCGAGAACCTTCATATAACCTTGATTTATCTAAGTTCGGTGAACCTTATCAGAGAAGGTCGAACAAGAAAATCAAGAAACAGGTGCATATTGAGAAGACTCCAGAATCAGAGATTGTTATAGAAGTTGCTATTCCTCCAGAGGGAAAGAGCCTAGATGAAGTCGAAGTTGGTGACTTTACTTTCACTAAGGCAAATCTTGGTAGGACCACTCAAGAGACAGACGTGAGCCTTCTTAAGATTGTCACCAATAATCTTGAAGAACGCATCACGAAGGATGGAGAGGATAAGGCATTGCTTAAGGCTGAAAATGGTCAACTTCGTCAGTATATCTCTGATCTTGTTCACGGAAATTCAAGTAGAGCACTTGTTCTTCCTCAGAATACACCTGCAGAACAACGAAAGCTGGATCAGTTAGTCAATCATGGCAGACTTTTAGATAACTGGATTGAAAGTTTAGTTGTTACAGGTCAACATCTTCTTATGGATTTGTATCAGTTGAGGAGTGATGCACATAAACTTCGTCAAGGTATTCAGTTGCTCGAGATTTCAGTCGCAGAGAGTTTAGCCAAGGATTGAGTTCTTGTGTCCCAATTGTCTGTTGCATATGATGCCTTGGAGATTGATGAAGATCAAGAGAAAGTTTTTACTTGGAGGGAGCAGCACCTTTTCAAAATAGAAATATGTGAAAAGATCTCTACCAAGTTGTTTTCACTGAAAGATAATGTTGTTGGAGCTCTTGCACTTGTCAGTGGTTTTGTTGTTCAGATTCTGTGTCATTACCTTCTTGAAGATGGCACGTATATTGCACTTAATAAAGTACAAGCTAAGTTCAAAAAGCTGATTCGTGATAGCCTTGAGGGAGATCCTATGGCGGCTAAGTTGGAGAATATTTCAGTTATTTCAGCTAGTTTCAAAAAGGCGGCTGAAGATGTCAGAGAATGCATGCATACAATTAAGGAAAGTGACAGAGAACTAAAGAAACAGATTGTTGTTTTGGACAGCATCAAAGTGCCAGACGACAGAGAGATTGATGAGTTCTTGGTCGAAGTATTAGACCGAGATGACATGGAGTGATCTGCCAGTTGGAACCTACAGTTAATTTCAAGGGTTGAGTCATGAGCAGCAGTTAACTTGACTTTCAGTCTTGAGTTCACTTGCTGACTTTATACATGCTTATCTCTTCCTTGGGATTATCTTCACAGGAGTTAGGGTTAGGGTTTCCAATTAACTGAGAGTAGTGTCCAGTTAACTTTGCTTTAAATAAGGACGTGCATGCTTGCACATTGTCCATTTAGGTTAGATGTACCGGTTAACTGATGGTAGCTTTCCAGTTAACTGTATAGTTTGCTTTATTAGGGTTTAGCAATAAATCTTGCATGCATTGCAAGACTGTAGTTGACTCAAGGTGATTTTAGGGTTCCCTACACCTTTTGATGTCTATAAATAAGAGCTTTTGCTCATTTGTACATAAATTTTGCACGAGAGAGAAATATATGCTGTGCCTACCTTGCCTCCAATATTGCTCGTTCTGTATCTGTTCATGCTTTTTACTATTATGATGAATTGTTATGCCACATAGGGTTTCATGCAATTATAATGGTGAATTCTTTCCTTAGTTAGATAAAATCTGTTTTGTGTTCAATAAACTTGTCCAGATTGAGCTGATAGATGTGCCACCTTGCCTTCAAGTTGAGAATCTGTATTCAGTTTATCGTATATTGTTGTTATCAATAAACTTGTTTAGATTGAGCTGATAGATGTGCCACCTTGCCTTCAAGTTGAGAATCTATACTTGTTTATCGTCAGATAGTCATCCTTGCTCCATTTCCTCATGCTTTGTTTTCTTGAGGAAACTGGATAGATTTTAAGTAATTAGCCTAGTTGTAGTTAGTGATCTGCGAAACTAGAAAATACTTAGCTGCAACGTATAGAGTTTTCTTGAAAGCCTTGTACCTCTACAGCTGAGACAAAAAGACAAGAGATAGTTTAGATTACTTTTCCCTTTCCAAGCATTTTTGTTAAAGCACAACGAGGGAGCTTCCCCTCCTAATTTGAAGAGCACTCATTGCGTAGTGTGCATAGCTGTCCGTACCAACTCTTACTCCAGAGGTACTAGTTGTTACGCCAACACACATATATATGAAATTGGCATTCGATCCATAGGAAATAATATATCTGAATGCCAATAATATTCCTTACCTTTGAATATTCCTTCAATTTAATATCATAAGTTGAAGTCTAAAAATATAGAATATAAAAAGATGTGAATTTGTAAAATGTACATAGTTTCTTTTATTTATTTGTAAATATAAGGCTAACCATCTAGACCATTTTAGTTCATTATGTTCCTTGAATTAAAATAGACATCTTAAGGATTGCAGGTGGCATCATTCTTAAACATGGTCATTGTTATCTTGCTATTTTACCTTTTTAGAAGCAACTACATTATCCATGGATGGTTGTGTCGACCATCTAGGAATTGATTTGAGATTCGGTACCCATGTATATAAAACTGTTAGTCCATTTTCAAAATCAAATTTGAGTAATTATATCTGCTCTTGCAAATTACAACATATCTACCTATAACATACAAAAATCACTTAGGATGACAAAAGGACTTCACCTAAATAAGCACGTAGGCACAACATGAAGAAGGCTTTGAGTTGAGGTTCTACTGCAGAACAAAATCAAACTTACGAACATGCACCTATTACATGCAAACATGAGTGAATATTGACTGTTCCCATAGTAGATCATTGTAAAACCATTCTGAGCTTTGCCAGGAAAAAGATTTTGATATGGACTCCAAGGTTGCATGTTTGTAGTGCGCATGCTGTAAAGATCCATTGTTGAGTTCAAGTTGTTTATTGTAATAAGCATGTGTTTAATACCATTTTGGCAGAGTGAAATGATATGTTTTGCATGCTTTGCAGCAGTGTGATGTTGTGAAATATAATGTAATAGAATTTAATAATTAATTATACAATGTAATTTAGTTAACTATACAATGTATCTTGACAAGTAAGTGAGAATTGTGTTGATCTTAGTTGAGATTCCATAGGATTTAATTTTGTTTCATGCTCAGGTTGTTCTAAACATCTTAACAACAAACAAATCTGTATGAAAAATACTCGCGGAGTCCAATAGTACTGATAGTGAGTGATTATTGTTGTATTGTTAAATTGATTCTAATCACAGTATGTTTAGAAACAAATACTTGTATTACTTGGTAGAGTTTGGAGTATCATGCAGATTCATTCTTTTTCCAATGATTGGACTTTTGCTGGATTTTAATAAGCTGACTTGATTCTGATAGTACATTTAATAGGTACATGTAATACTCACAAAGTTGAGAAGACATGAAAACATGAGCAAATATTGACGCAGTTCCTGCAAATGGATCACCATAAAACCATTATGAACTTTGCCAAAGGAAAAGATTTAGATACGAATCAAAGGTTGCATGTTTGTAGTTTGCATGCTATAATGATTGGCATAATGTAGCAAGGAAATATCCAGCATGGAGTTCAATTTGGTTGTTCTGATAAGCATGGATTTGACACCATTTTGGCAAAATGAAATAATATGATTCTCATACTTTGCAGCCTCCGAGTTGATTGTAGTTTGTATTGAGATCCAGATTGGTCTTGGGTGGTCAAATTTATGATGTGTTTTTCTACCCTGTAATTTTATATAAGTTTTTTCCATATCTGCAGTCACGTGCAATACAAATCTACATACAGCTGCAGTGTGAGAGAACACTTGACTAGAACAGATTATGAAATTATTGCCTCAAACACACCATGGGTAAGGAGTTAATTCAAGGATCATAGATATTCCCTCGTACGAATGGACTTTGTTGGAAAAAGGCGCATTTGATGGTGCTTTACATGCATATCATTATAAGCCAAATTATTGTCGAATAAGATCATTCAATGGCACTTCATCACTGAGTATAAACAAGAAATATCAATGGAGTGGATTTTTTTAATACATTTCATGGAAATTCCTATGCCTAATTAAATTGTATATTAGGAATCTATCAAATAAGACCAATAACGTACTAGTTCTATAGGTCCAACTCATAGAGTATAAGTTACCCAAAATAAAAGAATTCTTAAGTTGATTTTCTTGCAGCGTGAAATAAAATGAAATGATTGAACTCGTATAAGTGGCAACATAATATATTTGTCTGATCATGAGATGAGGTATAGGTGCCTAATAGATAGTCATGAGTTCTTTTAAGTATAAAAAATAAGGGTTTATTGGTTGAGAGGAGATAAATCAACCCTCTCATCTGATATATTTAATAAATTTTGAGATGGAAGTTATATAATAAAAGAACTCATGGGTTCTGTTTTGCTTAAGGAGGGATCATTTAATCTAGGTTACTATTATGTTTGTCCAACATATTACAAGTGGACATTACCAATTCAATAAGTAATCGAGTTATTAATATATCTTGTAAATTAGTGGGCATGTATTTCAAATCTAATTAATTTACTCTTTATTTGTGTATTATTTATATTCTTGCAATTTATTTTCTTATTTAACATCTTGCAAGTTTGTCATTTCCAAATTTTGTGGTTATTGTTTGCATTAGAATCTCCACATATTTATGTAATAGGAAAGAATAGATGAGATTTTCTTTCTAACACTTTTGTCATATTGTACTATAGGTGCTATTGGTGAAAGGATATGGTGTCTTTACATTGCACAACTTGACCAAAATGGTGATGGTTTTGAGAGAATTGTTAATCCTTTTAGTTGATTAATCTCTTTGGTGTGTGACATGTAGTACTCACCAAAAAATTCAAATGAATAATGTGATGATGAAGATATTTTTTTGGAAAGAATTAAGTTTCATATCCAGTTTAATACAATGGTAAAATTACAAAATTTTATTCTCTTTAAAATGCATTACTTTGGATAGCCTAATGCTTGATTTTCTAATGGATTTTTTAATGTCGACAATCACAACCCAAATTGGTGGATATCCTTTGTGTTTTGACATCAATTAATAATATTTTCAATTTCCATGGGTATGAATTTATCTCATTGTTGTTGATATGGACTAATTTGGAGATATTTTCTTTGTACATGTTTTATGATTGCATGATTCAGAATAAAAATGATCCATTGGCATTGCCTGTAAAGAAGAACAAAGGGTAGAAAAGGCTTATTATTATCTTAATTGGTTTCATACAAATTATTACATTTGAGCTCACATGCAAAATGTTTTTTTTTTCCACATTTATTTTCTTGGCATTGTTGAATAAGATAATCTTTCTAACATGCCACCCCTTATGTAACTCAATATAACTTATAAACATACAATATACTTGTTTCAATTATTCAATAGCTCATATATTTCTGCTTTTTTAGTAAGGAACTATGTTCTATTATGGAGTAGTTCCCTAACTTGTACTCCCTCTATTGTATAAGTCAAAATGCCTCAATTGAAAAAAAAAAAAATCAAGAAAAGTAACAAGTTAGCACTCTTAGTGCTCATGTTTTGGGCCCTTTCTACAAAATCCTTATATACATAGAGTTTGGTACCATGAGATACATTTGAAAATATTTCATCTTAGTTATGTTTGGAAGAAGCCACATTATTGAACCTTGTGGAGGGACTAGCCCAATCTATTCTTGCTTCAAGGGTGAATATTGTGACTACTCTAAGTTCCAATGTCTCTCATCTAGATTGTACTTATTTTCTATGCCTCAAAATGAGTTTTCTAATATTTTTCTCTAATAAGAATTAGTGGTGCATGAAGTTCTAACACTCAAGATTAGTTTAAGTAGTTGTTAAGTGATGTATTTAGGTCATATATCCTATCCACATATAGTTATTTTCACACCCTTTTGTGTAATGTCACATTTTTCCTTGGCAGTTGACAGATGCAATGATTAGCCTATCACTTGGCTCCCCTAGGCTAACATGGTGTTTAGGGGGCCCTTTGAGGGAAGACGTGTTCAATCTGACTTTTTTGAGCTTAGTCAGTATTTTTCCTAGCCCATTGTTTACTAGGGAGTTCGTAGAAGCTATTCAGACATTTTAACCATACTTACTATTTTTAGTAAGTCACATGGCCATTTTGTCTATACTTACTATTTATAGTAAATCATTAGTATGGTTAGTCGACAGAGTTACTACTTTGGACCTAATGGCATATTTATATCTTGGAGACATTTTGGTATTCAATGGTCTTATGTATTTACTTTTAGTAACATTAATTATAATGTTAATTTAAATTAATTAACTTTATATGTTATTATAATATATTAAAGGACTTTATTAAAAGTGGGATATAAATGTTTTTAAAGTGCACTTTATAATATAAAGTTAAGTGCAAATTAAAAAGGGAGTTATAAGGTGGGAAAAAAGTAAATTAAATGAAATATAACTCATTTGCAAATTAGGGCATTGGAGTTATAAAAAGCCATTTGGAGTTCATTTGCACATTCATTCATTGTTGAGAAGATTATTTGATAAGGGATTTTTTTAGGAGACTAGAGAGTTTGGAAACACAAATTTTTGAGGATGAAATTTGTCTGGAATAATAGCTCGGTGCAGGAGTGAAAGATATCCCAAGCCAGCTTGCAGACAACTTCATTCAAAGGTTGTGCTTGTGCTTCATCAATTTACATGAGAGATTTAATATTCAGGGTTTGAAGGAATCAACAAAAAAATGGAAGATATATTAATTGAATTGGGAGGATTTACTTGCTAATGTATAAGTCAATCTTTGTTGATCTAGATGTGGGATTTGAAGATTTTAATATTACAAATATTGAGATTGTAGGGTTTCTTATAATTGGTTGCCATCTTACTGCATATTCAAGGGTTTGCATTGCTGATTGATACAACATATTCAGAGGTTTGGCATTGTTGTACCCCAAAATTAAAATTTTTGTTACACTTAGAAATTTTGAAAAATGAGTAAAAGTCTTGTCAAATCAGTCAAAAAAGGTCAAAATTTGGGTGTGCATGTCTTGCATGGGGTTAAAACGCAAAATTTTCAAAATCTGACGATCTGGGTCTGCTAAGAGCAGCTAAATCTACAAAACCCAGATCTCAGTTTTTCATCCCTAAATTTTAGGAAAACTGCTATTTTTAGAAATTTTCTCGAAATAGAATGTTTTCTGGGTTTTCTGGGTTTCTTTCGAAATGGATACTGGCAAAATTTTCTAAAAATAGAAAGTTGGTCCGACAGGGTCCAAACTGATTTTGATTGGCTCAAAATACGTCCATATCAGGCTGGTGCAATCAAAATCTTAAAATAATTAGTTTTTCCCTACTGTGTCTATTCTGCTTTTCAGAAGCATATCTGGAGCTCCGAAGTCATCAATGGAGGTCATTCGGCTGCCAAGCGTCGGTTTCAGCATTCAAACTTTTAGCGGAAGGTGAAACGATGAACATGCACGAAGAACAAGAAAGAAAATTAAAAAGTCATGAAAATTTTCTAAGTCTGCTGAGTTTAGGCGCCCCTGTTGAAGAAAGGTGCCCACCTTTTTAAGTCACCAAATGAGTGAATTAGGGTTTGGACCTCCAATGGAAGTTGCTCAGTATTCAGTCAGCTTCGTGATGGATATCCCCGTCAGAGCATCCGACAATCCAGTCTCTGACAAATTTAAGTCAAAGTGGAAGATATAGAATGAAGATTTGAAACTCAAAGAAGATTAAAGTAAAATTTTCTAAGTCTGGAGAAACTGGGCGCCCTAGGTGAAGAAGGGCGCCCAACTTTTCAAGGGTTCAAACAGATGAATTTGCAGTCAAAGTTATAACGAGATGTCTTCAGAATGCAACAGGCTTTCCAGTGAGCTATCCAGCATGACAAACGGAGCTCGCAGTCATCAGATTCAAAGAGCTGAACAGAGGGTCCGATGAAAGTTGAAAAGAGAAATCTAAAAGCAAAGGTGAAAAATGTGAAAAATAAACCAACTCTAGTGAAACTAGGCGCCCCAGCTTGCCAGGGGCGCCCAAGCTTTTGAGGACCTGAAATCTACTTTTTGGCATAAGTGTTTCCAGAAGACCCCTCCTGAAATCTTCTCAGCTTCGAAACAAGTCCAAACATTCATCAATCCGATGCCCGGAGCTCAAGATTCAAACAAGATCGCCTGTAGGAGTGAAAGACATGAATAAGATTGAAAATTTTCTAAGTCTGGAAGAAGTGGGCGCCCCTGTTGAGGAAGGGCGCCCAAACTTTTGAAGCTCATAAAGATGGATTTTGCAGAAGTAGCATCCAAGAATGCCTCATCAAAATCAGTCTGGCTATCCAACGAAATATTCAGACAGTCAGTCGGATCTACACAGCTCCTAGAATCGAAGATTCATCAGAAGATCAAAGGGAGAAGAAAGAACTTGGAAATCATGAAAATGACTCTCTGGAAGAAATGGGCGCCCCTGGAAGGAAAAGGCTCCCATGAATTCGGAGGTCGAAATGAAGTTTTTCGCCGGTGGTGCCTCCAGAACTTCTTTCTCAGAATCAGTCGAGCTCCGCCGTGAAACCTTCAGCTCGCCTGTCGGGTTAATCTGTCAACGGGAAATCAAAGGCGAAGTAGCATGTCAAAATGAAGGAAAGTTGAAAAGGTTAAAATTTTGATTAACACTGGAAGAAGTGGGCGCCCCTTGTGAAGAAAGGCGCCCAAATGTTCATGCCTTAGAGAATTTTTGAAATTTTCAAAATTTTCAAAATTACAAGAGAATGGCGTCCAAGTTCAAAGAGACTGAATTTAGGGTTTTGGAAATAAAAGCAAAAAAGAAAGCAAAACCTAAATCAAACCCTAAGTCTATTTAACACTTCTTTTCAATGTATTTTTCATTATTTTTGTAGGTAGCCTTCAGAGGAGAAAGTTGGAGCAGCAAGTTTGAAGATTTTTGGTGATTCAAGAATCCATAGTTGCTAGTTTTACATCAGATTTTTCAAACCAGCAAGCATAAACCCTTGCTTTTTCATTCTTCTTGTTCCAGAAGATCAAATTTTTCAAGTAGAAGGCCAAGGCTTTCCATTTTTCAGTCATCTGGGTCTTTTTGCCTCAATCTTCTGAAGAATTTTTCAAGAACTTCATCGAGTTGTAGCAAGTGCTTTTATTTTGCATGTCAGTGAAAACCTCAGTGCATTCGAATTTCATCCATCTGGGTCCTTTCCAATCAGTCTTCTGAAGAAAACCCATATCGCAACTTTTTTCAAGAAAGTCCAAAATCTAGGGTTGGCTGCTTTTTCGATCAAACGTCAGGGTTTTGCAAATCCAATCAACTGGGTTCATTTCTAATCACATTCTGAACAAAACCCAGATGCCAACTTTTTTCAGGAAAAATTGAAGAAATTAGGGTTTGCTGCTTTTTCAGGCAAAAATCAAAATTTTCAAAAACGGACGATCTGGGTTGTCTTGCATCGATGTTCTGAACAAAACCCATATCTCAGAAAAATTTCTCAAAAATTTGTCCGTTGGAGCACAAAAATCAGCATTCTAAAATAGAAGTTGTTCAAGACTTCGAACCAAAAGTTATAGTCATTCTTCAAGTTTTCAAAATGGAGTACACTCCTAATGTTTTCAAGTCCGAATCAGCTCTCTTTCACAATTACATCAAAACAGCTTGAGACAGACTTGCATCATGTCAAGCCGGTGTTCGATCTACATGCCTTGGAGAGAGCAGGCAACACTTCAATCAAGAACTTGGGACATTCTGGACTCCTCGCAGCAGCAACCTATATATAGTTCAGAAATTTCGTAATCGCTTGCATTAAGCATTACAACCTACTAGGAGATACAGACGTAGATTGATTTGCAGTCTAAAGCCTGATATGGTCGAAAGTGTTTTTCCATTCCCCCGTGGCCTGAAAGCGTAACTCTTTCAAAGGGATGAATGCGAAAGGATGTGGAATATGCATAAAGATAAATATAGCAAGAAGATTGCACAGAGATGGATGAAAGAAAAACATAAAACATTGCCCAAGAATGTCGGGCGAGGGGAGTTCAAGGACGAGGTTGCCATCATCATCACTTTGCTCAACAGGGTCACTGGCTCAGAAGATGCCACCAAGTTCCAACCTTGGATGTTTTATGCCATACCTCACATCATGAAGAAGACCGAGTTCTATGATTGGCCTACTTTGATTAGTGACTGCCTACATCAACAAATAACATAATACTTCCAATTTCATGTATTCCACATGGTGTCATACCTAGTCTACCTGGTGGCCTATCAAGGCCAATTCAGAGGGTTGAACACCGAGGGATCATTGAGCGTACAACACATATATAACTATTATCCCCAGTTGGAATTCACAAAGTCATTGCACCACTACAAAAGGGTGAACGAGGCATTCTTGATGTACACAGTGCGGGACTTAGACAACGAATTGCACGTCCGCATCTCTTCAGTTGCCAGGGCAGCAATGGCGGAATGGGCGGATTGGTTTATACAGTTTCCTACCTTTACCTATCTCAGGGTCTATGGTTATTCAGGTGCCCCGCTCATGTTGCCAAGGTATCCGTCAGATGAGGTCATCTTCATGGAATTCTTGAGGCAAGCTCACGGTGTTCACACAGTCTTGAGGAATAGAAAGAAACCCTCTCTTCACTTTCCATTAGGGTTGGGTATTTATACATGCAGGACTGCTGCAGATGCCAGGACAATTGGAGAAGAGTTAGATAAATTCGGCCTCAAGTCCTACAGCGAGAGGCGATCATTTGATCCTCATGGTGTCTACGCTGGCCGATTGGAGAAGAACTATAATCACATAGCCGCACTTGAAGATTTTTGGGCTAATTGTGCAGATGAGTTTGAAGTGCGAAGGCATAGTTACAGCAGGCTAACTCTCCATAAGATGAAAGACTGCTTAAATGAAGATATAGAAGGGCTCTCTGATGATGATGAAGATGTGCTTCTCCCGATGTACACTCAAAAACGAATCGAAGATCAGCCCTTACCACAAGTTAACTGGGCAAACAAGGAATCTCTTTCAGTTGAAGACAGAACAAGACAAGTCATTGAGCATAGTAAGGTTTTCTTAGTGCTTAAAAGGAAGAACTTCATTCCAGTAGCAGAGCCGCCAAGGATGATTCCCTCTTCTTCCAGAGCACACTCGAAGGGAAAGGGTAAAAGTCAGTCTCAAGATGGCGTCAAAGGTTGTAGATCAAATAAAAATGTAAAAAGAAGGTTGGATTTCTCAGGCATAGTCATACAGGAGTAGCCTACAATTGATTCAGAAGTTCCTCCTGACGAGCCCATACCTCAGAATGAAGCAGAGGAGCCACCTTCAACACATGTTTCTGTACCTTTGACGGGTTCTTCACCAATTCACATTGATCTTGATATCGAAGATGATGAAGAGATTGCAGCAGCTCCTCCTGAGGAAGTTAGTAAAGATACTATTGTGTCTTGGCTTGAGAACTCCTTGGGAAGGGTTAGGAGAAGGCCTTCATATCAAGTGAGTGTTGATGATCTTGATAATATCTATCAGGAACCTCCTAAGAAGAAGGCAAAGAAGCAAGTTCACTTTGATAGGAATCCTGATAACGAGATAGTCATAGAGACTGCAGTGCCCCCAGAAGATAAGAATAGGGATGAGGTAAATATGGATGATTTCGTCATGGTCAAGGCTAATCTCGGTAGAAATACCAGACATGCAGATTTGAGTCTCTTCAAAGTTGTATCTGAAAACTTTCAAGAAAGAGTGCTTAAAGATGGAGAAGACAAGGCAGCCCTCAAGGCTGAAAATCAACAGCTCAGGCTTTTCATTTCTAACCTTGTTCATGGTTCTTCGCAAGCAACCCAGTTGCTGCCCCAGGTCTTGGAGACACCGGTTGATCACCATCAGTTAAGACAGCTGGTCATATGTGGGAAAGAGACTCAGGAGTGGATCGAGAGCTTTATTGTTAGAGGAAAGGAGATTTTGACACAGATGTTCCAGTTAAGAGAAAACGCTCATAAGCTACGTCAAGGTATCCAAGGATTTGAACAGACACTGGCTGAAGTAAAACCGAGACATGAGATTATCATTGCTAATTTAGACACGGCTTACAGTTCAGCAGTTTCCAGAGAACACAAGAAACAAATCCTTGCCTGGAGGGAGCGTCATGTTTTCAAAGTTAAAACCTATGAGAGGATATCTGAAGAATTCATCGTCTACAGACAAAGGGTGGTTGAAGCTCTTCTTTTCATCAGCGAATTCATCATAGAGATCCCCTCTCAATACAGTCTTGAAGACAATTCTTACGTCAGGCTTGAGGAGGTGCAAAATCAGTTCCAGAGTATTGTTCACAGTTGCAGTCCAGTTGGCGGAAGGATAGGCCATATTTCAATGATGTCAGCAAAGTTCGATAAAGCGGCCAATGAGGTTGAAGATTTCCTGAGATCCATTGCAGATGCTAAAGATATTCTTGAAAAGCGGAGTTTTGCTGTTGATGGCATAGATGCACCGAACCGGGACACAATCTCTAACTTCCTAGCGGATGTGATCGAGCTTTAAAGCAACTTTCTTCTAGAAGCTTTCTTTCCCGCTTTCTTTCTATTCTTGGAATAATCCTTATCCATTCTTTGAGGATAGAAAGAAGATAAGATGTAATAGTTGGCGTTTCCGCTTTTTCTGCTTTCTAGGGTTTTATCTTTCTAGATTTAGTAATAAAGCTTGCTTGCTGAGCAAGCCCTAGATTGTGAAAGCAAGGAGATTTTAGGGTTCCCTACTCCTCTGCTTCTCTATAAATGAGAGCCTTTGCTCATTTAGTTTTTTAACCGTGCTAGTGAAAACAAAATGAGCCTATTGTGCCTTCTATTTGTTGCTCAAGTATTGTTCATTTGTGTTGTGATAAGCAAATTGTTGAGCCTCTTTAGCCAACAAGGAGTTAGTGTGATTGTTGTTTTCTATTGTGTTAAGAATAAGTTTGCAAGCCTCCTTAGCTGCAATTTCTTGTTCAAGGCATGTTAGAAGTAAGCTTTGTTTCAGAGATTTGAGTAATAAAATCATGAGCCTCTTTTGCCTTGGTCCAAAATCTCAGATTTCCGTTATCTATGTTATACTTTTATGATCTTTATTTCAGCTTGCAGTGAAGTGTGTAGGTGTTCGTTGAAAGAGAGATTATTGAAGTATTTTTGTCAGAAAATCTACCTTGTTAATTTCTAACTTCTCTTGCTCTGCTATTACTTGAGAGGTTAGGAACGTCTTTAGTTTAAGTTAGTCGTAGTTGAACTTCTTATCAGAAAATCTCAGCGGCGTTTGTGTTTAAAAACCTTGTGCTCTAAGCGATCAAAAAGATAGGCAACTTAGTTTTAGTTTACTTTCTTTCAAACACCATCAGCAAGAGGGAGCTTCCCCTCCTAATTTGAAGAGCAGTTTATCTGTGCATAGCTGTCCGTTTTCAAATCCGCATTCCAGAGGTGCGAATTTAAATGCCAACAGGCATGAAGTTTGAAAGTCATATATTGGCAGGCATGAAAGCACTATGTTGGCATCATTTCCTCTATTGGAGGTGTTACTTGCAACTGACATCCATTTTTAGAGGGTTTCAAGGCATATGTTACTTGTGAGTTCATAATTTGTAACTCCTAGATTTTTTTGGTATTGTTGTTTTAGATAATAGGGGATATTTTATGAATTGGGTTGTTGATATTTTGTGAAAATATTGAGTCTCTAAGTTGATATAAAAATCTGCAATTTTTAGTTGTGTATTCTCTATGTAATGTTCAGTTTTTGAGTTGAAAATATTATTGCAATATCTTCTATTTTTTTGCATTATATTATTGTATCAAACACTGCAAATATATCACAAAACATTCATCAAAACAAAGGAAAACAAAGGAAAGCAGGGTTGCATATTATAGTGGTATTAGAGCCCAATTTATCTTGCCATCCTGTTGGGTGAATTTTAAAATTCAATTGGTTCACATATTTGCATGTTCTTGACCAGTACCTACATATCTATCTTCACGCTTCTTTTTTACGGTTGCTAGAAGCAAGGGTAAAAGATTGTTACAGATAAATCTATGTTTGAGTTGATGCAGGATTTGTACATGCTAATGAAGGACCCTGCCATGAAAAAATCATACAAGAGGATGGTTGCAAAACCTAAACATTTGGATAAGGAAGATGAATTACTTTTATGTGACTTGCAGCCTACCAGTGTTCAACAGGAAGAAGAAAATCAGTCATCATGTGTTGAAGATTGGACTATAAGTTCTGAAGAGAACAAAGCTACAAGTTCACTTCAGCCCTTTGAGGACAAGGATGTAGGAGAGTCATCCACTGAAGCTCTAGATGAAGAGCACATATGGATTGCAGGAGATGCCATCATGAAGATTGAGAAGACAACCATGTGGGATCAACTACAAGAAGTATAAGCCTATTTGATACTCTAGTTGAGCCTAGCATTACTTCATCACCATTACTTCATCTTGGCAAGGAGTCAGATTGTGGGTTGGGTGTCTTTGAGGCGAATTTTTCACAATCCATTGTTGGGAAACCAGAAAATACAATTGTAGTGAACAAATGGGTTTGGATCAGATCTACACGACATTACAAGATCTTGTTTGGGATGGATCTACAGTCGACCATATTGTTGTCCTAACTTCTTCTACATAGTTGTGCATGTGGGATAGCATTGTTGACTCTATTGGTGTTGAAACCAACCTTGGAAACAAATCTGATTTAGAGTTGCATGGTGCTAATCCGAAATCAGAAAATTTGCATAAGGATGATGGGTCTACTTCTGAATTTATTGTTTCCCCTACTTCATCTTCAAGGTTAGGCATGAAGAATGATATTTTTGACACTCATAGTGTTGATATCAGCCCCAAAAAAAATCTGATTTAATGTTGCATCACATTGATTGCAAATCAAAAAATATATGAGGCTGATCAGTGTAAGGAGTCTAATCAGTTGGCAGGACAATTGAAGGTTAGTGAAGACCAAATTGATGCAGTCATTAGACACTTTGGTGGCACTCTTCAGTTGATGGAAAAGTATTGTTGAAGGATTCTAGGGATGCAAAACAACCCTAAAGGGGGATTTTCCCTTGCAGGTTTCCAGGCACTCAAAGAAGTATTGTTGGTAATGAAGTCAAACTATCTACAACTACTCTCAGATGGAGATCACCTACTCGTGCTTGGTGAGATCTACTATGATGTGCTTAAGGGGAAAGAAAGGGAGAGAGATAAGCTTACTAATGAGCTTATTGCCATTGATGATTCCTTGAAGAGCACTCAAAAGGCCCTTTGAGAATCAAAAATTTAGATTGACGAGCTCTGTGAGGAATTGAGCTTGGTTCAATCATCATCTTTCACAGCAAGAGATCAGTCTTCTAAGGTTGTTATGACACCTGCGAATGGTAATGACACTCATGGTTTGAGGGGAGAACCCCTAACGGTGGTTAAGCACAAGGAGGTTTCAAGTTTGCATGAGCTTGAGGATAGGAATGATTTTCACATTCTTGAGTTTTCACATGACTTGTATTGTTGTGACCATCAGTCACCTTTGAGGGAGAGCCAATTGAGGGCTCAGGATATAGATACATCAGTGGTGGAGATGCATACACCGTGCGAACTAGCAAGTAGTGGGGTGATGTATCCACCTATGACAGGAGCACTAGTCTCTACATTGGTGAGGTAGAGACTGCTATCTATGAGTCTAGTGAGTCTCTCTCACTTTTAGATGGTTGTATACAGCAAAAGGGATCAAAGTTTCATCATGTAGACATCTCCTTGGTTGAGAGTGCAACTTCCATGCCTCAAGGATTTTCGATGGAGGCACATACCCATGTGTGGCATACACTTGGGAAGACGAGGACACATGGGAGTTGTGTTTTCAGTGTGCATGATGACATCATTGGACCAGCCTACAATGATGGAGTTTTGTTCCATGTTTTGGTGGGAGACAACTATCCTACTCCATGGGACGAGGATTTCATTCATAATTTTTGGAGGACAACTTTACATGGGTTTGGAGGAGAGTTGCATCTCCTTGTCATGGGAGAGCAACATAGCCAGATGACACTCCATCACCCTATGATCTTGGTACAATCATTTGCATCCCCATAGGTTGATCTTTCAATCTTGAGGGTGTTGATCTATCCCATATCAGTAACCTAAGAGGAGTTGTTACACCTCTTTCTACACCTCTGAGGGGTAGTCATCACATCCTTGGGAGATTTACAAAGGTTGGGGAGAGGTGTTGTGATGTTGGCTCTTCGAGTTACTTCCATCTTCTCATGTTCGATGGATGTGAGGGTTTGATGTGTTGTGATCTAGGTGGTGATAGGTTGGGCATGCCAGTTCGGTTGGATCCCAATGTGTTACTTCACCACTATCAGCATGGTGAAGATTATATCATAGTAGCACAATGGAGGTTAGTGGGTGATGTCTATGGCAAACTTCCATTTTGGCTATGGGATCTAGAGATTCCTATGGTTGGTAGATTGCTCTACATTGGGGTAGTTGTTTACATTGATGCTAAGCATGGATTTATCTCTACACAACAGATGCAGAGGATATGTTGTTGGGCATTCTACAAGCTTATCTAGGATCTCGATATTCAAGTGACCAACTAGGGTATTTAGGTGAGGATAGTTTGGAGACAAGCAATCTTGGGGAGGGCAGAATTTAATGTCCCATTTTTCCTTGGCAATTGACAGATGCAGTGGTTAGCCTATCACTTGGCCCCCGTAGTCTAACATGGTGTTTAGGAGTTCGACATTTTTGAGCTCAGTCAGTGTTTTTCCCAGCCCTGTGTTTACCAAGGAGTTTGCAAAAGCTATTCAATTATTTTAACGATACTATTTTTAGTGAGTCATATGGACATTTTGTCTATACTTACTATTTATAGTAAATCATTGGTATGGTTAGTTGACAGAGTTACTATTTTGGGCATGATGGCTTATTTATATCTTGGAGACATTTTGTTATTCAATGGTCCTATGTATTTAATGTTAATAACGTTAATTATAAAGTTAATTTAAATTAACTTTATACGTTATTATAATATATTAAAGGATGTTATTAAAAGTGGGATATAAATGTTTTTAAAGTGTAATTTATAATACAAAGTTAAGTGCAAATTAAAAAGGGAGTTATAAGGTAGGAAAAAAGTAAATTAAATGAAATATAACTCAAATGCAAATTAGGGTGTGAGTTATAAAAAAGCCATTTGGAGCTCATTTGCACATTCATTCATTGTTAAGAAGATTATTTTGATAAGGGTTTTCTTGGGAGACTAGAGAGTCTAGAAACACTTAGCTTTTTTAGAACAAAATCCCTCAGGAAGAACAGTTTGGTGTAGGAGTGAAAGATCTTCCAAGCTATCTTGCAAACAACTTCATTCAGAGGTTGTGCTTGTGCTTCACTGATTTACGAGAGAGTTAATATTTAGGGTTTGAAGGAATCAAAAGGTAATTGGAAGATATATTGATTGAATTGGGAGGATTTACTTGTTGATTTATAAGTCAATCCTTGCTGATTTGGGCGTGGGATTTGGAGATTTTAATATTACAAATATTGGGATTGTAGGGTTTCTTATAGCTAGCCGTCATCTTACTGCATATTGAAGGGTTTGCATTGCTAATTGATACAACATATTGAAAGGTTTGCATGAAGTTTGAAAGGCATATATTGACAAGCACAACAACACTTTGTTGGCATCATTTCCTCCATTGGAGGTGTTACTTGCAGCTAGCATCCATTTTTAGAGGGTTTAAAGGCATATCTTACATGTGAGTTCATGATTTTGTTGGAGTACAATACCACTAAGAGAGGAGGGTGAATCAGTGGTATACCAATTTAAAATGACCTTGAATTAATCTTTCACAACTTTGAACATATAAAATGCAAGTTTCAGAACAGTTCAACTATCATGTGTTGCATCATGCATGTAAAGCTATCAAGCTTGATTGAACATAAGGAACATAAGCAAATCATAAAAGTTGAAGACACCATAGAAATTCAAATGCTGAAAGATACACAAAACTGAATGTTTGAACATGCAAACCAAGTTGACCACAAAAATGAGAAACCATAACACAGTGATTTATGAGTGGAAAACCCTCATAGGGATAAAAAACCACTCGGGAAAAATTGTCTCACTGGCTTAATAAAATCTCATTGATTACAAAGCCTCGCTGGCTTCTTTTGTGCCTCACTAGCAAAGCCTCGCTGGCTACAAAATATGCTTCACTAGCAAAGCCTCATTGGCTACTTTTTGTGCCTCACCGACAAAGCCTCACTAGCTACACAATATGCCTCACTGGCAAAAGGTCAACCTTTGTCTCAATGACATGACCTTACAACATTTTGTAAATCTTGAAAGAATAAAAGAAAGAGAGTTTCTTTGTTTCACTGTAGTTCATTACAACTTTTTGCATTAATACATTTTATGTCCTATAGATTTTATTGATTGAAACCTAGAAAACACAAAACTTATTAATTTTATCTCTTCACTGTTTTTGCATATTACAAATCAAGTTTCAATTTTTTGTTCAACAGTAATGACTCTTAATAGAGTATATTATCACATATATGCATTCATACCATATGGTCAAGTGATTTCAACATAATAATCAACATAACAAAGTTGCTAAGAACAATTTATAAACTGTAAACCTGCTCATAATTGAATGTGTCACCAAATGGTGATAACCACCATAAAGATACCTATCACCGAAGATCAAGTCCATTGCAAGATACACTTCAATCTTTGCTAGGTCAAGACACCCAAGGTGTTGTCAATAGATTAAAGCCATAGAAACATGGCATTGACCTATTAAACCTTTGAAATATAGTTTGCAAAACCCTTCGAGACTTTTGAAACAATATAGCCAATAATGTAAGAAAGATAGGTCGAGATACAAAAGTCATAGTTGACTGGTGAAGCTGAAAACACAAACCCACTTCCCGAAACCAAAGTCTGTCAGCTACCATACCACCAACATTGTCGCATCAAAACCATAATGTCTTTGAACCCTAACTTCCACTATCAAAGCCTTCGTACCCTAGCACACCGCTATGTGTTATGATGAACAAAACATAATCATGTGCCCAAGAAAATAAGCTCTTGAACCTTCCTTAAGATAATGAATGAAACATTATAATACACACAATGATGAGCCCGATAAAATTCCTTTGACAACTTTAATAATATAAACAACATCCGATGCTAAACACTTTATTATTTGCTTTTGTCCATTGCAATAATATGAATTTCATTATTCCTCATGGTGTTTGTGCAAATAATCAACTCATGGTGTTTGACCTTTCAAATTGAATCCAACATAATGATGAGCAAAAAAACAACCTTGTAGAAGATTGTTTGACATCTATGCCAAAACACTATCAATGCCATCAAGGAGTGGTGTCAACAAACTCCCCCTTTGGCATTGATGTCAAACTTACCATCACTGCCCAATAAAAAAATGTTATCACCTGTAATGCCATTGTTCGACCAATATAAGCTTACTGTTACGAGAAACCAAAATCCAAGAAGAACTGAAAAAACAATATGCCAAATACCTAGAATGAGAATAGCATATATAACCATTGGAAACAACAATAAGTAACCATCAACATATACCAAGTAACCAAGTGATACCAAGTGATTGAAATGAAGTATGCCAAACATCAACTATGAGCATATCAATTGAACATATCTTATGCATATAAAACAAAATTGTGTCAAAACCAGTACACCAATCAAATACCAATCACTGAAAATATCTCCCCCTTTTGACAACAATGCCGAAGGGTGAAATGAGGCATGAGAGCTGGCTTATCACTGTGAGCAATAAACACCAAACTGTGAATGCAAATGAGTACCAACAATGCCATGAATATCAACTAGATGAGTTGAGCATTACCAAATTGTATCAACTATAGAATGCAACTTTACCAACTCAAATGAGTAGCAACTGTGCCAACACTGTTACCAATGCAAACGGTTACCACTGTGATAACAATTGTATGAGCAACACACTAGACTGCCAGAACAATGAGCATATTTGCATAGAAACCAACAGTGTAACCTAGATAGAGGAGCCAAGCACCAAGAAACCAACTAAACAAGCCTTATAAATTGTTGTCACAGTGAACATCAAAACACTGTTAGATCCAAAATATGTAAGCTGCAATAAGAACACTGCCATAATGCATCATAATGACTGCCATAGTGCAAAAAATTATCAAAGCATATATGTCAACCATGAATATCACTACCATATCAGAAAAAAATGGTGTAATTTTCACTGTATATCCATGTCAAATCACACATGTCAATCATGAATCAAAATTGACTGAATGAACATGTCATTTCTACAAGGACTGAATATGAAAGATAGAAATGGAAAGGTAACAAAAAGAACCAATGGGGATAAAATGTAGTTTGTGAAACTCCCCCTAAAACCTTGCATATATGTTTTGTGTTATTGAAGAGGGCAAGTCTTACTAGTTCAAGACACCTGTCACTATGTCTTCATATTCAAGTTTCCATGTTCAATCAAGAGACTCAATCAACACTAGCAACAAACAAAGTGTTCTTTCAAAAAAAAACTCTAATCAACCTGTTGATCCTTTCAAAATATGAATGTCCTTGGAGTAAAACATACTGGCACATACAAATACTGTCAAGATGTGTGAAGCAATGTTATTCCATAAGAGTGCCAAAGCACTCCAATCATCATGTTGTTCACTATAAAAAACATGTTCACAAACCAAACAGATGTTGTGTTAAGGATCAAAAAATTTAGTGTCATCAAAATATCAAGCAATATGTCACTATCAATAGTGAAACTCACTATTGAAACATATAAGCATTGTCAAATCCAATAAACAATTATCAAGTTAAGCATCAAAGTGCAACTTTCTACAACTGTGCACAAGCTAGAAGCTTTCAAGACACAATCACAAAGATTCCAAACCATGAACTATCTTCAAACACCAACAATAAGATAATAATTTGTATGTGCACTACATACTCCACATTGTCCAGATTTGAAGAAAAGAACAATCCAATCAATGACAAACATACTCCACTTATCACCATTCACTGTCCTTAGTGCAAACCATGCAACAATAAAACACTATCAAATAACCAATGTCTCAAGCAAGAGTTGAGATATCAACCAATTGTCAAGGCATTCCAAGGCATTGTCAAATGACCAACTGATAGATTACCAACAATAAAGTGTCAATATTACCAATATGCACCAAAACCCTGAAAGCGAGTGCCAACTGTGAAATGCAAATACAATGTTACCAACTGTGTCAAATCAAATGTTGCAATGTTATCAACTATTATCAACACAAAAATCTTAGCAATGTAAACCAAGAAACTCCATGTGTACTTCAACCATCAATAAGATGATCTTGAATTTCTTAAGGCAAATATCAATACAGATTTTCATTGAAGCAACTCTACAAAGAAAAAATCATGAACACAAATTTGACACTTTGCCACCAATGAAGCATCAACATCAAGAACTACACCATGAACTAAGTGAAGAATCACACCTAGTACAATCACTGATTAAGATCATTAGGCTCATTATGCAAGGAAATACAACACTACACTCTTTTATTTGCCTGTATCTGTCATGAGAGACTTCACACAACACCATGCTGAAAGATTTCCAACATACCACTCAGATGTGTAATCACAAACTGTTCTTCTATCCCAAAACACTATCAACTACCATTAATGCACTGTAGTACAAAGATATCACCATAAACACAATGTAACCAACAAAAAATAGGGATATAAAATGACACTTGAAGCTCCCCCTAAAAACATACGTAAAAAGATTTAGTGAAGAGAAATAGGAGGAAGATCATCCAATCTATCCCTCAGCTGATCAACCATTCTCAAGCAATTGATATCTTGCAGATTATAGATGTTTCCTTTGGTCCTCAATCTTGATGCAACAACCTTACCTATTTTCTTTCTAATCTCACATCCAAGAGCATCAAAAAGAACATAAAAACCATTATCACAAATCTGAGTTACACTTAAGAGATTATGCTTGAGACCCTCTGCATAGTACACATCACGCAAAGGTAAGTTATCATCCAAAGAAATAGTACCTTTCCCTAGGATCTGAATACAATCATCATTTCCAAATTGCACTGAACCTCCATCACAATCTTCAAATTTGATGAAGTTGCTTTTATCCCCAGTCATGTGGTGAGAGCACCCATTGTCTAACACCCACAATTCTTTCTTCTTGGCATGTAGAGTTGTTTGAACAAGCATGTCTTCTATCTCTTTGTGAACCCTCTTTGGCTTCCAAATCAACTTTGTTTTATCTGCATTGAAAGATGTCTTGGAAAGAGTGTTAGTTTTCTTTTTTTGTGTAACAAAGTTGGATCTGCAACACTTTGCTATATATCTAAGATCTCCATTCTGAGGGCTTGAGCTCATTTTAGACATACCCCTACATTCACTTTCCTTATTCCCATCTTGATTACAATGGAAGCAATGGCCAAAGAAATGCATATTACTTCTTAATGGAATATTCCTTTTTCCAACTGATGGTTTCAAAAAAAAATCATTTGTAGCATTGGCATGTTGAGATTCAATGGAATGTGAGCATTGGCCTTCCATGAACCCTAGACTAGTTTTATCTTTATGGTATCTTTGTTTACCTAGAAGATCTACTAGTTTATTACTGTTATCACACATGTCAAGCTCTTTTCTTAAGTTAACAATTTTTGCCTCTAAAGTGCGACATTCTTTTTCTTTGATCTCTAATTGCATTTTAGTGACTTCTAAAATTCCAATTTGGAGTTTCATATCTATAATTTATTTTTCAGAGTTATTCACCTTACTTACCAGTTTTTCAATGTCTTTTTTAATCTAATTCTGCTATATCATGGCCTCCTTTGTGAGTTTCTTAATTTCACCTATAGCACTTCTCAGCTCACCCTCAAAATCCACCTCAAGTTCAAATTGATCTACAATCTTTTCATTTTGATTTTGATTTGGACTAATGATTGTCATAAATAGGGTTTATTCTCCTTCTTCAATGGATGCATTTGAACCATTGTCTATTACATCAACATCTTTGATGAACAGGCTTTCCTTCTTTTTGAAAACATTTTTCTTTTTAAAGTTTTTTTTTTCTTTCCTTGTCTCCTATTATCTTCTTCATCACTTTCAGAGTCTTTGTTAGGGAATTGAGTAGCATAATGCCCAATTTTGCCACAATTGAAGCACTTAAATGGAAGCTTCCCTTTATATCTACCTGACCCTCTTCTCAGTTTTCTCACAAGAATGGATTCACTATTATCTAATTTTTCTGAGTCAGAATTTATATCATTGTCCCTTTTTATAGATTTAAAAGTAGCTTCTTTGGTAGTACAATTATCACTACACAAACTCATTTCATAGGTTGTAAAGACACCATGAATTTCATCTAAAGTGAGTTTGTTTAAGTCTCTCTTCTACAACAGAGATTTTAGGATCATATTTAGGTGTCAGTGACCTTAACACCTTTTTAACAACTCTTTCTTCTAAAGCTTCACCAAGACCATGAATTGAGTTTACAGTTTATTGGACTCTTAGAAGGTAATCAACTACCTTTTCTTCCTCAGTCATCTTTAGGCCTTCAAACTTAGCTCTAAAATTTTGAAATTTATTCTCTTTAACTTTTTCATCACCCTCATAAATACTAGACAATTTATCCCAGATAGACTGTACTTTTACAGTCCATAATTTTAACAAGAAAATCATTAGTCAATCCATAGAAAATAGCATTTGCATCCCTAGCATCACATTCATATGCTTTTTTCTCGTTTGCAGTAGAGGGTGTTGCGGTGGCAGTTTACTCAATCTCAATTGCATGTCAAACCTCATAGCCTAGAGAAGTTATATGATGTTGCATTCTATATCTCCAAAAAGCATAGCCAGTACCATCAAATAATGGCGCTTTGGAAGTAGAAAGACCTTCATGATTTTCCATGGCAAGTTCTCCATCAGGAATCCCCTAAGTTGGTTAAACTTTTGACAAGGGTATGGCTCTGATACCACTTGTTGGAGTACAATACCACTGAGAGGGGGGGTGAATTAGTGGTATACCAATTTAAAATGACCTTGAATTAATCTTTCACAACTTTGAACATATAAAATCCAAGTTTCAAAATAGTTAAACTATCATGTGTTGCATAATGCATGTAAAGCTATCAAGCTTGATTGAACATAAGGAACATAAGCAAATCATAAAAGCTGAAGACACCATAGAAACTCAAATGCTGAAAGATACACAAAACTAAATGTTTGAACATGTAGACCAAGTTGACCACAAAAATGAGAAACCATAACACAGTGATTTTTGAGTGGAAAACCCGCATAGGGATAAAAAAACCACTAAGGAAAAATTGCCTCACTAGCTTAATAAAATCCCACTAATTACAGAGCCTCACTGGTTGCTTTTGTGCCTCACTAGAAAATTCTCACTGGCTACAAAATATGTCTCACTGGTAAAGCCTCACTAGCTACTTTTTGTGCCTCACTGGCAAAAGGTCAACCTTTGTCTGACTAACATGACCTTACAAATTTTGTAAATCTTGAAATAATAAAAGATAGAGATTTGTTTCACTGTATTTCATTACAACTTTTTGCATTAACACATTTTATGTCTTGTAGATTTCATTGATTGAAACCTAGGAAACACAAAACATATTAATTATATCTCTTCATTGTTTTTGCATATTACAAATCAAGTTTGAATGTTTTGTTCAGTAGTAATGACTCTTAACAGAGTATATTATCACATATATGCATTCATACCATATGGTCAAGTGATTTCAACATAATAATCAACCAATAGAACAAAGTTGCCTAAGAACAATTTATAAATTGTAAACCTGCTCATAACTGAATTTGTCACCGAATGGTGATAACCACCATAAAGATACCTATCACCGAAGATCAAGTCCATTGCAAGATACACTTCAATCTTTGCTAGGTCAAGACACCCAAGGTGTTGTCGACAGATTAAAGCCATAGAAACATGACATTGACCTATTAAACCTTTGAAATATAGTTTGCAAAACCCTTCGAGACTTTTGAAAAAATATAGCCAATAATGTAAGAAAGACAAGTCGAGATACACAAGTCATAGTCGACTGGTGAAGCTGAAAACACAAACCCACTTCCTGAAACCAAAGTTTGTTAGCCACCATACCACCAACATTGTCACATCGAAACCATAATGTCTTTGAACCCTAACTTCCATTGTCAAAGCCTTCATGCCCGAGCACACCGCTATGTGTTATGATGAACAAAACATAATTATGTGCCCAAAACAATAAGCTCGAGAACCTTCCTAGATAATGAATGAAACATTATAATACACACAATGATGAGCCCAATAAAATTCCTTTGACAACTTTAATAATATAAACACCATCCAATGCTAAACACTTTATTATTGCTTTTTTCCATGGCAATAATATGAACTTCATTATTCCTCATGGTGTTTGTGCAAATAATCAACTCATGGTGTTTGACCTTTCAAATTGAATCCAACATAATGATGAGCAACAAAACAACCTTGTAGAAGATTGTTTGACATCTATGCCAAAACACTATCAATTCCATCAAGGAGTGGGGTCAATAGATTTGTAACTCCCAAAATTTCTTGGTATTGTTGTTTTAGATAATAGGGGATATTTTATGAATTGGGTTGATATTTTGTGAAAATACTGAGTCTCTAAGTTGATATAAAAATCTAGAATTTTCAGTTGTGTATTCCCTATGTAATGTTCAATTTTTGAGTTGAAAATATTATTGCAATATCTTCTATATTGTTGCATTATATTGTTGTACAAACATTGCAAATATATCACAAAACATTCATCAAAAAAAAAAAAGGAAAACTGGGCTGCATATTACACTTTGATAAACTCTTAAAGTTAGAACATTGACCTTAAGGTACACACACACCCTTTCTAGATCATTATGGAAGCCTTTAACAATGAAATATTGTTTGGTAGATATCATTGTCCATGGATGGTGATCATTGATGTTGGCAATTTGAAAATGGTGTTTTAGGGGTAATTATAACCTTATAAATAGTTTTTTCATACCATTTTTGGAAATAAAAAAATTGTAATATATTAAGCTCTATGCTTGCAATAGGAAAACTACCCTTGAGAGATTTTGAAGGTTCTAGGGTAAATATACTTTTAATAAAGGAAGACATGTTGCATGGAAAGTATTAAGCAAACAAGAATTGGAGATTCACCAACAATGTTCACTAAATATTATGGATCATCTACTATGGTCGATTAGTTTTTCTTCTATCCAACTTGACTTTGTTGACAACCACCTCTCTTTATGTGCTCAAGCAAGGGGAGGTTAATGTGCCTAAAAGTCAACCCAAGTATCTATTTTCCCTAACTTCTTTATATACATAGGTTTGATTATTTTGTATACCTTTTTTATGTCTTCTTATCTTGCATATTCTTGTTCATATAAATTTCCTTACTTATAGCCCTTAGCATAATCAACTTTATTGCCCTACATATAACCATGTATCTTAATCATCCTTTTTATTACCCCCCTATTATCCTTTAAGTGTGTCAATTAGGACATGCCTTCTCTATTTCACTAGTTAAAGATTACTATATTTGAGACCTTATTTCATCTTATACATAATTAGCAAACTTAATGTGAATCTTACCCTTCCTTTGGTTAAAAGAATTTTCCCCATTCTAGGTCAAAATCTTCTTTTAAGTTAAAATTTTCTAATATTTGTACTCAATTCGCGAACCCTTCTATTCTAAACATGGATCTCTCTTTGTGCATTCATATTCTCCCCTATTTATCCTCTTCAAAAAAAAAAATTATTTATTCCTCTATGGGTTCCATTGTCCCTTCTAAGGTGTTGGTGATATGAACTGTAAGTCCCAAATCCCTAAGTTTTGATAATCTTCCAAGAGCTAGGGGTGCCAAACTTGGGAAGATTACCATAAATTTGTCTTTAGGTTGGGTAGCTAAGGACTAATGGTTGAGGTGGGTAAGATCTCCTTCACTTTTAGCTTTGCAAGACCAAGGGGGATTTCCCTGAGGTATTGGATGAATGATTGATAGACTAAGCAATTACCTTATAGAAAACCATACCCAATGCACACTATATCCCAATATTGGTGTCACTATATACCTATGTTCTAGTTTGGAGGTGTAAGGATGAGCACCTACTTAACATTTAATTTGCCATAAAGTTTTTGGGAACGTGTTTTATGATAACTCCTTAGATGTTATAAACATTTAGACATGACAACTAGAACACACTAACTAAAGGAAAACATAAATATGTTTAAATTGATTGATTTTGAGTGTGTTGAGGATGATAGGGAAAGCAAAAAAATAGAAAATTGGTGCCTTATCCATTGGGCAGAAAATTCTTTGTGTTCATATAAAACATGTAACAACTAAAACCAAGGTGATGCATTAATCAATATACCACAAAAGACTAGGTTTTTTAAAATGCACAAACAAGTTGGGCTCTACACATGCATTTAGAAAATCACAAACTAGTTGGGCTCTACAGATACATTTAGAAAAATTACAAATAGTTGTAAAATATTAAATGAGTCTATTTAGTAATCCAAAAGAGTGCACATACATTTCTTTTTATAGTTCTAAGATATCTTGCAAAAAAATTACAAGAATTTTTATAGTCATCTGGTTGTAACTAATTAGGAACACATCAAGAAATGAACACCATGCACATGGAGACACTCCATGGTCGAATCTACCTTTAATCATCCAATCTATAAAGTTTACAAGTGTTACGAATTTGGGATAAACCTAGATCATTACAGTGCAAAAATGCCTACCCAGAGTTGGAAACTATGAACTTCCTAATTCTCGTGTAATTTCTTCTCTCTACTATGCTCCTCTAGAAAATGTTATCCTCTCTTTGAAATTGGATGCCAAGGAAGATATACTTGCGACCATGTTATCAGCAAAATATTAGAGGGTCGTCCCAAATGGGAAACCCTAGTTGCAACCTCATCCAACGCTCATATGACATATGTCTTGTGTAAACAATATTTGATCATGAAGAGGTGTGCAAACCATTCTTCTGACATGCACCATTCCTCTGCATTGAATGGGTCATACATTGTTGAGTGCAAATAACAACATAATCACCCACAAAATTTGTTGGAAATAATGTCTTAAAAGGTGGTGTGACGAAAAGGGATTTGTAGATAATTAATGAGGTATGGGTGCCACTTTTCTCCATTGAACACTCACCAAATATCATTAAAAGTCTTATACAAGGCACCACAGATCAAAATCAAGAAATTGCAACAATGGTTGTATTATTTATGGTAGCAGTTGAAAATTAATCCTCAATTTTTACCTCTTGTGAAAATTCACCCCTTTATGGGATGCGAGCTTTGATTAGGATCAAGGATGTAGCATGAGAGTTGGGCACAAGAAGGTGGGATTTCATTGGTATCGGGCATAGGAAATGGCTTGATATGGTTATGGCAGGAATTTAGGACCCAAGTAGACAAATTTAGATGCAACCACCCTTCCTACAAGGTTTTGTAGGCCCTAAGATCCTTGCAAAGCTCCCTATGTGGGATATTTTCCCTCATTCGATCATATGGGAAGTTACTACATTTATCCTTTCATATTTGGGAGACTTCAACCTGCTACTAGATTTGCACCTTGCAAAAATATGTTTGGTTCACTTAGGAATACCTACAAGAAGCATTTTCTTTATATTTTTTTATGTGGAACTTAGACTTCCATTGGGTTGAGGTGGAAAAGCAGCCTCCATTGAGTCATCACAAAAATATGACTGGTATCGAAACACGTCTATTGGGCCACAAAATTCCTTTAAAATATTATTTTTTCATCTTATGCCCTTTTTAGAATTATCACATCCAAGTGCACTATGTGAGAAACTACATGTCATCCGCCCACTAGGAAACTTCCAAGTGCATGTGAACCTTTAACTTTATAAGGCAAATAACTCATCCCATTCAAATGGAAAACTTTGTTGATGATGTCAGTGAATGTGATCTCAACATGACATCATCAATGGTCTTGGGACCTTTGAATGGGATGACATCATCATTGTTTGAATGTGGGAAGTTGGATCCCATCGGACCACAAACACCACTTAGCCAATTTGAAATTTAGATGCTCTTGCCGAAGAAGGACCAACATATGGACATGCAAAAAAGTCCTTGGCAAGTGAACAAGGGTAGTTTAGATAGAAAATATTGCATGGGCAAATGAGCACACATTTATCGCTTTAATGAACCAGATGAAGAATTGGAAAAGTGAAGTTCACATGGGCATGGAAACCCCACAAGACCTATTCTTGGCAATTTTTTCAACATTTAGAACTTATTGCAGAAATTTCAAATTGAATTAGGCATTTGCGAAAAAACCAATTGAACTACACATTGTGGGGAAGTCGTGAGTAAGTGGATAATGTGGAAGGATGGTCAACATGTACAAAACAATTTTGTTCACATAGAAATACTCGCAAAACCAGATGGTGAGACCTTTTTCACAAAGCAAAAATTCCAAGTGAATAAGATGAAAGTGGGAAATGGGAGGTTCAGATGGACATCAGGATACCACAAAACTACATTTAGTCAAATTTTCAACATTTAAGACCTTTGTGGGAAATTCCATTGCAATTGCACACTTTGTGGTAACATCCAAGTGGATGAGATATTGCAGGTTGAATGTATTGAACCAGATGGAAGGACAAAACCCGCATGAGCATAACTTTTTCCTCTTAGCATATTTTTCAAAACCCCAAAGGAAACTAGACTTAATTTTTCATGTTCTACCCATTGCTGCTAAGACAAACCACCCCTAATATATATTTTAGATCAATTATACACTTGGGAAAACATGGCTTAGACACAAAATGTGACATCTTTTTGCAATGTGCAAATCTACTAGTAGGTTGAAGTCCTAAAAATACCAAAGGAAAAAGGTACTAACTTCCCATATGATCTGATGAAGGAATATATTTCATATAGGGAGTTTTGTAGGGATCTAAGGGCCAACAAAACCTTGCAAGAAGGGCAGTTGTATCTGAATTCGTCTACTTGGGGCCTAAATTTTTACCAACACTGTATTAGGTCATTTTTTATGTCTAATAATGATGAAATCCATCTTTCTTGTTCCTAACCCTCATGTTGCATCCTTGATCCCAATCAAAGCTCACATTCCATAATGGGGTGAATTTCTGCAAGAGGTAAAAATTGAGGGTTAGTTTTCAATTGTTTCCATAAATGATACAACCACTGCTACATCCGCTCAATTTTTATTCATGGTGCCTTGTAAAATAATTTTAATGCTCTTTGGTGAGTGTTCAATGGAGAAAAGTGGTGCCCATACTTCATTTATTAATTGTAGATCCCTTTTTGTCATGCAACACCTTCCAGGGCACCATTTCTAGTGAATGTCATGGGTGATTCTACTGTTCCTTGCAATCAACAATGCATGGATTATTCAATGCAAAAATATGGTGCATTACAAAAGAATGTTTTGAATTCCTCTTCATGATAAAATATTGTTTACAAAGGACATATTCCGTCTGGATGTTGGATGAGGTTGTGGTTAGGGTTTTCCATTTGGGACGACCCTCCAACACTCTATTTACAACATGGTTGTGGGTATATCTTCCTTGACATCCATTTTCAAAGAGATGATAACGCTTTCTAAAGAGAGGAGCATAGTAGAGAGAACTTACACAACATAACCAAAAGGTTCATAGTTTTCAAGTTTGGGTATAGGAATTTTTGCACTCTAATGATCTGGGATTATCCATAATTTGTAAGAACACTTGTAACCTTTGTAGTTTGGGTGATTAAAGGAAGATTTGACCTTTATTGAGTGTCTCCATGTGCATGTTGTTTGTTTCTTGATGTGTTCCTGATTAGCTAGCCAACCAAACGATTGCAAAATTCTTGTAAATATTTTGCAAGATATCTTCTCAAAACAATAAAAGAAATGTATGTGCATGCTTATGGATTACTAAGTAGAATCATTTAATATTTTACAACTATTTGTGGTTTTTTGAATGTGTGTGTAGAGCTCAAATTGCTTGTGCATTTTGGAAAACCTAGTCTTTTGTGGTGTATTGATTAATGCATCACTTTAGTTTCAATTGTTACATGGTTTATATGAACACAAAGACTCTTTCCCAATGGATAAGGCACTAGTATGCTATTTGCTTATTCTCCTCATTATCCTCAACACAGTTGAAATCAATCAATTTAAACATATTCTATTTTCCTTTAGTTAATGTGTTCTAATTGTCATGTTTGAATATTTATAACATCTAAGGGATTATCATAAATCACATTCTTAAACACTTATATGGCAGATTATCTATTAAGTAGGTGCTCATCCTTACATCTCCAAACTAGCACACATGTATATAGTGACATCAGTATAGGGATACATTGTGCATTGGATATGGTTTGTTGTAAGGTAATTGCTTAGTCTATCAATCATTCATCTAACACCTCAGAGGAATCCCCTTGGTCTTGCAGATCCAAAAGTGAAGGAGGTCTTACCCACCTCAACCATTGGTCCTTAGCTACCCAACTTGAAGAATAGTTTGTGGTAATCTTCCTAGGTTTGACACTCTTGACACTCTTGACACTTGTAATATTATTAAACCTTAGGGATTTGGGACTTACTACTTAGATCACCAACATAAAGCATGCAATCAAAGCTCAATCCAACATCTTTATTATCAAAATTGCAATACAATCATCCCTAGCCCATCATTGGATCCAATAGATTGACCAATTTTATAGTTTCTATCTTTACTCATACTCATGGAAGTCATGGATCATCCAGCTAAATGTAAACTTGAACCAATAATTAAATGCTTCATATGCAAAATCAAAAGTAACAAATGACTAGTTTTCTTTAATAAGTTCTTTTTGTGCATCCTAATTAGTGTCTTCATGATATTCTCTCACTATTTCCCTCACTCCCCCTCGTATGCCTTAATAATTTAATAAAGATAAGAACTAGTTAGTGCTTAATTACTAGTGTGCTATTCTACTTAAATGAACAAAAATTTAGATATATGCTAAGAAAAATAAAGTACTAGAGTTGAGAATCAAATTGATACCAAAAATGAACAATTTAAGGATAGAGATGTGTGCCTATTTTCAAAGTTTGATAAAGTGTTGAAGAGGGAAAGAGGAGAAATCAAGGTTTTTTGGAGGTGTGTAGAGGTGTTGGGAACTTTTTCAAACAAATATGCTATGCAAGGTGTGCTAGTGACTTGCTAGGTGCAATAGCGACTTGTTGTCATATTAGTGACTCATTAAGTGCATAGGTGCCTTGAAAGTGACCTATTGGGTGTGTTGGTGACTTGATATAGATGATGTATTTTTATTGAATGGATTTGAAAATTCATGGAGTTGCTAGCCAAAAATAGAGCTTCCTTGAGGTCTTTATAGAATTAGAGTACATGTTTACATGTTTATGATCTTTCCTTTGTCATGCCCCTATTTGTCTTATTTTAGGCTCAAGTAGGATAGTAATTCTAATGTGTGCTTCTTAGAGTGTAAATGTGAGTGGTTTCAAATAGTGTGGGGTGTTAGGTTGATGATGGTGGGTGTACTGATATGGATTCAAGGCAAGTGGAGGTATGCCAAGGGTTTAACAATGTATTATCTTAGAGAGGATAATCTACAAGTGGAGGTTTATCATTGAAGGTTATCTAAAAATATAGTATTTGAGGGATAGATGAATGTGGAAGAAAATCTCAAGGGAGTAAGAATGCAAGTGTCCAAGAAAGAGAGAGGGGAGGAGAGGTTGAGAGGGAAGGAAGGACTTGCCCTCATTGAATATGTTAATTCCATATGATGATCAATGGACCTCTAGGGTGAAAAGGTCATATCTACTACAATTTTTTGCAATAAACATGTCTTAAATAAGAACTTGAGGGAAGGAGGGAGAGAGAGACTTTCCCTTGTTGAATATGTTTAATGCTCAATGATGATCAATGGTTCTCTAGGGTGAAAAGTTCATGATGCTACAACTTTCCCTTGTTGAATATGTGTTAATATCATAGATTAGGAGCAATAAGCATTTCTTAAATAAAAAATTTATGGAGGGGGGAGAGAGGGGCTTGCCTTTGTTGAATATATTTAACACACAATGATGATCGGTGAAAATTTCATGATGCTATAAATTTCCCTTATTGAATATAAGAGTTAATATATTTGGTTAGGAGCAATAAGCATATCTTAAATAAGAACTTATGTGCTACTATAAATCACAAGTAAAATTTAAAATATAATTCAAAATAAAAATGTAAGTAGAAAGAAGAAGAATGATACATGTATCCAATGAGAAACCTTGATGGTAAAAAAAACCCTTTAAATAAGTCTTACAACACAACGAGAAGAATTGACAAATGATGTATCATTATTTTCAACACTTCTACAACATGTCAATAATCAATCCTACACTTGAACTTGTAATACTTGTGATACCAACCAATTTAATACCAAACCTTTATCTCAAGGCATCTATCTATAGGAGATATATCATATAGTAAACCACTTTTGATTTCTTTAAAACCACATGCTTCCAAAGGAGTTATCCAAGTAATGGTCAAGAGGACATTTCAAAGTCAAGTGCCACCTTTCATTCATGCAAGTGTAACTCACATTATTTGACTAGTCAATGATTCAAATTAGGTTCTTCACTTAGAAGATGCATCTCTTGTTCCAAGCGCTCTTGCACAACTTGAAATGGACAGCCCAAGATGCCTTTCCTAGTCCACTATGCAATCTTCATGTCAATGGTGTCTAACACTCATCATGATTCATTTTCCAAGTGGTGTATTGTGTCATTCAAGGAATCTTGGGATTCCTCCCAAGTGTGGTGCCTCATTCAATGAGAGGATAACTTAATATTACACTATCTTAATTAAATATTATGAGAACTTGTAAGACATACACCACATAGTTCTAACTTTATTTCACTATAAAAATAAGCAAATATTTTGATGTTGTAGAAACCCTTAAACCATCATAATATTCTACCCATATTTACACAAGAAAATAAGAACATAGAGAAATAACAACAAAATAATATTAGATAGCCAAGTTATTTTATAATACAAATGAGCACATGCTTCTATTAAAAAATGGTGAAGCTAATTAATTGATATAGGTGGAAGCTAACTGAAGATGAATTAGTGTAATAGGTAGAAGTTAATTGAAGCTAATCGAGCATGATAAGTGAAAGATAACTCAACCTAAAATAGCTATGTATCAATTAAGTGCATAAGACATTGGCACATGACCAAATACCAAAAACTACCTATGTGTGCTTAAGAAAATAAGTGAATAATTATATAAACGAGAATACTAGTATCTTAGTGAAATGATATGAACATCAAGCTAGTGTTAACACTCTACCACCTCCCTTAAGTGCAACATAGGGATATAGTGAAAAATGAGGCAAAATCCTCAAATATGGATCTGGACAACAAGGTCTAATTAGGTGCCCATGTACAATATGATCAAAGAAAGAAGGGATGTCTCAAAATGTACCTATATTTTTCCCAAAGACAACTTCTTTTATCCTAACCATCACTCAAAGTTGAATATATCAAGGAAAAGCTAATTGTTTAGTTATAATGTTAACAACCTACTCCTCAGTAGGGTAATCTTTCAAAAAGGGATCAAGGAATTCGAAGACATATTATCTAATGGACAACTTACCAAATGTGAGAAAATAGTGACTAAATTTTGTCTTTACTTCAGAGAAAAGAACCTTCTCTATGTTGCAAAAAGCTCTATATAGTGTTAAGTTCCTTGTCAACCTAAGATATAACACTAAAATTTTGGACAATATGAAATGGATAGATGGCTTCCACTTTACTAATATTTCCTCTAAGAGACTAATTTTTACTAGCCAACATCTAGGATGTTCTTACCACCATTAATAAAAATAGGATCTTAACTTTCCCAATAAAAATTGGATATTAATTTTAAACTAAATCTAGTCTAGCATTCTTGAACCTAAGAAGGATTGTTTCAAGTGACTCCTTGTTCCTAAAATTTAATCATCTTTTCTCACATTTGGTGAGTTTTCCATTAGAGAAGATGTCTTTAAAACCCTGAAGAGGAGAGAGATGCCAATTTTTTACTCTAGGCTCTACCATATTGTGGCTAGTGGAATTCTAATCCATCTTCAAAAAATCCTCATGACTTGTGATTAATGGTTTACAACAAGCCAAGTCCTTCATATTCTACAAAACGTAATAGACCTAATGGCACGAGAGAGAACTTTCCAAGTAAAACATCAAGAGGATGTAACCCTTTCTAACTTCTACATTTTTTGGAATAGCTAGTGAAATGTTTTTCATTATAACCTATGGTTCATGACCATCAAAGGACCTCACTATCCATTTTACAACTAGAGCAATTCTGCAAAGATTAAAATATTTAATCTCTAGGCCCCCTACTGTTGGATAGGAAACATCATCCCCAATTTATTGCATGTATTTTCTTATTCACCTTACCTGCTAGACTATAGAACCTTTCAAGACATTTTGTAATTTTCAACTTGACAAATTCCAAACAATCATGAGGAATCATAATAGATACTTTTTTAGTAGTATTTTGACAAACTTAGTTTTTACTCAATAGCGAGAGATAATGACTATCATTTGACATTCTTGTTTGCAATTTTATTGAACATCCACTCTCATATTTCATTTAATCAAGGGTAAACAACAAATGAGATACCCACATATTTGACAATTTTATCTGGTCCCATCCTACTCCTAGTTTCTCTTTTCAAACCACTTGAGGGGAGAATCTCTTCAACTTAGAGCAATAGATTTGCATCTAAAAAAAAATCAAAGAGAATAATATATATTAAGCCTGGGCCCATTACCAAAGTTCTCCTCACTCACTATTGAGAATAAGGTTGTGCCCTCAACAAATTTAATAGTGTTTCCTTTATTTTGCAATAAGATCTCTTTAACTATGGACTTATTGAAAATATTCAGAGGCAATAAAAATAAGGTAGAAGCTAGGGGTACCCCTTCCTTATGGATATTTGCAAGGAAACTTGTACATTTAGGTTCCTATTAATTTCAATTTGGGAATATGCATCTTTAAACAATATTTTACTATATCATAAATTTTTTGAGGAAGACCAATACCATTAGAATGAAAGACCATTCCACTCTATCATATGCTTTCTCAAATTTAAGAAGAGTCATACATACATCTTTATTAGGCTACTTAGCCCATTCAAGACCTCAACTAGTGATAAAAATCTCAAGAATGTACTTATATTTGTTGAACTTAATTTGAGTTTTAGAAATGATCTTAATGAGAATGTCAATAAGTATAAATGCAAGTATTTTCACAAAAAAAATGAAATAGGCATTGAGAAGAGTAATATAGCTTCATTTTTTTATGATGGAATTGTCCCCTTCTTTAGGTAATAGTTTTATAATTCCCCTATTTAGTTATTTCCTTAAAGATCCTTTCTTTATAACATATTTACAAACATCTAGTAGATCACTAGTAATTTAGTCAATCCTTGCTTTGTAAAATTCAATTGGTAGGAAATTAACGATTGTGGATTTATCATTATTAAAGGACATTATGATTCTATCTAACTCATCCTTGGTAATGTGTGTTTTTAGTTGTGTATAATCTTTCTTGAGTTTATTAGGAATAATCCTAGATTAGAGAAGACTGATAAGCACATGCTTCCACTGAGAGGGAAGGGTGAATCAATATAAGACTATCTTTTACTTTTTGAAATTAATAACCACAATAACTTCAAATGCACAATATCAACAAATAATAACACAAGAAGAACACAAGATTTATGTGGAAACTCTTTTGGGAGAAAACCATGGAATAAGGATTTCTTGGATCTATTATCCAAATCTAGTCACAAATAAAATGCTTCTTTAAAAAAAAATTATAGGCACCAACCCATTGGAGACACCAATCCCCACAACTAAATACCGACTTAGTAAGAGACCAATCTCTTCAATTTAGAGGCACAAACCTTTTACACAACAATATATATCTTCTTGAAAATTCTCCTTCAAAATTTCCCTTTAAATGATTTTCTATCATATTCTTTTCACACAAAACTATTGGTGTATGTATGATATATCTTCTATTGTCCACACATCTTCTCCACATTCAACACTCACATCTTATATCTTTCACAAAGTAGGTGACATTTTGGATGGATGCATTACTTGGAAAAGGGAGACTCTATTAATATGCACCTCTTCTTAACACTCCTTAAGTGGGATGGATTTGTTCTCATATTGGTGCACCTCATTAAGGGGTCGGCCAATTAAATAAATGATTTATTTGTAAAAATTTAAGTCACAAAGTGGGGCCCCAAACATGAGGTATCAACCCTCATAAAATAGAATAAATAAATTTATTTTATTTACATTCCAAACATGGACATGGGGTGACGACTTCATAGAGGGGTTGCACATAAAATAACTAAACATAACTTGAATTGACCACAACATCACCAAAATGGGGCGATCTAAATAGAAGATTTCACCAACATAGTCACCATAATTTGGGTGCCAAAATTCATCAAGTTTTGACAATTTGATAGCTCCTTCTTCAATGATCTCGCCTTGCCTTCAATATCCTTTTATATCAATGACAATTAATCCAACAATATCCCCCTTTGCTATTGATGGAAACCTCATAGAAATAAAAATTGTGAATACATAATGCTCCCCCTCTCTCTACTTCTCCCTCTTTGAAATCAATGGCAAGGGAATCCTTAGAGCTATAAGATAGTGCAATGATGAGCCCCCCTTGAGAAATACATCTCCTTAGTGATTAGATGAAAAGGATATCACACCCAAATTATATTTGAGATACTCGAAAGTCTGTTTTGGAAGACTTTGTAAAGACATTTGCAACTTGTTCTTGTGTAGCAACATATTCATTCTTAACTTGTTGATTTTCCACCCACTCTATTAAGAAGTGATATTTAATTGGAATGTGTTTGGTTCTTGAGTACATAATCAGATTCTTTGAGATATTTATTGCACTTGCTTTATTGTAGAATATTGATATTGGATGTTCATATTTTACCATAATATCCCTTAGTGTTTGCCTCATCCAAATAATATGAACTCGTGCAATAAGATGTTGCTACTATATATTCAAACTATGTTGTGGATAGAGAAACAAAAGTGTGTTTCTTACTCAACCAAGACACAAGACTATTACTTAGAAAGAATGCACCTCCACTTGTACTCTTTTTTTCATCAATGCTACCAACCCAATCTGCATTAGTGTATGTTGTTAGGGTGGAATATTCACCTCTTTGATACCATGATCCAAAATCCAAATTTCCCAGTAGATATTTAAAGGTTTTTTTAACCGCTTGTACATGGGTTTCTTTTGGAGCTTCTTGAAACCATGCCACCATACCTACTGCCTACATAATATTAGGTCTTGAAGTTGTCACATATAATAAAATCTCAATCATTGAGAGAGTTTAATTGGCTTCAGAGGATTCGTCATCCTTACTCAATTTGCATCATGTGACCATGGGTGTACTCATAGGTTTGCAATCCTCCATCCCAAATTTCTTCAACATCTCCTTAATATACTTGTTCTATGAAATAAATATCCCTTTTTTGGACTAAGAGATTTGTAGGCCAAGGAAGAAAGACAACTAACCAAGCATGGAAATCTCAATGTCCTTATGCATGTCCATGGAAAAGTCTTGACACATTTTATCACTACTTCCACAAAAATGATATCATCTACATAGACTACAACAATCAACTGATGATCACCTTTAGTTTTTTTGTAAATATTGCTATCAACAATTTGTCTCTTGAAACCTTGTTGTTGTAGATATTCGTCCAATCTTGAGTACCAAGCCCTAGGGGCTTGTTTCAACCCATAAATTTCATTCTTTATCTTGCATACATAATCCTCATTTTCTAATAGGATGAACCCTTTGAGTTGTTCAATATACACTTCTCCTAAGTTTCCATTCAAGAAGGCTGACTTGACATCCATTTGATAGAATTTAAAATTCTTAAAACAATAAAATGCCAAAAACATCCTTATATCCTCTAAACGTGCAATAGGGATACTTTTTTCTTCAAAATTAATTCCTTCTACTTGAGCATACCCTTTACATACTAACCTTTCTTTGTTCCTTACAACTTGGCCATTCTCATTCAGCTTGTTTTTTAATACCCAGTTCGTACTAATTAAATTTTTATCTTTAAGTCTTGGGACAAGTTCCCAAGTTTCATTTTTTTCAATTTGGTTCAACTTCTCTTCCATGACACTCACCCAATGCTTTCCTTCAATTGCTTATGTAAAGTTTGTAGGTTTGATTTTAGAAAGCAAGGACAAATTTTCATGTTCTGATACATTGGCCAAACACCTACTTGTATGGATTTCAGTGTCTTTGTGACCAAGAATGAGATCTTCTAGATGATTTATTTTGACAAACTTAAATGAAGTCTAAGTTGTTTCCTTTCATTCACTTACCTCATTTTCAACTTCTTCTACTTCCTCTTCTTTGCAATTTTCTTCCTTTTGGTAATCAATTTAATGTTCCTTTTTTTCTTTTTGATTATTTTCCTCTTCCACTCTTACATTTTCACTTTCAATAATTTTGTGCAATCGCTTAGCTTTACTCCTTGAAGAGTAACTGAGGAAGATACCTTCATTAGACCTAGAGTCAAAATTTCCCAAATCTTCATCATCTCTCCTTATATAGCATTTTCTCCTAAAGAATTTAAAGTATTTCACCGTTGTAAGCCTACCCTTCCATAGTTCATATGATGTTTTACTATGATTTGACCTCAGTTCAAAATGTAGACTATCATATGAATCACTTCTCTCCGGAATGTGTCCAATAACTTGGACTCATTTAACAGGGTTCTTGCCATTTCTTGAAGGGTTCTATTATTTCTTTCTACAACTTCATTTTGTTGTGGAGTCCTTGCGACATAAAGATGTCTCCTTATACCATGTTCATAAAATTCTTCAAATCCATTTGAAGTGAATTCACCTTCTCTACCCAATCTCAAGCATTTTATTTTTAGGCCAATTTCATTCTCAACTAAGGATTTGGATGCTTTAAAATTTTCAAATACTTCAACTTTTCCTTTAAAAATGTAACCCAAGTCATTCTAGAATAATCATCAATTATTAGCATGAAATAGCTCTCACCTTATAAAAAAAAATTCTTGTTTGGCCTATAGAGGTCTGTATGGAAAAGTTCCAAGGGTTTTGATGTTGAATACTCCATTGATTTGAAACTCTCCCTTGCTTTCTTTCCATGTTGGCACTACTTATAGATATTATTTGAAGGCTTTTAAAATCTTTGGCATATCTCTCACCACCTTATTACTAATCTTAACTAGATTGTCAAAGTTTATATGCCCCATCCTTTTGTTCCATAACCAACTCTCATCTTCTTTCCGCATATAATATTTTTCAGCTTTGATCTCACTAAGGATATAAATATTATTGGTTGTTCTACTCACATCTACAATCAATTTCTTTGCCTTCCTAATTTCACATCCTTCAACTTTCCCTCATTTTGAGCATGAAGGACAGTTTTTACAAGCATGGATCTCTCCTTTTCTTTCTCTTGTTTATTTTTCCATAATTTTGAATTTTCCTCCTTTAATATTTTAGCCATAGTATCCTTCTTGTTTTGTTTAGGTGGCTCCACAAAACCAATTCTACAAAAGTGTTTCGTGTGTCCAAAGTTGTTGCACTTATGCATATAACATTATAATCCACTAAAGGAGAAAATGAATTATAGTTCCTATTTGAGAACACACAAGGGAATTCTATTCTTGTTCCAAAAAAAATTATTTCTTGTACGTGGGTGAGTGCAGGATCATGATGGGCCAAAAAGTGTCAATAGGAAAAAAATGCATTTTTACTTAGCCAAAATCACGAAACATAAATTTGACTTTTTGTTTGGATAAGATAAAATTTTATTTTGGTTTATACCAAACCAAAACATATATTCATTAGTAACAAATATCCATTAATAATGAATACTTGTTAGTAACAAATATCCATTAATAATAGATATATGTTTCCCACAAATATTTTTGTTAATTTTATGTTTTCAAAATGGATATCCATTTTGCAAGCAAAACAAATATCTGTTTTGAAAAGAAAATGGATATTCGTTTTGAAAATCAAAATGGATATCCATTTCCTACAAGTATCTTCATCAATTTTATGTTTCCTACAAGTATATCCATTTTGAAAATCCCAAAAAGCACACTTCAGTAAAATGGGCATAAGTTTTGTGTTACTTATCAAAATTTTGATTTTTTGCATGCATTGGAAAGATGATTTAGAGATCTACACAATGAATAAGATACTTTTGATAGATTACATACCAAAAATTAATTATGATAATTTGAAGTTACTCCATTTTTAAAAATTTAAATGCTCATAACTCTTGCATACAAAGTCTTTTTTTCGTTATGTTTTTGCAATAATCATCCCAAAAGACTTGAAAAATTAGATAAGTAATAAATAATGAAACATTTACATTTTTTGTACTAAGGAGAGTAAAAAAAATTCATAAACCATCATAGAAGGTCTCCTTGTTGTCTTTGATCCTATGCATACCTTTTCCCAAGTTGAACTAGGATAACATGTCTTGTTAGTGTCAATAGTGTCATTATCTATCTAATTAGCTAATCACCTTTCTAGGACTGATCTATTCACACTTAGCTTAAGTTTACTTAGGTTTTATTTTACTTTTGTCTCACTTCATATGGTTGAGACATGTGTCCTCATGACTTGAGACACCTATTGGCACTTGCTCAACCACATGTCAAGTGAGCTCATAAGTGTTCCACCTTTGGAGGGGTAGTCATATTTTCACTCCTACCTTCTCACCTCCTCATTCTTGCATATATATGCAAGGATTTATCATTGTATTTGCACACCCTTAATTTCATATTTGATAGACATACTATTGTGCATATTTTATTCACTTGTGGAAGTTGTTTCATCCTCTTTGATCTTGGAATTCTCCAACATGGTATCAAATCCATTAGAGCATGTTCCTTCTTGCATTGAGGTGATCCCACACATATCCCTATCAAGGAGTGTCATAGAGCCAAATAGTCAGCAAAATCATGTTTAGAAGGCTCAAAAAATGAAAAAATACCTTTTGTTTTGTCAATTTCGATAAATTTTTATTTTTTTACTTTTTTGGTCATTCTACATATATCGAAAAGTTGTAAAAATTAATTTTTTTAGCAAAGGTTCATTTTTTCCCTCTACCAATCTACTCATTAGGGTAGATATTTTCATTTTGCAAAGATTTTTCCATTTTGGCCTATTCGACCTATTGTTGTGGGAAATTTTATAGGCCTATTAAACTTATGAAGGCTATAAACTAGTTTTATGAAGAACACAGGATGTTGTGATTTCCTTGATCTTGTATTGCAATCTTGTGAGGGTATTTAAAAAGTCATGAATTTTTTTTGAAAGGAGATTGATTCTTTAAGTTTTTTGCATCATGATTCGGCCTTGTCTATGCAAGGCATAACCAGTTTATGGATAAGGGCCTCAATTCCCATTGCATGTCATCACTAAGTTTGGCCACTCAATAAGCTTGAAGTAGCTCACCATGTTCAAGTTGTGAAAGAGGAGTGTCAAGGAGTTGAAGTCCTTATATCAACAAAAAACTAAGTAAACTTAAGCTAGGTCTGAATAGGTCAATCTTATAAAGGTGATTAGCTAACTAGGTAGATAATGACACTATTTACACTAACAAAACCCCCTTAAGTGTAACTTAGCGAGTAATGTATGCTCTAATCATTTTGGGGGTATCTCTAAATCAAGGGGGGAAATCTTGGTATTTCTATTTTTTAGTTTGTTGGCTTATGTGATCATGTCTCTCACACTAACTCCCTTCCATTTGAGTATTCTTCATAATCCTCCTAATAAATGGAAAATCAAATGTCAATATTGTGGAAATAAAAAGGAATAGAATAGAAGAATGTCAGTTTCATTGAATTGAAGAACTAGAGAAAATTATTCTTTTTCATGGCATTAGCCTTACATGATCCTATAGTTTCAATACATATAGAAACATTATCTAGTCTTACTCAGACATCTTGTGAGACATCATCATTTGGGGATGAAAAATGTAGTTTAATGAATTGCATTGATATCTCATCTCCCACAACACCTATTGCTACATTTGAATCTGGTGTTGACTCATTAATGAGTTCCAACAATTCTTTGTATTAGAAAATTTCTATCATCATTCCAGATCCACCACATTGGGATGCATATCTACCAGATGTAACATCTTTGTTGGTAGAATCCCACCTTGCAAATTTGGATGACACCATTGAGGATATCCATCTTCTATTTGATGACAACTTTGATGAAGTTGCATCATTATTGCCATCTTTGGATATTGATCTTGCCTCACCTACATTGGCTTCTATTGTGATGGATTGTGCAAACATTCATGATTTATCATCATTTGTAGTAGTATCAAATTCACATTGATCTAGAAATAACCATACATCCACAGTCCTTGTTCCAGAATCTTCTATGGTATTTGATCCATCATATTAGCATCCATCACACATCAACATTGGTTTGGAGATATTTGAGAATCATTTGAAGGAATCATTGGCATCTTTTCAGTCTTTGGATCATGTGCATAATTCAGAAACATTCATCATACTTCCTACATATTCCTATCAAGAATGGGAAGTCATCTTGTACACATTTTTGGTGTTGTTTCTTCCAAAGGGAGAAATGGTGTTCAATGGTCATGGATCATGTTCAACATCTAGTGTTGGGCATCTACCAACATTGTAGGCATCATTTTGAGGAGAGGCTATATGGTTTATCTTCTACTATCAATTTTGGGAGGAAGCATTTTCTCACATGGAGTTCATTACTTCAAATTTTCTAGGGGGGTCACATGACCTTCTCTATTTTCTTTCCTATAGGGAGAGAATTCATTGTAATTTGTGTTAGAAGTATCCCTTGGTGGGTCATCATGATTCCTTGATCTATCACTTTTCTTCTTCACTTGTACATTCCATTTCATTGCATCTCTTTTTGGAGAGGGGTTTTTATTTCCCACAGAGGTTTTCTCCTTTCCTCCACTTTATGAGAAACTTGTACATGAGTACCTAACATGGCCTAGTAGTCAGAACTCATCATTAGTACATACATTACTCCCTAAATTGAACTTAAGGGTGGTGTTAGTGTAAATAGTGTCATTATCTACCTAGTTAGCTAATCACCTTTCTAGGATTGACCTGTTCACACCTAGCTTAAGTTTACGTAGGTTTTCTTTTTCTTTTGTCTCACTTCATATGGTTGAGACATGTGCCCTCATGACTTGAGACATCTATCAAAACTTTCTCACCCACTTTTCAAGTGAGCTCACAAGTGTTCCACCTTTGGAGGGATAGTCAAAGTTTCACTCCTACCTTCTCACCTCCTCATCCTTGCTTATATATATAAGGCTTGATCACTGTATTTACACACTCTTCATTTCATATTTAATGGACATACTATTGTGCATATTTTATTCACTTGTGGAAGTTGTTTCATGCTCTCTAATCTTGGAATTCTCCATGTCTCTCTCTCCCTCTATTTATTTATCTATCTCCCCATCTCTTTCTCTCTCCATCTCTACCTATTTATCTCCATATCCCTTACTCTACCCTCTCTCTCTTTCTTCCCCTCCATCTTTCCCAGTTATATATATATATATATATATATATATATCTACACATCTCTCCCTCTCTCCTTCTATCTATATCACCCCCTCTTTCTATATCTCTCTACTATCTCATCTCTCTATCTCTCCCTCCCTTTATCTATTTATATAATCTCCCTCTCTATCAATTTATCTTCATATCTCTCTCACTCACATACACACACACACTCCCTATTTCTCCCTCCCTATCTGTATCTCTCTATCTCTCCAACTCTCTCCACCTCTCTCTCTATTACTTGTCTCTATCACCTCCTTTATCTCACTCTTTCCCCCTCTATCTATTTCTCCATATCTCTCTCTTTATCTCTATCTATATCTCATTTTATCTACCTCTCTCTCTCTAAATCCCTTTTTATCCATATCTTTCTCTATTTCTATCTCCATATCTCTCTATCTCTCTCCCTATCCCTCTCTATCTTTCTATAGATCCCTCTATCAATATATCTCCCTCTCTCTCTCTCCCTCTATATATTGATCTTGAAAGGAAAGCCGAGTGTGGAAACTCTTCCCTAATGCAAATCAATTAGGAGAGGGTTGCAAAACTTTGTTTTAAATCTTGTTAACTTTTGCAGTTTCACTTAAGAATGAACATGCAATTAGTTATTTTCAGATTTAAACACATAAAACACATAACACATAATTTAGGTGGGAAAACCCTCTTGGGAAAAAACCCACACACGAAAGCGTTGATCAATTTTATTACTGTAATAAACTATTACAATACAATATCCAAGGTCTATGCTCTTGCATGTGTTGATTCACTGTGATACAAGTTCTAGAGTGAATCCAAAGCCATAACGACATCTCAAAAATTACAATATATCAACATAAAAATACACTAAGGCACCAATATATACTTCTCATACATGGGCATTCAACATTGTCATGTGTCAATCTCCCTATCTCTGCATGCATGCAAACTAAAACCAACAACATGCACAAGTCCCAAGTGACCCGATTAGCAACCTGTCAAACATGCATGTACATGCAACAACATGAAATTACATGCAAGGATTGCAGCTCCAAAAATAAATCAACCTCACATGTTAGGCATCCCATAGATAAAATCAAGTCAACTACCAATTTAGAATTCACCCAAGACTCCTAGTCACTCCGAGTGACAACTTAGTCTCCGTTAAGAAATTTTCTCTTCAAATCTTCATTCAAAAAGTTAAACTAATTCCACATGGCATCATGGCACTCATCCTAGAGGTTTGCATAATTATCAATGCTTAAATGAGTGCCTAGGTGACAAGTGTCACATTCTCTTGCCTTTGCTTTTCCAAAGAGATAAACACTCACACAAGTGGGCCTCGTTGATGCTTGCTTCCACAACAAACTACCACATGTCATCATGACACCCATTTTAAAGATCTAAACAATTGTATTTATCCAATGGAGGGCCCATGTGACATGTGTCACAATTTTTCCTTTTCACACCTTGCATGTAGGATGACAACTCTCTATTGGGTCCCATAAAGTAACTTAGCAATTTGGAAACAATTATGATTGCATTTAATAAATAATTCAACAACTTAGGGGAAAATAATTAATTAAATAATCATGGGACTCATTAAGGTTGAGACACCTTAATTCCAACATTCTCCCACTTGTCAAAGACCTTACAAGAGTCTTTATCACTGCTTAGGCTGCAAGGCCCATAGAACTGGCACACCATCTGAACTTCTTTGTGCCCACTGGCTTCATCAGTGCATCCACAACATTCACCAAAGTGTCCACCTTTTCCAAGTTGACCTTTCCATCTTCCACCATATCAAAAATAAAATGAAATTGCACATCAATGTGCTTTGTTTTGGCATGGAAAGTAGGATTTTTCGCTAAGCATACAACACTCTGGTTGTCACAACAAATAGTAATATGTCTTGCATCAAATCCAATATATGAACGCAATCTCTTAAGAAAAATAGAATCTTTGCAAACATGAGTAGTTGTCATGTACTCAAATTTAGTAGTAGACAAAGGGACTACAACCTGTCATTTACTCATCCAACTTATTGCACCACCAAACATCATGAAAACATGTCCACTTGTGGATCTCTTGTTGTCAATGTCACCTACCCAATAGGAATCCACATATATTTTTTGGTGTGAATAAATGTCTTGTACCTAGCTAATTCACTCACTAGGGAACTTAGGGGGCATTCACATGTTAAGTTCGCTTGGGATATAAGATTATTTCTAGAAGTCCTAGTTGGCTTTTCTAGAACTTATCTTATATAGCTTGTAATATAACTTGATTCCTAGGTATTTATGTTGTTAGTTGTCACATGTTATAGGATTAAGACACTTTTCTTGATCTTGTTTAATCTTATCTATCACCTTGCCTTTATTAGCAAGGCATCTCATGTACATTTGCATATTCAACAATATTCAACCATATTCAACCATATTCAACCATATTCAATAATATTCAACTTGCACTGTTGAAGAAATATTTCTTTCTATTATCTCTCTTATGGAAGATATTTTGTTCTAGCAACTATTTCTGGGGGTGTTGAGGAGTCACCATTAACTCTTACATGGTATTAGAGCTCTAGTATTGCATATTCCTTCCCAGATTTGAGGGTTTCATGTTGGCTTGAAGATTTTGTTGGGTACATTTTAGGGTTTCAAGGACCTCACGGTTGAATCCATGGCATCAAAGAAAGTCCTTTCACTTATCAAATTTTCTTTATGTTTTGCCTAATCTATGAGGTTTTCAATTTGAGGGTTTTAGTTGCAAGATCTGGAGGTAGTTGGAATTTTGAGGCATTTTGAACCCAAATCAAACTCACCATCGTGATCAAGAGGCCCAAAAGATGAATTTTGATATAAAATTCGACTATATTCTAAAAAGTTATTTTTGAGGATTTTGTTTTGCCCGAGTAGGCCGTATGGTTGCCCAATCGGTACAATTTTTTTATTTTCACAAAAAAAAAATTAATATTTTTTGTGGTTATATAGTCGAGCAATTTTTTTTATAAAATATTTTCGGGCTTTTAAATTTTTTGTGGTCAACATTTGTGGATTATTATGCTATTAGATTGGGCTATCAAATTTGCCGGAGTACATCATCAGTGATACAAATTATTGTACATAGGCATTTTAATTAATGTATGTTTTAATTGTAAGTTTTTTACATATAAAATTTTTGATTTTTTGTGGTTAAAAAACAAGGTGACTTTATTGCCCATTGTATCACCGACTAGTTGGTCATTTATTTTCAACTTGTTTGAAAGTTTTTTTAATATATTAAAAAAATAAAATAAAAAAGGAAGGCCGATGGGTTTAATTATTTGGCAAGGGAGGGCTTTATCTTTGGTGGTGCGGGCAACCCGCCACCGACCCAAGTGGCAGCGCCCTTTTATATTTGTACCTACATCGATCATGGTCGTATGGAGGACCAGGTGACAACTTTTTAAGCCCCTAGGTGCCTAATATTTGCGCCTATTTAGTCATATTTTACCCCCAAACCCTAAACTAGGGCTTTTTTTTCAATTTTCTTAACTTTCACATATGAAGGCAATTTTTTTCAAATGAAATATTATTGTAAATCTAGCGATCTCAAATTTTCACTAGTGCAAGTGTTTTGTAGAGATTTTGTAGTTTTGTGCCATTTTTTTCTAGGTTGAAGATGGGTCCTCTTTTTGTTCCTTCAAGCTCATATCCTTTTGCTCTGAACTCCATTTTTCTCGATTCTTGTGGCACCAGGATGGTATTCAGGAGCACTACAATTCTATCCATGCACTTTTTATAGATATATTTCCAAAATTTCAAATTTTTAGTTTGAATCTAATTTAGTACTTTTGGATACATTGTTGTAAATTTGCAAAAATAGTGTAAATTTGTTTGGGAGAAAGGGGTTAATTGCTTGTACTATGAAGGTAAATGTGTTGTTCCTCTATTGTAATATCTAATTTTATCATGGATTTTCCAAAAGTTGTACTTCTAACCCGTATAACTATCATGAATGGAAATCACAAATGGGGATGTTATTGTTAAAATTGAAGTTACAAAGAATCACATTTGGCCAAGATCCAGAACCTACATGAGCTATAGAAAGAAGAAAATGGTTTGATAGAAGGGATGAAGCACTTGGTACTCTTCTTTTTTCCATTTCTCTGGATATTAGATATCATGTTGCATCTTGCACACATCCTAATCAAGTTTGGTCTAATTTGGAGGGTCTCTTTGGAAATCCAGATAAAATGAGGAAATTTAAGTTGGAGAATGTACTAATGAGTCTAAATCCGTCAGATTTTGACAATATCAAAGACTTCTTCTTTAAGCTCAATTCTGTAAGATTGCGGTTATCTAATTGTGGGGTCACTAAAGAGTATTAATAGTTGATTTTTTCTATTCTTGCTAAGCTTGGTCTTGATTATTTAGTGTTTGTTTCTACATTTTATGCTACAATGGATGCCCTTGTAAATGCATACAAAATGCATTCTCTTGATGAATTTGAAGCTCAACTCACAAGGGAAAAAGCAAAGTTGGTAGACATGGGCACATTGAAGTCTTCTAGAACTCATGCTCTTCTTGTAAAATATACAAGGGATTCAAGTGGAAAAGGTAAGAAGCATAATAAGGCCCCCAAGTCAAATGAGCAAGGTAAATATTCACCTTTACATAACACTCCTGAGTCCACACCCTCTTCCAAAGAGGAATCATCTAGAAAGAAGTTCAAATGTGCATATTGTAAAAGAGTATGACATGATGAGCATAGATTTTATAATAAGAATATTGATGAGCTCACACACCTTCAAAATAATAACATACAACTTCCCTCATCAGTGTCTTCTTCTTTTGTATCATCTCAATTGACAACTCCATCTTCATAGTTAGAGAATATAGGACATACAACTAGTTTGAACAAAATGAAAGGACAAGCACTCTCAGCCTCTACAAGTCCTGAATCTAATATGTGGCTTCTTGATTCAAGGGTATCTCATCATATGGCATCATCTATGATATTTTTCTCTTCTTTTGATCCTTGTAATTCACCTCATATTTTGATGGGTAACAATACATATATGAAGGTAAGTGGGAAGGGTTCTATTGACATGGGGGAAGGGAATTTTAATGATGTACTTTTTGTTCCTTATTTATCCACTAATCTTCTTTCGGTTTATCAAATTACCCATGGTGGTTAAGGTAAAAAAGTTAAGTTCACTCCTGACAGAGGCATGTTAGAGTTGGCCATGTAGATACCCAAGATCTATAGGACAAATGGAAAGCACAAAGAGATCAATATGCAATGCCCAAGATTGTAATGGAATTGATTATCCAAGAATTCAATATGATTTACATATGAGAAAACTTGGTTATATAGCCAAAGTGAGACATAAGATGTCATAAGATTATGACAAGTGTCTTAATCTTATGACATGAGACAACTAAATTGAGATAAAAGTCAAAAAGATAAGATCTAGACATGACAACTACGTATTCTAGAAAGAAACTTAGGACCTAAGTGTTGATGAGTGTTTTAGAACTACACAACATAGATAAAACACAAGTATTTTATCTCTCTTGAAAGGTAACTCTCTTCAAAAAACTTTAGAAAATAACCCAAAGGTTTATAAGGTCAAGTCTTGACAATGTAGAAAATAGCTCAATGATGATGTGATTTGCTAGTAATCACAAAGGGAATTTATGGTTAACAAGGTTGAAAGCTTATGGGAATGTGATGAGGCTTTAAGAAGTCTGGGGACTAGTTAAAACCCTTGTATTTTTAGAACAATCTAAAAACAACCTTCTTAACATCAAACATAACAATGTAGTGATGCTAAAACTTTATGCTAACACAATTTATAAAGAAATATCAAAAGATGAGGGTTCAAGAAAATCCTAAGTCTAAAACCTAATGACAATTACAACAATGGTTAATGATTCAGATAGACACACTCCCAATAAACCAATTCCTGCTAAACTAGAACTAAGTTCACAATATCATAGAAACAATGTAATATTCAAGGGTGATCTTCATATTTTCAGACTGTAACATTCATACATGAGTGCATGAACATATGTAGTTGAACTTAAGAACATAAAATAAGCTCATAATAACCTTGCTAAGTAACTTACAATCATCAAAATACGAGAGGTATGATTAGGAAGTTCATCAAATATCCTAACACTTTTCCATTAATGAAACTGAACATAAACTAAGAATGCTGAAATTAAAAATGAAAGATAGAATCATGCATACATCCAAAGAACACAAGGAATTCACCAACACTCCAATGCCTTCGCTTGTATTACTTCAAAATTCCTTAATCAACAATTCACCTCTCTTTGCAAATGAGAGGAAGATGTTATTTATAGATTTTACAAGTAAACCAATGGCCAATATTAAATCCCCTTCAATGGCCAAGATTTAATGCCCTTTAGGTTTTTGAATATATTAAATGCATTTACAATATTATCCAATATAAAATTAGTTCACATGTGAACCTAGGAGAATGTAAAATATTCCTATCCTATTTTATATTCAAGAAATATCCTAAAAAATCCCCAAAACTGGGTGCATGCACTTTGATGTAACAAATTTTGTCCTGTAGCTGGAAATTACAAAAAAATGTCTTCTATCAAAATATTTCTAGCTCTTTCTCCTTTACAACATATTTCAAAAAATTAACCAAAGCTCTTGAAAGTTGCTCTTGAGGATGTAGCTGAGTTCTGCTGATTTTGAACATTATTGCTTTGTATTCCTCCATTAATCCTGCATGCAAGTCCACACATGAGTGCCTTCTTTGCACTATCAGCTCTAACCTGGTAAATGCACGAGCAACAAAATCTAGAAAGCCTCCTTGTTGTAAGGAAAGCTTAGGTGCGGAACAAACTCTCCTAACGTCAAAACTTGAGGAAGAATGCAAATATGACTTTAAAATTTTTCAATTACAGTTCATTAAGATACACTTGAAAAGAATAACAGAAAAGAGAAATGAACACATACACAATTGGACACTAGATTTACGTGGGAAAACCCTTACGGGAGAAAAACCCACCACACCAAGAAAAGTCTCTTTGTATTATAGTAAACAAAATTACATACAGAGATCGAACTTCACTTTCTGATGTCAAATTAACAATAGCAACATTTCCTTGATCAACCTTGTACAGAACATCACAATGCTCTCAAAAGCATACCATGAATCCACTCTGATCAATTCGTGTTCAATCGAATAACTCTTTTCAGCTCTGAACTGTTCATCCTCATCGACCATTACAAAGCATAATCGTTATTGTTCATGGTCTGTTGATATTCCACATAGGAACGGTCACAACAGTTCAATTGCCAATGGTTCTCCTTCTGCTTCTCTCATTGGTCCAAGACAGATCACATAGAATAGTCGTTTGGTCAAAATGTTCAACTGTATCGCATGTCGATGAGACACCAAACCATGTCTCCCCAATACCAAAGTGCCTAATCACAGAGCCATCGACAAGACCAAAGGTATTGGAAACATCCTGAGAAGTCAGGCCGATAGTTCAGGTCTCTCAATGTCACAAGGAAACCAACTATCCTTATCAGCAAGAGTCAAACCGAACACAAAACCATCAGCAAGAGATTTATATCGCTAAGACTTCACACTAATGTTCATCACGTGCAGCTCTATCGGAAAGACCATTGCTATTGGCAAGAGCTCATACCGAACACAGACCTGTCGGCGAGACCTACACTGTCGGCAAGAGTTCTCACTGAAGTTGCACTGACAGTTCATATTACCCCGATATGTTCATCGGCCAGAGTCTCTTTGACATTCAACATGAGAAAACCCATCGGCAAGACTGGCACTATCGGAAAGAGTTTGAGAGTCTCCCTGAAATTTCATATCTCCCTGATGTTCGCCAAGAGTCTCCTCAACGATCACTTAAAGCCAACCAATCAGCACATCAGAACGAGTTAGGAATCTCTCTCTGATGACCATGTCTTGCCGATGACTTTCGTCAGCAAGACAGTTCCAAATTCACGTCGATTTGAACTCAATCAGAAGTTTAGAACACAGCTGCTAGTCGGTAAAACATTCTGAGGGTCTCATCAATTTTGCTCTTTCAGGAGTTTCATGTCAGTAAGTTTCAAGCACATTTTCCAACAATCTCCCACTTGACGAAGATCTTACTAACACCTCCAGAGCACAACAAAATTACTAAAATCAATGGGCACCAAGGCCCATCGAACTGGCACACCACCTGTACTTGTCTGTGCTCACTGGTTTCATCAATGCATCTGCAACATTTTTCAAAGTATCCACTTTTTCTAAACAGACCTTTCCATCCTCCACCATATCTCTGATACTGCACATCACTATGTTTCATCTTGGCATGGAAAGTCAGATTTTTTGCCAAACAAATAGCACTTTGATTGTCACAGCAAATTTTAATTTTCCCTGCATCAAACCCAATGTTAGAACACAAACGTTTTAACCAGATTGCTTCTTTACAACCGTGTGTTGCTGCCATGTATTATGCCTCTGTAGTGGACAAAGCGACTACAACCTGTCGCTTACTCATTCAACTAACTGCACCACCATTCATCATGAAAATATATCCACCGGTGGATCTTCTGCTGTCAATGTCCCCTGCCCAATCAGAATCCACATACCCTCAAATGCTAAGAGTCCTTTGTGATTCAGCCAAATTGCCATGGTAACACAAAGCATATTCTGAAGTTCCCTTCAGATATCTAAACACTCTTTTCACAACATCCCAATGTGTCCTTCCAGGATTTTCCATAAAATTACTAAGTACTCCCACTGCTTGGGCAATGTTTGGTCTTGTACAGACCATTGCATACATTAAACTGCCAACAACACTAGCATAAGGCACTTTGGTCATGTCCTCCATCTCAGTAGGATATTTTGGACAATCTTCAACAGATAGCTTCATTCCCTGCAAAACTAGAACAACTAGCTGCTTGCAGTCAATCATACAAAATCTCTCGAACAGTATTAATATACTTACTCTAGCTGAGCCAAAGTTTTCTACTCTTTCTGTCCCTGGTTATTTCCATTCCCGAATATACCGGCTGCACCAAGATCTTTCATTTGAACTTTGCAACAACTGAGATTTTAGATCAGAAATCATTAACTTACTATTGCCTATGAACAACATATCATCAACATAGAGAGCAATAATAAGAACACGATCATTTTCAGCTTTGAAGTACACACAATGATCATATTTCGATCTTACAAATCCCAATGACAAAACAAATGTGTCAAACTTCTGGTACCACATTCTAGGAGATTATTTTAATCCATACAAATATTTTTTCAACTTGCAAACCAGATTTTCTTTACCTTTTTCCATAAAGTGCTCAGGCTGGGACATATAAATTTCTTCTTCAAGATCACCATGAAGAAATGTTGTCTTCACATCCATCTGTTCAATCTCTAAGTCATACGCTACTGCAAGTGACAAAAGAAATATGATAGATGTTAGCTTAGCTACAGGAGAAAAAATTTCTCCATAATCAATTCCCTCTACCTGGAAATAACCCTTCGCAACCAACCTCGCCTTATACTTTTCCACACTGCCATCTAGACCTATTTTCTTTTTAAATACCCATTTGCAGCCAACAACTTTTCTACCTTCAGGCAAGGGCACCAAACTCCAAGTGTCATTCTTTTCTAATGACGCCATTTCTTCATTCATGGCTTCCAACCAAGAGTTTGAATCAGGCATTCTAATTGCCCCCTTGACAGTCCTAGGATCATTAGTGCTAAAAATTAAAGCATAGGCACAAGTAGAATCTAACATAGAAAACCCATAACTATCAAGTTGCTTTCTTTCACGTGTTGACCTCCTCATGAGCTAAGGCTGAGGTTGTTCTTCTTCTTCAGAACTCTCATAACTACTTGAGCTCTCCTCAGTTTCAAGTACATTTTGAATTTTCAATTCCTCTTTATCTGGTGTAGGAGGAATTTCAACTACATCCTTTTTTTTCTAATTTTTTCTCTGATTGCAGATCCAAAGTAGAAGGCTTCAACTCACGAAAAATAACACTTATGTTGTACAAAACCTTCTCTGTATCAGGATTCCAAAGCTTGTATCCTTTTATGCCAACACTATAGCCAATAAAAATACATTTAACAACCTTGTTCTCCAATTTAAATCTTTTTCCATTTGGCACATATGCATATGCCTCACAGCCAAAGACACGAATGTGTCTCAGAGAGGGCTTCTTTCCAGACCATGCTTCCAAAGGTGTTTTCTCAACAAGAGTGGAATTAGGAGAACAATTTATTAATTAACATGTTGTTGCAAATGCCTCAGCCCAAAACTTCTCCTCCAAGCCAGCACTGCTCAGCATACTTCGTGCTCTTTCCATCACTGTCCTGTTGAACCTTTCAACAACTCCATTTTGCTGCAAAGTGTAGGGTGTCATTTTATGTCTTTTAATTCTATGATCTTTACAGTACCTTTCAAACTCATCAAAACAAAACTCACCGCCATTGTTAGTCCTTAAACATTTTATTTTTCTTCCAGTCTGATTTTCCACGAGGTTTTTAAATTCCTTAAAATGACTGAATACTTCTTATTTACTTTTCAAAAAATAAAGAAATGCCCTTCTTGAATTATCATCAATGAACGATACATAATATCTTGATTTAGACAAAGAAGGAACATTTACTGGACCAAAAACATTAGAATGTATGTAATCAAGTAAACCAGAAGATTTATGAGGACTAGAGTAAATTGAAACACAGTGTTGTTTACCATATATACAATGTTCACAAAATTCGAATTCGAGGTTACAGTCATCAAGCCCCTCAACCAAGTTTTTATTTTTCAAAGTTTTTAAACCTTTTTCTCTAATGTGGCCAAGCCTATGATGCCAGAACATAGTCTTTTCTGCTGGAAGTTTAACTTCCATAGAGTTTGCACTATCATGAACTTTTTCCTCCTTTTCTCCATGAGTAGCCTTTTATGAATTTGTAGAGACACTATTGCATTGAACAACAAGTGCATCTAGCTTATACAAAGTACCAATACGAGCACCCCTAGCTAGCACCATTGAGCCTCTAGTCATTTTGCAGCCATTTCCAGGGAACGTGACTTGCACTCCAACATCATTCAGCTTACTAACAGAAAGTAAATTTTGATCCAGACCTGGTATATGCATTACATCATTGATTCCCTTCACTCTTCCATCAGGGAACTGAATTCTGACTCTTCCACGGCCAACTATTTCTAGAGATGAATTGCTTGCCAAATACACCCTTCCACCATCGTATTTTTCATACTTAGTGAACCAGTCTCTATGAGATGTCATGTGGAAAGATGCTCCAGAATCAATCAGCCAGACATCATCTGATGCCTGAGTTTCCAAGGCTGCAATGAAAGCATCTGCATCACTCTGAGAAGAATTCTTCTTCTTCTTTTTATCCTCTTTGCAGTCCTTTCGGACATGACCAAGCTGCCCACAATTCCAACACTTCACCTTGGACTTCTTACTAGGAGACTTTGATCTCCCTTTAGATTTTGATTTAGAATTCTTGTCCTTCTTGCCTTTTTCTTTCGATCTGCCTCGAACAATAAGAGCCTCCTTTGCCATCTCAAAAGATTTTCTTCTCAACTCTTCTGATAACAAAGAAGCAACAACATCTTCCATCTTAAAAGAGGAAGTCGTACTCCCAATAGCCATCACCAAGTGATCCCAAGAATCTAGCAAAGAACATAAAATAGCATACAATGATCTTCTTCATCAATCTTCATACCCACAGATGCTAACTGAGCAATCAGCATGTTGAAAGCATTCAAATGATCAGCAACAGATGCTCCTTCCTACATTTTCAAAGAGTACAACTTCTTCCTCAAGAACAACTTATTCACCAAGGACTTTCCCTAATAAATAGCTCCCAGTCTTTTCCACAAAGAAGATGTCTTTTCTTCATGAACGTTTAGAAGAACAAAGTCTGCTAGACAGAGCCTTATCAGCCCCTTTGATTTTTGATCTGTGAGGTCCCAATCCTCTTGCTTCATGCTTATAGGTTTTGTTCCAGACACAATAAGCCAAAAATCATGATCAACCAACCAATCTTCCATTTTGAGTTTTCACAACTCAAAATTACTGCCATTGAATTTCATCGGCCAGAGTTTCTTCGACATTCAACATGAGCAAAACCATCGGTAAGACTGGCGCTGTCAGAAAGAGTCTGAGAGTCTCCCCAAAATTTCATATCTCCCTGATGTTCGCCAAGAGTCTCCTTGACGATCACTTAAAGCCAACCAGTCGGCACATTGGAACGAGTTAGGAATCTCTCTCCAATGACCATTTCTTGCCGATGACTTCCATCGGCAAGACAGTTCCAAAGTCATGTTGATCTGAACTCAATCAGAAGTTCATAACACAACTGCTAATTGATAAGACATTCTGAGGGTCTCACCGATTTTTCTCTTTCAGGAGTTTCATGTCAGTAAGTTTGAGGCACATTTTCCAACACTTGAAAATTATCCACAACTCTGGCCTTTTCTATACTTTTCCTCCATGCTCGCTTGACTAGCCCAACATCCAATTTTGTTGCAAACATCTCTTCTCTAGTGAAGAGCTCCAGAATTTCATCACATTCCAACATTAAGTCAGTGATCTTTTCATCCATAAGTTGCAAATCTAGCAACACCTTTTCTGAGACCTCCCTTTGAAAATCAATGGAAAATAGCCATACTTTAGGTTCCTTCAACTTATCCTTGGTCAAAATATTCTCCTGCACCAAAATTTCTGCAGATAAACCCTTAATTACATGCAACTTCGGGCACATAATGTTATAATAACCCAAAAATTCTTTACATTCCTTGATTTCTTTCTCAACTTCCATTTTCAAAATTTAGAAGTGGTTGTGCATTTCTACCCCAATATTTAGAGCCCTATCACCGACAATAGTTACCTGATTAATACAATCAGAAGTGGACTTAGTCCAACTTCTCATCCATTCCACCTTACTCACTTCCTCCTTTGATAAAATTGTTGGTCACCTGTGCTTTTAGCTCTTTCTTCATGGCTTGGTCTTTGTCCATTTGATTCAAAATATTAGATACTAACCCCTAGAATTCATCATTTTTTTGTGCTCTACTTGTCGGGTCAATATTAATAGATGTAACTTGATATTTAGCTACTTGAATGGTGGTCACATCTTTTCCAACTGCTAGAGTAGCCACATGTACTATATGGGTGTTGAAAGGTGCAAGACAATTGAGAGGGGGGGTGAATCAGTTGTCACCAAACACAAATTCAAATCTCAAACACTTATCAATTTCTTATCCACTTAGTTTTGTTATTAAGTATGAACTTAAATGCTATGAAATAACTTGCACAATAGAAGAATATGATATGAAATATGTTGAAAATACTTGATAATAACTGAGAATAACAAGCCACTTCGAGGGGGAAAACCTCCAAATATCTCTAATGAGAACACACTCCACAACTTGATGATGAAATAAGACTCACAACCTCCTGTATATACCTATTTATGCCTAGGATATCACCTAGGTCGACTTAGACACACCTATATAAGTCTTAGGCTGACCTAAACAACTAAATAACAATATACTAATGATAATATGACTTAATAGAGAGTTAAGATAGCCACAAGCCGACTATTCATAACCCGATGTACACTAATATTAAGGGCGTAGCATGCCCCCCTTCTTCAAAGAAGCATTGTCCTCAATGCTAATCAAGTTTGGATTCTTTTGAATGAAGTCCTTGTCCTCCCATGTGGCATCTTCAACTAGTAAATTCTTCCATTGGATGAGATACTCAGTGAGATTTCTATTCCTCAGCGTCTTTGTGCGTGTTTGACGAATGCACTTTGGTTCCAAAATGATTCTTCCTTCTTCATCGAGCTCTGGTAGTGTTGTTTGAGTGGGAATATTATGCCCAATTACCTTCTTCAAATAGGAAACATGAAAAACTGGATGTATCTTTGTTGTTGGTGGAAACTCTAGCTTGTAGGAAACACTACCGATCTTTTGCATCATTTGGTATGGACCATAATACCTTGGAGACAACTTATTATTCTTTTTTTTTTGCTTTAGTGAGATTTTCTTATAAGGCTGCAATCTCAACAAGACCCAATCCCCAACTTCGAAACTTCTTTCACTACGATGTTGGTCTTCCTATTGTTTCATTTGATTTTGTGCCATGGCTAAATTCTCCTTGAGTCCTAAAAGTACTTGTTGTTGATGAAGCAAGTGGTCTTCTACTGCCTGAACTCTTGGTGACACCTTTATTGATGATGTGATGGAATGAGGATGATAACCATAAAGTGCCAAAAATGGAGACATTTTTGATGAGCTATGAAAAGAAGTGTTATACCACCATTCTGCAAGTGGTTGCCAATCTACCCATTGAGACTGTTTCTCTGAAGTGAAACAACGTAGATATCCTTCCAAACACTTATTAACAACCTCATTTTTCCCATCTGATTGAGGGTGGTATGAAGAGCTATGAGCCAATTGAGTACCCAAACATGCGAATAAATCTTTCCAAAAAGTGACTAGTAAAGATAGGATCACGATCACTAACAATAACCTTAGGTGTACCATGTAGCTTTTGGATATTCTCCAAAAAAGATTTTGCCACTGTACTAGTTGTAAAAGGATGTGATAATGCAATGAAATGTGCATATTTAGTGAGGTGATCAACTACTACCATGATGGCATTATGACCTTTAGATTTGAGAAGCCCTGTGATGAAGTCCATGGATACCTCTTCCCAACGCTGGATAGGAATAGATAAGGGTTGCAAGAGACTTGGTGTCTTAATTGTCTCCCCTCTATTCCTTTAACAAACCAAACATTCAACCACAAATTTTTGAACATCACCTTTTAGCCCTTCCCAAAAAAAATCTTGCTTGACGCGATGAAATGTCTTCAAAAATCCTAAATGACCACCCACTGGAGACTCATGCAACTCTGTGAGAATCTTGTGTTTAAGAGTGGAATTCTTGTAGAGATACAAACGCTCTTTATACCAAAGAGTATCTCCCTTCCAACAAAACTTATCTAAACTACTACAATCACTTTTTAATTGTTCGATGAGATTACTTGTCGCAACATCATTTTTCCACTCTCCTTTGGCTTCCTCCACCCAATTTTCTTGTAATATTGAAAGGGAACACAATAAGGCTTCATCTTTCTCATCCTTCCTTGAAAGTGTGTCTGCTACAATATTTTCTTTCCCTTTCTTATATACAATCACAAAGTCATATCCTAACATCTTAATGACCCATTTTTGTTGCTCTTTAGAAGATAGTCTTTATTTCAAAAGATATTTTAGGCTATCATGATCTTTCTTAACCTTGAAGTGTCTACCCAATAGATAAGGCCTCCATTGTTTAATTGCATGGAGAATTGCTAGCATTTCCTTCTCATAAATAGGTTTTAGTTGATTATTACCCTTTAATTGACGACTCTCAAAAGCAATTGGTCAACCTTCTTGCATGAGCACTGCTCCTATCCCATTTCTAGAAGCATCACATTCCACAATGAATTCCTTGGTGAAGTTAGGAGTGGCAAGCACTGGAGTTGTACACATATCCTCCTTCAATCTCTCAAATGTTGTATTGGCATACTCGATCCAATGAAAAGAATCCTTCTTCAATAAGTGGTGAGAGGTGCTGCTATACAACCATAATTCTTCACAAATCTTCTATAGTACCCTGTCAATCCCAAGAAACCCCTCAGTTTCTTAATGGTTTTTGGAATAGGCCATTCCATGATACCCTTAATTTTGTTAAGGTCCACCTTTACTCCTTCATGTGAAACTATGTGTCCCAAATACTCCACCTCCTTAAGACCAAAAGCACACTTGGATGGCTTAGCATAGAGTTTATGATCTTCAAGTATTTGTAATGCTTGATCCACATGTTGCAAATGTTCTTCCCAAGTCTTTCTATAAATCAATATATCATCAAAGAATGCTAACACAAACTTTCTCAAGAACTTCTTAAAAATGGAATTCATCAAACTTTGGAATGTAGATGGTGCATTGGTAAGACCAAATGGCATCACCAAAAATTCATAATGACCCTCATGATTTCGAAATGTTGTCTTACAAATATCTTCCTCCTTAATCTAAATTTGGTGATAACCAGATCGAAGATCTAACTTGGTAAAATACATAGCTTCATTCAATTCATCTAGCAAATCATCAATGAGTGGAATAGGAAACTTATCTTTAATGGTGTACATGTTGAGCACTCTATAATTTGGACACATGCGCCAAGTATCATCCTTCTTACGTACCATCACCATAGGCAGGAGTACGCACTTTGGCTATGCCTGATAATTCATGCCTCTAGCATCTCCTCAACAATTTTTTATATCTCACTCTTTTGTATGTGTGGATACCTGTAAGGCCTAATGTTCGGTGGTTGTCTCACCTGGAACTAACTGTATGGCATGATCATGATCCCTCTTAGGAGGAAATCCTTTAGGCATATCTCCAAGAACAACTGAGTGACGATCAATTATAGCTTGCAAATCTAGATGAGTAGGAGCATTAGATTGAGAGACTTCTAATGAACATAGCCCACTCTTTTCTTAAGCAAATTTTGCATTTGATGAGAGCTTATCATTTGTGGGGATTTTTCCTTCAACCCCCTTAGCTCTACTACCCTTCCTTATGATTGAAATCTCATGAATAGTTCTTGGAAGTTCATCTCAATCGTTCCCAATGTAGTAAGCCATTGTACTCTCAAAACAATATCTGTTGCACCCATGGATATCGCATACATTGGGGTATCAAGTTGATAATCTCCCATGGATAATTTAATGCTATGACACTTCCCTGAACAACTAACTATGCCACCATCTACAATCAAAACCAGAAAGTCTAGAGCTGGATATATAAAACAATTTAGACGAGTAGCTAACTTTTTGTTGATGAAATTATGAATACTACCTGAGTCGATCAACATTGTTACCTTCTGCTTCTTTAAGAAGCCCACCACCTTGAGAATTTGTGGAGAATTGAAACCTGAGAGTGCATGACAAGAAATGATTGGTTGAGAATCATGTGATTCCTCATTTGACTCCCTTTCATCCTCTAGTATGGGTTCCTCCTCTTCTTCCTCACTTGGACCTTCAATATAGAAAAATTTATTTTCACTGCATGTATGTCCTCGACTGTATTTGCTATCACAATTGAAACACAACCCTTTTTCTCTTTTCTCCTCAATTTTTTGTGGAGTCAACCTAGTAGGTTGTGTTGAATATCCTTTCTCTCTTGTCACATTAGGCCCTTGCTTCTTAGGAATCAAATACTTCTCCTCTACCCTGCGTGCTAAGATAAAAGACTCATTTATGGAGCTAGGGCTAAACATGCGTACCTCATGTTGAATGTGATCCTTGAGACCCCCAAGAATAAATCATTCAATTTTTCCTCTATAATTGTATCCACTCTTAAGGATAGATTTTGGAATTGTTGAATATAATCCTTAACTGATCCTATTTGTTGAAGTTTAGCCAGTTGACTGAAGAAGTTGTCTATCACGCTATTCCTATATTGTGCTTGGATTTCCTCCATAAAAATTGACCATGAGACGGTGATCCCCTTTTTCCTTCGATGAGTGCAAATCCAATGATACCAAATGAATTGATCTAGTTCTAGATATAGGGAAGCCATTGTGACCTTTTTCCATTTGGGATTTCGTGTACTTCAAAAAAATTCTCCATTTGGTTTATCCATGTTAGAGGATCCTTGCCATCGAACTTGTGCATATCCACCTTTGGAAATAAATTCCTAGATCCCATAGGAGTAATAAATCTTGGGTCAATGTTAGCTGACCTAGAATTTTCACCTTGGTCGCTTAAGAACTCCTTTCTTGGTTCAGCCATGTAGGTGCTTAACATGTTTCATATGTTTGATATATCTCCTCTTAGGTCACACATATCCATCTTCATTAAGGAAATTTATTCCTTGACCTTACTGATTTCCTCATTAGGAGTAATATCCTCTATTGTTACCCCATCCTTATCAGGAGTCTTCCGTGGAGTGACAACGTTCTTTTTGCCCCTTGTTGCAAGCCCTGTCATGATGGGAACCACTAATTTTGAAATAAATCACACAAATGAAACTTAAATTCTCTAAAAAAAATTCCATAACTTACTAGGGCCAAAATAACTCTCACCTAGAAAAATCTCCAAGAAATAAGCAGATTTGCAGCATGGAGAGTGATTGTGAAAACTTTTATTTTTCAATAACTTGATTTTCAATTCCTCCAATTTTTTTACTATAATCTCCCTCGGTGTTTATTCAAAAACCCAATAAAAATTAGACTCCAATTCTATAAGATGTACGAGATATGCAAATTCCAAAATAATTGTGTAGAAACCCTAATTATGCAATAATTCGCTTAATTCTACTCCAATTCTTCTGAAATCTGTACTGTAGCTTCTTTAATATTTTCTTCAAAAACCCTTTAAAAATTAGAACAAAATTCGCCAAAATATGAAATATATGCTCTTCCCAAAATCGTCTCCAAAATTGAGAAAAAACCTTGCCTCTACGATGCCAAGATCATGCTTTGATACCACTTGTTATGAAATAACTTGCATAATAGAAGAATTTGATATGAAATATGTTGAAAATACTTGATAATAACTGAGAATAACAAGCCACTTTGAGGGGGGAAACCTCCAAATATCTCTAATGAGAAAATACTTCACAACTTGATGATGAAATAAGACTCACAACCTCCTATATATACCTATTTATGCCTAGGATATCACCTAGGCCGAATTAGACACACCTATATAAGTCTTAGGAAAACCTAAACAACTAAATAACAATATACTAATGATAATATGACTTAATAGAGAGTTAAGATAGCCACAAGCTGACTATTCATAACCCGATGTACACTAATATTAAGGGTGTGGCATTAAAATGCAGATAACAGAAAGCAATATCAACATAAGAAACCCCAGATTTACATGGAAAAACCAATGAGGGAAAAACACAGTGAGGATTAAGTCACAAAATAAAGTAATAGAAAAACTGAATATAAGAGGCTCACTGCCAAGGGCTCACTACCTACAGAAAGGACTCATTGTCCAACATGGAGGCTCACTTCCTACAGATACAAAATATTACAGTAAAGATCCACCACAACAAGTTACACACATTCGCAGCCTTGATCAGAAGAATTGTAGACACCTTCAACTCACTGCTTTCAGGAATCTAACACATTAAAGTACTGTTGCCTTAATTCACTTTCTCACAACTCTTCTTTTCTTCTTGATTCGACACTTATTCACAACATACTTACTTGAATTTATACCCTCTTCAACCTTAGAAAACTTTCTCCAAGGTCAGCTACATACGCTTCATTTCATAAATTCAAATTAGGTCAGCAACTCAACATTCCCGCAGTGGAAAGGAATAAGAGTGGACCACACCAATACTTAACCAAGACCCAAAACAACATCTCAGATCAATCACATGCTTCCTCAATTAATTCTTAATCCTTCGTATGAAGTGTAAACACCAAGTCGGCCAAACCTAATGAAAACACAAATGAACATTGAAGTACACACTTCCCAATAAGAAGAAAATATGAGGAGGACATAACACGCTTTGTCATGCATGAGAACACATCTCATATACCTTCAAATACATCAACATCATTTGCAACAACATTTAAACCATGAACACTTCTCACCAGAACATCCAAATAGTATAGATACACAGTAATACTGAAACTCATCTTCCAGAGCACTAGACCATGAACATCTTTTCCAAAACACAAATAACACCATTACAAGACATATTCCAAATCTGCAAGACCTTAAACAAATCAATAGAGGGCTGCGGAGTAGAGACATTTCTCCCAGTCCACAAACAAACAACTTTGTCATACTAGTTCACACACTGGTGAACACAACTTTCACTCTCCATCAAACCAGAAGCTACAAGCTAGGAGATATCACCAACATATGCCCATAAACAACCCTTCAGATCCGCACAAGCATAGGATCAACACAAAAGAAAAATAGAGCACATAACGGAGCACATTCTGAACACATACATAACTCTGACTTCACTCTTTATTAATTTCTCAAAAGCACTTGGTAACCCATCATATCAGCATATCTGCAACATCATAAAGATAGCTCCATGTACTCACAGCATCTCAACAAAATCTCAACTATACATGCACAATCTACAACATTCTATACTATGTCGACATCAATGAAAACATTAATGACAACACCACCAAACTTTCCCATACTTGCAACAATCTCCCCCTTTGTCATTGATGGCAACACATTATGTGAAAAACCATAAAAAACAACACTCCTTTATTTTCCAGATTAGACAACTTGCACAACATTCTGAGCAAAGACCTTCTCTTCCTCTTCTACTATTTTTTACATGACTCTCTCTCCCCCTTTGACATCAATGGAAAAGATTTAAAGCTCTAATCACCCCCCCTTAGGAGTGCACCCATACAACTCATATTGCAACAATGAAACTTTCTACTCCCCCTGCAGAGTAGACCCATCCATCAATCCAGATAAATGAAGAATCTATGGATCCATTGGACTGATTCACCTCCATGTGCACCTAGTTCAGAGGGACAATGACCCCCAACTTCTCCCTGAAATACTCAAAAGTATCCTTCAAAAGAGCCTTAGTAAATATATCTACAATCTGATCCTTTGTAGAGACATACTCCAGCCTGACTTCATTCCCCAATACTTTTTCTCTCAAAAAATGATATATGATAGATATATGTTTTGTTCTTGAATGCATGACCAGATTCTTTGAAATGTATATAGAACTTGTATTATCACAGAAGATAGGTATAGTCTCATCACATATTATTCCAATAGCCTTCAATGTGTGTTTCATCCACAAAACATGTGTGCATCAAGATGTTGTAGCAATATACTCTGCTTTTGTAGTGGATAAAGAAACTAAATCTTGTTTCTTACTTAACCATGAAACCAATCTTCCACCAAGAAAGAAAACACCTCCAATGGAACTCTTTCAGTCATCCACACAACTAGCCCAATCTACATCGATATAATCACTTAAAGTGAAATCAGTATCCTTAGGATACCACAAGCCATAATCCAAAGTGCCTTTAAGATATTTGAATATCATCTTCACAGTTGTAACATGTGCTTCTTTAGGTTCTTCTTGAAATCTAGGAACTAAACATACTGCATGCATGATATCCATTCTAGTAGCAGTAAGATATAGTAGTCCACCAATCATAGATCTGTACTTTCTCTAATCAACTTTAGCAGACTCATCATCTTTACTTAGCTTACATTTGGTCACCATGGGAGTACTAACCGGTTTGGAGTCATCCATTCCAAACTTCTTTAACAACTCTTTGAAATCTTTTGATTGTGAAATGAATATCCCCTTATCAATTTGATTTACTTGAAGACCAAGAAAGAAATTTAACTCACCAATCATGGATATTTCAAATTCTTTTTTCTTTTCCTTTGCGAATCTCTTACACATACCTTCATTTCCTTCAAAGATGATATCATCAACATATACTACCACTATCAACATTTTGTTTCCTTCCATCTTGAAATAAATATTGTTGTCTACAAATCCCTTATTAAACTTTTGTTGTAGAAAATATCTGTCCAATCTAGCATACCATGCTTTGGGAGCTTGTTTCATTCCATACAATGCCTTTTTCAACTTACAAACCATATCCAGTTTGTCTGATAACTGAAATCCTTCAAGTTGTTCCATGTACACTTCTTCTTCCAATTCTCCATTCAGAAATGCAAACCTGACATCCATATGATATACCTTGAAATCCTTGTGGGAAGAAAATTCCAAAAACATTCGAGTGACTTCCATTCTTGCCACTGGGAAAAATGCCTCTTCAAATTCTATGCCTTCAACTTGTGAGTATCCTTTGCATACAAGTCTTGCTTTGTTTCTTACAACTTCACCATTCTCATTCAACTTATTCCTAAACACCCACTTCAAAACAATTACATTCTTATTCACAAGTCTAGGAACCAGTTCCCATGTCTGATTCTTCTCTATTTGTTGCAACTCTTCTTTCATAGCTCTAACCCAACTTTCATCTTCACATGCTTCACACGTAGACTTAGTTTCTATTTTAGAAAATAAACACATATTTACTTCAACTGCTACTTTACTTCTTGTCTTCACACCTTCACTCGTATCTCCAATTATCTATTCCTCTAGATGATTCTTCTGTATATACTTAAGAGTCTTAGGAACAAGTTTTGGTGCTCCTTCTTCTTCAATCTGTTCTTCTTCCTCTTCCTTATTCTCTTCAGGTACTGGTCTACAGATAGGATCATTTGGTTCAACTTCACTTATCTCAACAGGTCTGTGCATATCCTCATCAACCTTCATATTAGCACTCTCAACAATCTTCCTCAATCATTTTATTAAAGCATCTATATGCTTTGTTGGTAGTTGAGTATCCAAGGAAAATCCCTTCATCACATCTAGCATCAAACTTCCCAAGATTCTCATCATCTCTTTTAATGTAACATCTGCTTCCAAACACCTTAAAGTACTTCACAATAGGAGCCTTACTAGTCCACAACTCATAAGGAGTCTTTGTGTTGTTGCTTCTGATTTGAACTCTGTTAAGAACATAAACAACAGTGTGTATTTCCTCTCTCCAATACACATCAGGTACATTTGCTTCTTTCATCATGGTTCATGCAGCTTCCTGTACAGTCCATTTCTTTCTCTCAGCAACTCCATTCCGCTAAGGAGTTCTAGGAGCAGAAAAATGTCTCTTTATGCCATGATCTTCACAAAATGCATTAAACTCACTAGAAGTGAATTCTCCACCTCTATCAGATCTCAAACATTTGATTCTTAGGTTCACTTCATTCTCTACCCTTGCCTTGAATACTTTAAACCTATCTATAGCCTGAGTCTCCTCTCTAAGAAAAGCAACCCATGTCATTCAAGAATAGTCATCAATAAGGAGCATGAAACATCTGTCACCGTTTAGGCTTCTTGTTCTAGTAGGACCACAGAGGTCTATATGAATTAATTCCAACATTCCAGTAATTGATTGCTCTTTTCCTTTAAAGTTGCATCTTGTTTTTTTCCCCAACTGGCAACTTCTGCAAATAGTATTAGCAGGCTTTGTGATTTTAGGAAGATCTCAGACAACATCTCTTGAACTAATCTTGACCAGATTATCAAAATTTACATGTCCCATTCTCTAGTGCCACAACCAACTTTCATTAACTTGAGATACAAGGCACTGACCATCAACACCCTTAAGTTGATAGATGTTTCCATAAGTTCTCCTTCCTACAACTACCATAGTTCCAGACCCTTTTCTGATCTCACAAGTATTATCCTATAAAAAAAAGTTTGAAACCTTTGCTACACATATGTCCAACACTCAAAAGATTATGCCTTAAGCCTTTTACATAATATACATCATCAGTGTTGTGTATTCCATCAAAACTAATTACCTTTCCCAACAATCCTTGCTCATAAATCATCACCAAACATGACTAAACCACCATCATACTTTTCAAGTTTAGTGAACTTAATTTTATCTTCGATCATGTGATTAGAACATCCACTGTCAATCACCCAATAGTCTTCATCCTGACTAGCATGAAAGGAAGTAACCAAAGTACCTTCCATCTCATCCTTCTTGTTCTCTGAATCACTTTCTCTTGCACATCTTCCAGAGTTAGCAGACATAGATTTATTCTCCAAGGCTAAGAACAAGCATTCACTATCATTACCCTCATAACCAGATTCATCATCAAAGATACTAGCTTCTTCTCTAACATAATACAACGTCTTGAACTTCTTATCCTTTCTATCTTTATGATCTTTGTTCTTTTTATTTATAACTCTATTTGGACATCTTGAAGCATAATGACCAATATTACCACAACTGAAACATTTAAAGGGCATCATACCTTTATACTTACTGGTAGCTTTCTTCAACTTCCTTGTAAATTTTACTTCCAACTCATCTGAGCAATCACTATCTGGATCATCTTTAGTCTTTGTTGCTTTAAATGTTGATTTTTTCTTCTCTTTCTTTCCAAAATTTCTCATCTCAAATGCAGTCAAGGTGCCAAAAATCTATTCTTTAGTAAACTTCTTAGGATCATACACTTCTTAAATAGCTGAAACCTTATCACTGTAGCTTTTTGGAAGGGTTATCAATATCTTCTCCATCACATCTTCATCAGTCAAAGTGCCACCTTGAATTTTCACATCATTCACTACAATATCAACTCTCTAGAAATAGCTCGCAATAGCTTCACCTTATTCCATTTTCAAATTCTCATATCTTCACTTTGATGTTATCTTCTTTGACAATTTCACTCTATCATTTCCTTCATAAATATCTTCCAACTTCTTCCACACTTCATAAGCAGTGCCCAAAGAAATAACTTTTGTTCGTGTAGTCTTAGATAAAGCACTATAGATTGCATACCTCACTTTTTCATTCTCCTCATAAGCAGAAACCTCATATGCAGTAGAAGGACCACTTTCCAGTGCAACACACTTCGTCTCAACAGCCTTCCAAGTATTGTAACCAAGAGATATTATGCAGCCTCTCATATGTACTTTCCAATCACTATAGTCAGGTCCATCCAACATAGGGATCACCAATTTGTGTGCTATCGGATCTACCTCAAGTGGTTAAGCTCTTCACCAAGAAACCAAAATTTCTGATACCAATTGTTGAAAGGCGCAAGACAATTGAGAGGGGGGTGAATCAATTGTCACCAAACATAAATTCAAATCTCAAACACTTATCAATTTATTATCCACTTAGTTTTGTTATTAAGTATGAACTTAAAATGTACATAACAGAAAGCAATATCAACACAGGGAACACTAGATTTATGTGGAAAACCCAATGAGGGAAAAACCACGGTGAGGATTAACTAACAATATAAAGTAATAGCAAAACCGAATACAAGAGGCTTTCTGCCAAGGGCTCACTACCTAGATACAAAAGCTCACTACCTACATAAAGGACTCACTATCCAATAGGGAGGCTCACTGCCTACAGATACAAAATATTATAGTAAAGATCCACCACAACAGGTTACACACATTTGTAGCCTTGATCAAAAGAATTGTAGACACTATCAGCTCACCGCTTTCAGGAATCTAACACATTAAAGTACTGCTGCCTTAATTCACTTTTGCACAACGCTAATTTTCTTCTTGATTCGACACTTATTCACAACATCTTGACTTGCATTAATACCCTCTTCAACCTTAGAAAACTAGTGTAGGAGCACCTTAAGCTTTTTATGTCTCCATCAAACATTTTTGTAGAAATTTGAATTTTCAAGCATAAAACATTGTAGAAGGTCATGATAAGGCCTATTCAATTGTAATTGAGTCTCAAATAGGTTCTAGGAGGTCAAAATATCAAAAATGCAAAAATGTTATTTTGTTGAAAAAGAGGTAAAAGTGAGAAAAAGCAAGAAATTCAAAAAAATGCTAAAGGAAGATGAAGAGACACTTTGGTAGAAAAAGGTAGTTAGATAGTTGGGAACTGAATATGAAGATGCCTTAATGGTGGTAGAAGCTATATAAACATTGTATTGGGTGAGGAAAATTAGAACTTTGTATTCTTGAGCCAAATTTTGATAATAAAGCTCCTTGTTTTCCAATTTTTTGTGCTTATTTCTCTTTACCAGTCCTGTACGGACTGTACAACAGGGTTTGGGTTGTAATATTTTTTTGATTTTCTAGAGGGATGTATGTACCTTCAAGATAAATTGATTTGAGAGGTTTTATTTGGAATTTAGGATATGTTTTACTCTATTTTTGCAAAGCTAGTCTGAAAACCCAGTTAAGGGTTTTGAGGGTCCTATAAGGATGAATTCACCATCCCACCAATGTAGCTTTAGGAGATTGGTGGGATGGATTGTTAGGGGTTTTAAGGTTTCTTTAATTGTTTTAAGTGTTGGTAGGGACATAGGAGTCAAGAATACAAAGGTGATGTTGTTACAGTTGATTCTTTGAAGAATTTCATGCAAAGAATGTTGCTACAAACTAGGGTTCGATGAGATAACACTTGTGGTGGAAAAAATATTGTTCCTAGAGTATAGGTAGATTGAAACAAACATGTTTGAAGAGGTGGAAGGTGATATTGAGGTTTGCAATATACATTTCCAATAAACCCTCACTCATTTTGTGTTGAAAATCCTATAACCAAGGGTTTGCATTTTGAAACATAAAGAATGGTGAAAGTGTTCAAGTGTTGATTGTTTTTTTCATTTTAGACCCTACTCAAAGACTGTTTGCAGGTTTGGAGGATTGATGAGATGTTTTGAGATGACTTGCTTTGATAAATTGACCTATTTGAGGGCTAAAAACGTGGGACAGTCAATTGTTTTGTTAGTTTTTCCAAAGCAATGATATTGGATTTTGAGATATGTTATTATATGTCTAAATGGGTTCCTAGATTAGTGAATATTTTTTGGATTTTCAAAATGGGTTGCTTGTAATAGACGGTTTTGTTGTCTTGCTATGCTACAAGGGTTATGGAACTAAGATTGCAAGAATGTCTAATTCTGTAAATACAAAGATAAAGGTGATTGGTTTGTGTTGAACCTACTTAAATAATCATGTTAGAAATGTTCCAAGGCTTGGGAAGAATTAAGAGGGAAAAATTTGTTATCTTGGTGATTTGGCTATGTGTTTTCAATGGGCAAAAATGGTGTTTGACTGCAAGAAGGTAATATATTGTGAACAAAGTGATTTAAAAAGTTGTCTTGGTATTGTAGTTATTTAATTGATGTTGTTAAATATGTTCCTATGGATTGGAAGAGGTTAGTTATAGTACATGTAGATTCAGTGTTTGAGTTATGATGGATTCATGGTGCAAAATTAGTAACTTGAATATGCAGAATGGTCTAGTTGAATATTCAGAGCTTTCCTTCAAAGTATTTGTTTTGTTTTTGTCTATTTGATGTTGGTTAAGGTGAATTTGAGTTTGATAAAGGTTTGGTGCCTAATATTGATGATTTATGGCTTTGTGTAATGAAGAATCAAGTGAAATTGTGTGGAGTTTTGATGAAAATTTTAGTGAATCAAAGTTGCTTGATCAATTTGATCTTCTTCAATTGTGTTTGTGAAAAAAATTCCCTAGATGAATGGTGTTTTGGTAGATGCCCTTGCATCAAAAACTTTCTCCAAGGTTGGCTACATATGCTTCATTTCATAAATTCAAATTAGGTCGATAACTCAACATTCTCGCGATGGAAAGGAATGAGAGTGGACCACACCAATACTTAACCAAGACCCAAAACAATGTCTCAAATCAATCACACGCTTCCTCAATTAATTCTTATTCCTTTGTATGAAGTGTAAACACCAGGTCGACCAAACCTAATGAAAACACAAATGAACATTGAAGTACATGCTTCCCAATAAGAAGACAATACTAGGAGGACATAACACGCTTCATCATGCATGAGAACACATCTCAGATACCTTCAAATACATCCTCATCATCTACAACAACCTTTAAACTTTGAACACTTCTCACCAAACCATCCAAATAGTACATATACACAGTAATATTGAAACTCTTCTTCCCAAGCACCAAACCACGAACATATTTTCCATAACACAAATAACACCATTACAAGACATATTCTAGATCTGCAAGACCTAAAACAAATCAGCGAAGGACTGTGGAGCATAGACATTTCTCCTAGTCCATAGACAAACAACTCTGTCAAACCATTGTTAAAAATGGAGGTAATTATGTAGCTTAAAACTTGTAAAACTATGAGATTGTAGATTTAATTAAGTGTTCTTTGTTACAATTTTTTTATGTATGATTATCTGTTTAGATCAATTTTACCAATTGTAGAAAGAGATAGAAGATTGTAGAAGAATGAGACAAGAAGATAGAAGTGACATAGCATATACGTGGAGAAACCATTTCAGGAAAAAACTCCACCACCAGGATCAATAGTGCTTGTATTATTTAACCTTAGAACAAGATTACAATAACACTGTATCAATCCTTTGCTTGATATGCTTCTTTTGCCTTCAACAATTCTTCTTAACAATTTGCAATAAACTCTGATAAAACTCTCTTCAACTCTGCTGCAATTAATAGACAATAATCAACATTGTAAACTCCAAAGAGTTGTTAATTACAAGAGCACAAAGATCCTCACAAATATCTATGCCTAGATTGGGAAAGTAGAGTTTCACACTGTAACATGAAGTCAAAACCAAAGTGTCCTCAATTTAGGTGCCCCAAACTGATCATTGGTCAAGAAAATATCTTCCAAGATTCTCCTCAAATTTGGCGCCCAAGAATGGGCCCACTTAACTCAACCTTTTAAATATCTTCTCATGCCAAAGGTGTTAACTCGAAGATGCCAACCTGGGCGCCCAAGGTGGGTCCAAGTCAATCTTTGTTAATAGAAACATATCTCTTCATCAATTCATGCAAACAATATGCATGATTGATCATCCCCACTTCACTAAATGTGTCCACCTATTATCTGTCATGCAACTAAAGTCATTAGTCATGTAACTCAAGTCAACTCAAGTCAACTAGCATTCAATTGAAACTAACTACATGCAACTGAAGATAACTGAACCATAACTGAACTAAACTAAACTGAACTCTAGTCATGTAAATATCAATCCCTAACTTCTAGGATTTTTACATGCATAACTGAAGTGCTATATATTCTCCAAATAGTTAGCTTAAGCAAGGTGGGTTCCACCTTCCATGTGGACGCCCCATGTGCTCCTATTATTTAGGAACTCTTCTTGGATTCCCTCACATGTTCCTATCATTTAGGAATAATTACAAATGTCAATTTACATGTTCATTTCATTCGAATTTAACCTCTTTATAATCCTAGTGTTGGGAACACTTTCCAAGGACTTAGGAGATACATGAAATATGTTTAGGATTGCAATTAAATGGCATCCTATTCCAAACATTCTCCCACTTGACATTATACATTGCAATTATTCTAAACAAGGAATCATTATTATAAATCAAGTACAAGACTCAAGGCCAATGGACTTCCTACACCAAGAGAACTTATCTGTAGGAATTGGTTTTGTAAGATAATTTGTAGCATTGATCAAAGTGTCAACTTTCTCAATCAATACCTTCCCATTCTCAATCATTTCTTGCACAAATTGATACTGAACATCAACATGCTTAGTATGAGCATGATACATAAGATTTTTGGCTAAACAAATAACACTCTGACTATCACATTCAAGTTTAATTTTCTTGCAATTAAAACCAATACCTTTCCCAAGTCTCTGTAACCAAACTGCCTCTTTAGAGGCATGTATAGCAGCCATGTTATCTTCTTTTGTGGTGGAAAAATCAACCGTGGATTTCCTCTTACTCATCCAACTAATCGCAGCTCCAAACAAAGTAAACACATAGCTACTTGTCAACCTCCGACTGTCCAGGGCTCCTGCCTAATCTGAATCAACAAAACCATGCATGTCCAATGATTTGTGCATAATATCAATATCATTAGCACCATGATAAACCAAACAGTAATTAGAAGTACCTCGTAAATATATAAGCACCCTCTTAACATAATTCCAATGTTCTTTACTAGGGTTAGACATAAACCTACTTAGAACTCCCACTGCTTGGGCTATATCTGGTCTCGTACAGACCATTGCATACATTAAACTACCAACTGCACTAGCATATGTAATTTCAAACATTTCCTCATGATAAAAATCAGATTTAGGACTCATTTCTAAACTTAACTTTGTGCCAACTGGTAAAGGAATTTTAATTGGTTTACTATCCTACACGTTAAACCGTTTAAAACTAGTATCAACATAGTTGCTTTGACTTAAGCAAAGCTTTCTGTTACCTCTATCTCTGCTGATCTCCATACCAATGATATATTTTGTATCCCCTAGATCTTTCATCTCAAATGTGCTAGAGAGTTGTGCTTTCAATTCTTTGATCATTACCTTGTTGTTACCAATAAACAACATGTCATCAACATACAAGATAATAATTAAAATTTCATCATCAATAACTTTTATGTAAACACAATGATCTTCCTCACTCTTAACATAACCAATTTTCAATGCAAACGCATCAAAATTCTGGTACCACATTCTTGGTTACTGTTTCAATCCATATAAAAATCTCTTTAACCTGCAAACCAATTCTTCTATTCCTTTTGCAACAAAACCATCAGGTTGCCTCATATAAATCTCCTCATCAAGATCCCCATGCAAAAACGTAGTTTTTACATCCATTTGATCTATCTCAAAATCATAAGCAACAACAATAGATAAAAAGAATCTAATAGAAGTTAATTTAGCAGCAAGAGAGAATATTTCATTAAATTCAACTCCCTCTCTCTAGGAGTAGCCCTTGGCTACTAATCTAGCCTTGTACCTTTTGAGATTACTGTTATCAATCAGATAAGCACCCCTTGTCAGATTTGCAAAAATCAGACTATCTATTGAAACATGAAAACTCTTTTCAGATGTGGGTGATCTATGTGAAAAGAGAATCTCCATAGTGAGCTGGTTCTCCGAAAGATGAATCCTACTCTAAGAATTTTCTGGGAAAAGGGAGAAGGATAACTAAAAATAAAACTTAAATCTAACTGATATTTCACTAGAAGTTATGAGATTCAAGCACTGACACCCACAATAGCTTTCCTATCACAATAACTCTCACAATCTCACTGGCACATACTTCCATCAGTAATTTGTATGAAGATTCCTAGACGAAAATACAACATACAACCTGAATCTATGCAATTTTGAAACACAACTTACAATAGCAAGACATAAAAGGATTCTGATTTGAATCACAAGGACATCAAATTGCTATTATAGAATGATACAAAACAAATGAGAAGGAAAATTTTGTTGCTTTATTAAAAATGAAAGAGTGTCTTTGCCAAAATATGAGTACAAAATGCTTACAAAACTTTCTGCATCACAAGAGAGAAAGAAGCAATGATCTGAACTGAGAAGAAGAAGAAAACTAAGTCTTCTTCAAGATAAATCCCTCCAAAAACCCTAATCTAAGCTCAAAAAGAAAGCTCAAGGAAAAGGTATCAAAACTGTCTCAAAAGTCTGTACAAAAGCAAAAAAACTCACTTTTTCCATGTTCACACTGTCCAACCTCTAAGAATAGACTAAATCCTCTTTTAAAGCAAATAAAACAACTTATCCATCCAACAAGCATCTCAAATCCGACCAAGGAAATATCTCAAGAAATTTGCTAAGAATAGCAAAGAATAAAGAGGTTTATAAAAACACTGCTTTAATCTTGCTTTACATGATATGCAGATTTTCATAATTGAATAATTTTTGCAACTAAAGATTTCAAAATATTTTGCAAAAAAAATTACTTATCTCTCCAATACAAATCTTGATTTTTCTCAAAAAAATCATAAAAATACAATAAAATCTCCATCAATATCCCAATTGATTTCTTTAAAATCAATTAAAAACATAAATCCTAAGTAAAATATCATTCAGAATTTTAATTGATTTCTCTAAAAACCAATTAAAAACCTAAAGCATTATCATTACTCTATTTTGACTAAGGCATAAATATGATGCTCCATATATCCCTAAAGTCTTAGGTCATGAAATATTTTATCAAATAAGCGTAAAGACTTAGGAAAAAGACTCCTAGTCAAATGGTCGACCTAAACCATGAATGAGATTTTTGGCCACATAGAGTATTTACTTACAAGGAAAAAAAGACCCTAAATTCGAATTAGGGAAAGCATGAACAAAACAAAGGAAAACCCTAAAAGCACTTCATTTTGCATTTGACACTTTGGAAAACTTGCTCTGCTTGAGAGAAATGCGCCGCCGTGAGAGAGGATAGGGTTTCAACTTTGGGACTCCATTTGAGCTTTTATGTGGTTGAACCTTCACCATATTTGGTCTCTACTACTCATGGTGAGTATTTAACTGTCATTTATTTGATTTCTTCGCTCCTTTTCACGATTAATCAAAACCACACTAGTCACGGCTGTAACATACTCTAATGCATTTTTATATTTCTATATTTCTCTCTCACTGGCCGCCATGAGGGTGGGCTCGAACTTGATGAGGAGGATTCAAGTACCATTGTTTTTATTCTTGTTGAATCTATAGGTGATAAGTTGACTCCAAACCTCCTGTGGCTTTTGTGAACCCATTTGTTCTATTCTGAACAAGATTTGGCCTTAAAGTCATGACCATGATTGTTGTTTCTGATGTATTTTTGTATTCTTGTTGCTTTGTTTGCATCCGCCTTAGAACGCCATTATGGGAGACATTACTTAGGGCGTTGTAGAGAGCTCTTCCATGGCTCCACCATGAGCTCATAAGGTCTCTTCAGGCACGCAATGGTAAACTCTACTCTCCTTGAATTTTCATTACGTTCTACCCTTCAGAAAAACTCATAAAAACTTATCTTTGTGCAAGCAAGATGATCATTAAGGAACAAATCTACAAGCCATTTGTGCAGGTCGCGACCTTAACATGTACATATTGGGTTTTCTTGTAAATTTCTAGATTTTGTAACAAATCCCCATGTGGGTAACCTGGAAATGGTACTATATGTATTTTGAACTCAAAACCCCAATGTGGGTATACTAAAAATGAAAGAAATCTTCATTTTAGCTCAAGTCCTCACATGGGTAAAAATGGAAATAATGGGAAATCTGTATTTAGATTTGAAACCCCAATGTAGTGTATTTAGAAGAATGAACAAGAATCTGTATATTTGATTATTCATGCAAAAATTGGGCTCGACCCAACATGATTTTTCTGTTTTAACAATTTTCATCATATGGGTATTTATTGAATGTGAAGAAAACGTATTTTTGAATGTATTTTCTGTTGTATTTAAGCTCGACCATGAGAGCACTGAATAAATCATTTTCCTAACAAAAACCCCACCATGATAACTGATATTCAAAAGGAAAACACACTTCCTTTGTGTTTTGTTGAAAACCCTCAAATGGATTTATGAGATTCTGAAAAATATATCTTGAATTTAAACTCTCATATGGGCTTCTTGTACTTCAAATATACTGCACCTTCATTTAAAATCCCAATGTGGGTTTTCAAAAAAATAAAGGAAAACATAAACCCTGCCTCTTTCTGTAGAAGACCCATGTGAGTATTCGGAATCTTGAAGAAATATGTGTTATTCCTCAACATGGGTACACCATAACATTATAAAAATTGAATATTTAAACTGAAGCCTTCATATAGATATTTTGACTAAGATTGTGCACTTTAATTACATTCTGCATTTTAGTAGAGACCTCCTCCATATATTTGTATTTGTTTGCATTTTCAAGTGTCATTTCCATGTTGTTTTGAACTGTCCTTTTGCACAAAAATCTTTTTAATTTAACTATGTAGATTATTTGTTTGCTTTAGTCTCTTATGCACTCACAGTTACTCTCTTCATGGATGCACTCCAAACCATCATTCATACCATTTCCTTTGTAAACTCTGCTCATTCTGGAAGTAACTTTTCACATTGCAATTCTGTTTGATCTGTTCATATTTGCCTGCCTTTAACTCCATGCTAAATATCCTTAAAAATATACCTCGAAAGCATAGCTAAATGATACAAACAACTTCCTAAAACAATAATACCACAGTTGCATTGATACATAACACAGTGGATTACTTGATGCTTGAAAACATGAAGCTCCCCTCATGCTTGTCCATCTTTTCATAATCTTGGTCTTGAACCTGGCACTCTTCATGCATTTTATGCTCCATTTAATAAAAATATTCCATGCACTTGCTCTCTTCTAAAATGAAAATCTGAAACAATGCTCTTTGTTAAATAATGCTCTTATTGGTGAGGCATTATGTATGCATGTTCATTATCATTGTCATAAGCATGAACACTGTTGAACTTTGCATAATATCATGAACATGATGAACAAATAATACTATGGAAGAAGAATATAACCATACAACAATGTTTGAGATGAATGTACTTAGTTGAATTGATGAATTGATTTAAACCAACAGTTCACCTGTAGCTTTCAGAAACATTGACTGTTATGAGTGAACAGTCGGCTTAATAACTTGATGGATGAACTCTGTTTTACTCTTTCAATTGTATATTTCCTTTCTTGATGAACATGATGATTGCAATCTCTTTCTTAGCCACTTGTAATGTATAAGGGGCAGCATGCCGAGCTCTACCCTTGTGGGAGCCTGTTTTTCTCCACATGCTTGATCTTCAAATGATAATCAACTTCATGATTTTCCCTATACCTGCACAAAGAAACAAACGATGTTAGCATAAAAACAATATATGATGATGATATTTCCTTTTCAGTTCATGTTCCTACTCTTTTATTTTAGTTGGTTCCATGCATTATTAGGATTGGAATATATCTCTGTTAGTATGGCATGTAATATAGTTCATATCCCGAGCTCTTAATTGACACCCTTCTTAATCTTTTGCAGGTATATTCAGAAGCGGAAGCAAGATGGAGCAAGCTACGAAGCATCAACCGAAGATCGACTCAAGAAATGATGGATATGTCCCATGTTACTTGTCACTTTCTCTTTCAGTTGTATATTTCCTTTCTTGTCATGAATGGAACAGCTAAAACCATGGCTTGTGTGGATATTTAATTTCATTCTTTCATTTCCATTCTGAAAGAAAAAGCATTAAAATGCAAATTTGTATTTGTCATTTGTATTCTTGCAATCAAATGCAAACATGTTGTAAATATGAATCACTTAATGAAATAAATGAAAGCATTCAGTCATGCTTTGTTGTTTGTATGATCATTTTTGTACTCCATTTGATTGTGAAACACTGAATAGCAATTCCTAAAACTCTATTTCCTCATCTCAATGCATAACTGTCACTTATAAAATGATGAATAAGATGCAAAAAACACTCAGCATATGCAGAAATAACTGTATTTCTCACTTTCAAATATAACAGTATTTAATCAGCTCCACCAATTGAGCTGTAGCAAAAAATTAGTAACATTTTGGCGATTTCTGCTAAATGCTTGCCAGCTAAGCATTAGATTAGTTGCCTCTTAAAACTCCATTGGGTGCAGAGTCAAATCTGCCCCCTTCATGAAACTTTGAAAATCAAACAGTAACACTCCAAACAACAACAAAACAAAACGAAACAATGCGGAAAGCAAACTAACAGGCCTTGATGGCCAACAGAACATGCGCAACAACGCTTAGGGAAAGAAAACTACTGAAAAGAAATGTGTGTAACGTACTTATTTACAAGATAAAACTTATCTCAAAGACAATGCTTGAGGTGGATCCCATTAACTGGGATAGACATCACCTCTCCAGTCAACTTAGAAAGTTGGAACGCATTGTGTTCCTTGCACTCTGTGATCACATAAGGCCCATCCCAAATAGCATCAAACTTGGAATGTCATCCAGGTCTACTCTTATATTCATTTCACTTGAAGACTAGATCACCAATAATGAACTCTCATGGTCTTGCTTTCTTATCAAAAGAGCTCTTCATCTGAGCCTGATGTATCTCCAGTTGTCTTAATGCTTCCTTTCTGGTTTCTTTGAGCTCTACCAGCTGTGCAAATCTCACCTCAAGGGGTTGTTCATTCAACAATTCCAATTCTTTAACATAACTTAAAGTTGGTAACTCAATGGAAACAGGTAACCTAGCTTCTTTGCCATAAGTTAGAACAAAAGGAGAACAACCAATAGCCCTCTTAGGAGTTATTCTATCAGCCCAAAGAGCTAACTTAAGCTTTTCATGCCATGTCCTTTGATTGTCCTCTATAGTCTTCTTGATTATCCAAATCGGATTCTTATTTGTAGATTTTGCTTGACCATTGACCTATGGATAATAATTAGAAGATGTGTTCAAATAGATGCTATTTCTAACCGACCAATCAAAAATCCTTAAACCGATAAATGCTAAACCATTGTCAAAGATTATTGAATCGGACCAATAAAGTCTAAGCCCCACTTGGCAAAGGGTTGTTCCACTAGAATCGAATGCAGAGGAAAAGCTGCAAACCTCTGTTTTCCAGAAAATGAAGCACATTTCTCACATTTTCTGACCCAAGCAATAGCATCTTTAAACAGATCAGGCCAATAATAACCAACCTGCATAATTTTCAGGGTTGTTGTTCTTGTAGCAAAATGGCCTCCTGAAGGCCCATCATGAAATTCTGCTAAAAGCTTGTCAACTTGATCATGCTAAATGCATCTTAATAAAACACCTTGAAAATATCTCCTATAAAGAATGTCGTCAATAATTGCAAAATGAATTATTGTAATCTGTAATACCTTCTTTTTTCCCTATCTGAGCCTTCGGGGCACTCACTAGTTTGTAAATAGTGCATCATTTGTTGTAACCAAGTAGCAGGAAACACTGGAACAACACTTGCAACATCATTGTTTAGCATCGTATCTGTATTTTCAGCTTCTTTTAAGTTGTTGTCTTCATTTCCAGGAATTTTTTCACACAAACCCTTGCCTCTAATGAGCTTGGTTACCTTTATATCAACATCAAATTCCATTACTTTGGTAGTCTAACCAGCACGCTTATCATTAATATCTTTGTTAAGTAAGAAATCCTTAATTGTTGAATGAGAAACCAACAAATAGAACTTGTTGTTGGACAACATGTGCCTGAATTTTTTAAGGCTTATGACAAGAGCAAAAACATGCTTCTCGACAAAAGAATACTTCACCTCATAATCATGTAATACATGGCTGAAAAATGCTACAAGCTGCTCCAAGCCTTCATCGTTTTGCTGGCATAACATAGCTGAAATAGTATTTACTCCTCCAAAGGAATACATAATGAAGTCTTTGTCAAAATTTGGATTGATGAGAGTAGGAGCAGTTGCAAGGGCTTCCTTTATCTGTTCAAAGCTCCTCTTACCTTCCTTGGTCCAACTAAAAGGCATATTCTTTTTAAGCATAGAAGTGAGAGGTTGCAGCAAAGATGCAATATTCGGTATGAACCTCCTCACAAAATTTATTCTCCAAGAAAGCTTTGCAAGCCCTTCTTGTGTGCTGGTAATGGTAATTCAAGAATTGCAGAGACTCTTTCAGGATCTATAGAAATACCTTGTTTTGAAACATGTCCAAGGAGTTTACCTTCATGTACAGAAAATATACACTTCTTTGGATTGAGAGACACTCCGAACTCTCTGCATCTCTGAAAAATATGCTTTAAATGATCAAGATGTTCATTAGCATTTCTTTAAAAAAAAGTAATATCATCTAAATATACCAAAATGAACTTGTTCATAAGGTCGTGAAAGGCCATATCCATCACTTGCTGAAAATTTGCTTCAGCATTGGATAAGCCAAAAGGCATCTTTTTGTAGGCCATCACACCCCACTTAGTCGTGAATGATGTCTTGTATTGATCCTCTTGCTTCACCAAAATTTGGTTATAACCCGAATAGCCATCTAGCAAAGAAAATCTGTCAGAACCAGAAACCACCTGCAGAATTTGCTCCATGGAAGGAAGTGGGTAATGATCTTTCAATGATGCTTTATTTAAATCTCAGAAATCAACACACAATCTGATTTCCCCACTTTTCTTCCTGACTGGTACTAAGTTTGACAACCAAGACGTATTCTTAATAGGAAAAATAATACCACTCTCAACTAATTTATTCAATTCAGCCTTCATAAGGTGTTCTAATTTTGGGTTAAGAGGTCTTTGTTTTTGCCTTACTGGTTTTGCATTCGGTTCTAGTTCAATAGTGTGGTTTTGCTACTCCATTTTCTTGAGGTGTATATGGAGTAGTTTTCTATCTCACAATTCCCACATGCTTACAATAATCATCAAATTCCTTAGAAAAATATTCACCACCATTATCTGATCTCAACACTTTCATCTTATGATCTGATTGTTTCTCAACCAAAGCCTTAAATTCTTTAAACTTATTGAACATATCAGATTTGTTATGCATAAAATAGATCCAAGTGTATCTTGAGACATCATCAATAAATGTGACATAATATCTAGATTTTCCAATAGAGTCAATATCCATAGGGCCCATTACATCTGAATGAATAATCTCTAATAATCTTTTAGCTTTATTTGTTCCATTAGGAAATGAAGATCTAGATTGTTTTCCAAACACACATTGCTCACAAAAATCATTTTTTCCAATATTATAATTAGGAATACCATCAACCAATTTCTTATTAAGAATGGTCCTAAGACCTTTTTCACCAATGTGGCGCAATCTATGGTGCCACAACATACATGTATTTTCAGCTTCAGTTACATTGGCTGATTTATTCAAATTGGAGGTATTAAGCTTAAACAAAGTCCCAATCTAAGATCCTTTAACAACCACCATATTCCCTTTCACCAATCTGCAACCACCTTTTGTCAAATGTCACATGCATTCCAGAATCATTGAACTTAGATACAAAAATTAGATTTATAGCGAGTCCTAGAATATGTAAAACATCATTAAGGGTCTTAACCCTACCATCACTGAAACACAAATTTACCTCTCCTTTGCCCACAACCTTTTTTGTGTTATTATCTCCAAAGAAGACATTCCCTCCATCATATGCAGTATACTTAGTGAACCACTCCTTCTTAGGATTCATATCATAGGAGCAACTTGAATCAATAAGCCAAGAGTTATCACAAACAATATTAGATGAAATGACCAATGCATCATTATTGTCATCTAAGGATTTCTCTGTAGAAGCATCAAGACTCTTTTTCTTGTTCTTACAATCCTTCTTTACATGTCTAGGTTTCCCATAATTCCAACACTTTATCTTACTCTTACCAGGGGTTTTAGACCGTCCTTTGGACTTACCCTTTCCTTTCTTGTCTCCCTTAGGTTCCCTTTCCTTAGGCCTACCTCTTACAAACAAGGCATCTTGGGATCTCGTTTTAGACTTCCTCCTCATCTCCTCTGACAGGAGAGTAGGAATTATATTGTCCATCATAGGATCTACACCACTACCACTGATAGCAACAATTAGATTCTCTGAAGATTTTGGTAAAGAACAAAGTAACAAAATGCATTTATCTTCATATTCTAGCTTTACATTTGCAGATGCTAACTGAATTAGAATCAAATTAAAATATTTTAAATGATGTGTAAAAGAATCACCATCTTTCATCTTTAAAGAACACAACTGTCTTTTTAGATACGACTTATTAGTAAGACTTTTGGTTTGATAGATATCACCTATCCTCTTCCATAGTTTATATGCAGTAGTTTTGTCTGAGACATTCAAGAGAACAACATCGGCAAGACATAATCTTATGATCCCTCTTGCCTTCTTATCAAGCTTAGCCTAATCCTCATCTTACATCGTTGTAGGTGACTTTGTCTCATTACAAACAGCTAACCACTGATCTCTCTCTTCAAGGAGATCCTCCATTTTTAGTTTCCACATCTCATAACTAGATCCATTGAATCTTTCAATATCTAAACGAGAAGTAGAACTCATTGTAACACACTTCTTTTACAAATCAATAATAACACAATAGTAAAAGCTCCCACTAAAGCCAAAAAACCTTCAAACTTTTAAGAGAAAGGCGTCCCAAACTCACCCAACCATTAGCTCTAATACCAAATGTTGAAAAATGGAGGTAATTGTGTAGCTTAAAACTTGTAAAACTATGAGATTGTAGATCTAATTAAGTGTTCTTTGTTACAAATTCTTTGTGTATGCTTATTTGTTTAGATTAATTTTACCAATTGTAGAAAGAGACATAAGATTGTAGAAGAATGAGACAAGAAGATAGAAGTGACATAGCATATACATGGAGAAACCCTTTCGAGAAAAAAATCCACCACCAAAATCAATAGTGCTTGTATTATTTAACCTTAGTGTAGATTACAATAACACTGTATCAATCCTTTGCTTGATATGCTTCTTTTTCCTTCAACAATTCTTCTTCACAACCTACAATAAAATATGATAAAACTCTCTTCAACTTGTTGCAATTAATAGATGATAATAAGCATTGTAAACTCCAAAGAGTCATCAATTACAAGAGCACAAAGCTCCTCACAAATATCTACACCTAGATTGGGAAAGTAGAGTTTCACACTGTAACATGAAGTCAAAACCAAAGTCTCCTCAATTTAGGCGCCCAAACTAAACTCCTAACCGATCGTTGGTCAAGAAAATATCTTCCAAGCTTCTCCTTAAAGTTGGTGCCCAATAATGGGCCCACTTAACTCAACCTTTTAAATATCTTCTCATGCAAAAGGTATTAACTCAAAGATGCCAACTTGGGCACCCAAGGTGGGTCCAAGTCAATATTTGTTAACAAAAACATATCTCTTCATCAATTCATGCAAACAATACGCATGATTGATCATCCCCACTTAATTGAATGTGTCCACCTGTTATCTATCATGGAACTGAAGTCATTAGTAATGCAACTCAATTCAATTAAAGTAAAATAGCATTCAACTGAAACTAACTACATGCAACTAAAGATAACTAAACCATAACTGAACTAAACTGAACTGAACTCCACTCATGTAAATATCAATCCCTAACTTGTAGGATCTTTACATGCATTACTGAAGTGTTATCTATTCTCCAAACAATTAACTTAAGCAAGGTGGGTTCCACCTTCCATGTGGGCGCCCCATGTGCTCCTATTATTTAGGAACTCTTTTTGGACGCCCTCACATGTTCCTATCATTTAGGAATAATTAAAAATGTCAATTTACATGTTCATTTCATTCGAATTTAATCTCTTTCTAATCCTAGTGTTGGGGAACACTTTCCAAAGACTTAGGAGATACACGAAATATGTTTAGGATTCCAATTAAATGACATCCAATTCCCAACAACCAATTCAAACACCAGTGAACACAACTTTCACTCCCCATCAAACTAGAAGCTACAAGCCATGAGATATCACCAATAGATTCCCATAAACAACCCTCCAGATCCGTACAAGCATAGGATCAACACAAAAGAAATGCAGAACACATACCAGAGCACATTCTGAACACATACATAACTCTAACTTCACTCTTTATTAATTTTCTCAAAAGAACTTGGTAACCCATCATATCAACATATCTACAACATCATAAAGATAGCTCCATGTACTCACAACATCTCAACAACATCTCAACTATACATGCACAATCTGCAACATTTTGTACATTGTTGACATCAATGACAACATTAATGACAACACCACCAAACTTGCTCATACTTGTAACAATGGGAACCTGAAGCATCGATCGTGATGTGAAAACTTACCTTTTCTCTCTTCTTCTCCTTGGGTTTCTGCCCCACACGAGCCATGATTGCTTCAAAATGGGCTCTTGGATCCTAAAATATTGGAGCCTTGTCCTTTAATTGTTGTTCTAACCAAGATGAATCATGTGTTTTCTCAATAGAGGACACCTTATCATGTTGTCCTTCTTGTTGAATTCTATTTTCATCCTTCAGAGCCTCTTCTGTAATCTTCTCTTCTTTCTTTATGTTCTCCTTTTCTATTGTCTTTTCTCCCTTACCAGATTCAATATCTCTTCCTTTTCCCTTTCTCCTTTATCTTGTTCTTCTTCTTCATGGAGTTCTTCCTCTCCTTTCTCTTGTTCTTGTACCTTGTCCTCTTCTTCCCCTTTGGAGACTTCTTCATGTAGTTGTTCCTCAAAGGTCTTGCTCATATCCTCTTCTTTTGGAGTATTCTCTCCCTCATCATCAGAGGCCTCTTTATCAGGTTTTGTAATCTTGGTGTAGTCATGGTAAGAGGGTACCAAAAGGAACTATCTGAACCATGCATTGATGAGTCACACAACGGAAAACAAACACAAGAAAATTGATATGTGAACATGAATCTTCATTAACATAGAATACTTGCATGCAACATTGGTCATAAGGGTGAATTACAAGGGCTCGCAGGCCTGCAACAAGGGCTTCAACAATACAACTAGCCAACCGACCTTATTATATACCCCGAAGGGTTTGTGCGAAAATATAATGTGTTTCAATCTTATCTTAAAAATATTGATCTAAAACTTATAACTAATCACTTATGTTCCTTTTCTACAATGAATTACAATGCTTATAAATATGCCTCTTGAGCTCCAAAATAGGTTTGCATCGACCACAGGGGTCACTAACCTGAAGAATGATCAGATATGAATGCCAGCCTCAAAATATGAAAAATTAGCTCCACACAAAATGAGTTAACTTGTGAATCTTCAAGATAGGTCCCAATGAACCCAATATGCTTGTATGATGTCCTATTAGGCTCCGCACAATCTAGAGTAGGTCCGTACAAAGAAATCTAGACTAGGTCAGCCCTAAATGCTTTGATAGGTAACATAGTGAAATTTTGAGAGCGATAACTTTTGGTAGGTAAATGTAAATGATATTAAATATAGATGTGTGATAGATGTCGATGTGTAGATGCTATATATCCTACTTTGAGAGCTAAGAAACAAATATGTGGTACAATATAGAATGAACTACTAAAACTACTACTGGATGCAATGCAAGAAGATAACCATTTTTGGGTGATACAGGATTGCTTTACAACTAGGGATGCTCCTACATTAGAAACCCGAGGTTGGAAGAAAAGTGAGTCCCTCACTTTCTAGGGCTAAGAGGAAAACCAAGATGGTCTACCTCAGCCTGGGAAATCCATGATGAATCCTCACTGGTTTTCCTTTCCACTTCATGAGATATTCGTTGTACTACTTTTTCCTAGTGCTTTTTCTAGTTCTGATGTCCAAAATCTTCTCGATCTCCTTCGGTTCCTAATGTGGTAACTAATCCTTAAAATCCACTTCATCACTACTACCACTTGATTTTCCTTCATTTAATTTGTAGATCTGCAACATTGAAAATAGGTGAAATACCCAATGTCTCTGATAACTCCACTTCATATGCATTTCCAAAATCAAACTTCCTAAGTATCTTACACAGTCCAAACTTCCTAATCTTCAACTTATTTTATGTACCAACTAGGAATCTCTCCTTCCTCAAATACACCATCACTTCATCTCCAATAGTAAATTCATTTTCTTTATCCTTATACTTATCATTTATGTCCTCCAAATTCTTCTAGACCTAATTATGCAATGTCTCCATGAAGTCTACAAACTCTTTTTCCTTTGCACCCCTTTTGTTTCCATACTGATGTCCCTTAACTCTGCAACTCCTCTAGGACTTACTCCAGTAACAATTTGAAATGGTGTATTCCTTGTACTCTAATTTACTAAATTATTGTATGCAAACTCTACATGTGGTAAAACTATGTCCCAACTTCCTACCTTATCTCCAAACACACATCTCAACAGGTTATCCAAACTTTTTTTCACTACCTTTATCTGTCCATTCATCTACGGGTGATATGTTGAACGAAACTTCAAATTCATCTTCATCTTCTTCCATAATGTCCTCCAAAAGTATCCAATGAATTTGGCGTCTCAGTCAAAAACAATACTCTTAGGTAATCCATGCAATGCCACAATCTCTTTGAAAAATAAGTTAGAAATATGCACAACATCATTAGCCTTCTTACAAGGAATAAAATGTGTCATTTTGGAAAATATTTCCACTACAACCATGATAGAATCATAACCTCTTTGTGTTCTTGGAAATCCCAATATGAAATCCATTCTTATATCTTCCCAAGGTCTCTCTGGTATTGTCAAAGGCTTGTACAATCTAGTATTCTGACTACTCCCTTTAGCAACTTGAAAAACTCTACAACTTTGAACATACTCCCTTACATCCTTATATATTTGCAATCAATAGAAATGTTCACTTACCAAATCTACTATATTATCCACTCCAAAATGTCCTGCTAATCCTCCACTATGCTTTTCCTTGATCAAATTCCCCCTCATCGAACTCTTTTGTATACAAAATTGATTTACTTTGAATAACATACCTTCTTGAATAAAGTAATCCAACCATCGGCTCTGGTCTTTCACTACTAGTTCCTTACATGCTCTCCATGCTTCCCCAAAATATGTATCATCTTCATACATATGTTTTAGTTCCTCAAATCCCAATACTCGCACTCTCATCTTTATTAGCAAATTCCTCCTCCTGCTTAATGCATCTGCAACTTTGTTTGACTTTCCACTCCTATGCTTCAACACAAATGTATAACTCTACAAGAACTCAACCCATCTCATATGTCTCTAATTAAGCTTCCCTTGACTATTCAAATACTACAAAGCTTGATGGTCTGTATACAACATGAACTCCTTAGGCAAAAAATAGTGTCTCCACTTCTTCAAGGCTTGAATTATGGTATAAAATTCATAATCATAAATTGAGTACCTTCTTCTGGCATCATTCAAATTCTCACTAAAATAAACTACAGGTCTTCCTTCTTGACTCAATACTACTCCAATTGCATTTCCACTCGCATTACAAACAACTTGAAATACTTTTCCAAAATCTGGTAGTGCTAAAATTGGTTGCTCTATCACCTTCTATTTCAATATATTAAAACTCTTTTATGCTTTGGACATCCACTTAAAATTATTCTGGTCTCCTCTCATTGCCTCTATCATGGGGTTACAAACACTACTAAAAATTCTAATGAAATTTTGATAGAAACTAGCTAATCCATGGAATGATCTTACTTCCCCAATGTTTACGGGTGTAGACCAATTTAAAATTTCTTTCACTTTCTTTGGATCCATTTTCAATCCTTCAACCAAAATACCAAATCCAAGTTTTATCAACTTTGTCTTCATGAAATTACACTTCTTGACATTAATCAACTTCTCTTCTCTCAACCTATGCAATACTTATCAGATGTGCAACAAATGTTCTTCTCTAGTCTTACTTAAAATCAGAATATCATCCAAGTAAACAATGAAAAATTTACCCAAGAAATTCTTTAATACATCATTAATAAATATCATGAAAGTGCTTGGTGCATTGGTTAGTCCAAAAGGCATCACTAACCACTCAAATAATCCCTCATTTGTCTTAAATATAGTCTTCCATTCATCTCCTTCTCTGATCTTGATCTGATGTTACCCACTTTTGAGATCAATCTTCATGAAATACTTTTCCCCACTCAAACAATCCATAATGTCATCCATCCTTGGCAATGGAAATCTATACTTGACAGTGATCTTATTGATTGCTCTTGAATCTATACACATCCTCCACTCTTTTTCTTTCTTTGGCTCTAGTATAGTAGGTACCACACATGGACTCAAACTGTCTCTGATCAATCCTTTCCTCAACAGAACTTGTATTTTCCAGTTCAATTATGCATTCTTTGTTGGTGTCATTCTATGTGTTGCTTTATTTGGAAAACTAGCTCCTAGTATAAGATATCTATGATGACTGATACTCCAGATTGGAGGCATTCCCTCTGGTACATTCTCTAACATGATATCTTCATACTCTATCAACAATTCTACAACTTTTTGTGGTAGATCCTCATTCTTTGCTATCTCTAGACTATTTCCTCTTTTTGGAATCAATGCAAAAAACATTCTCTCACACCTCAATCCATCAAGAAATTTCCTTCCATTTACCAAACATAGTCTGGTAGTGCCACAAGATTTTTTCTTCTCCTCTTCCTCCAAAGGTATTAGCTTGATTCTTTTTCCATTTGATGTCATAATATAAGTATTCCTTCTTCCATCATTAATTGTGTTCTTATCATATTTCCATGGTCTTCCTAACAGTAAATGGCATGCATCCATAGGCATAATATCACACAATACTTCATCCCTATACAATCTAATATGAAATTTCACCAAACATTTTTCATTCACCAATATCTTATGCTCATCTTGAATCCATTCTATCCTACAAGGGTTTGGATGTTTCAATCTCTTCAAATTTAGTTTTGTTACCATCTCCTCTAAAACTAGATTATCAGTACTACCACTATCAATGATAACTTTACATACCTTTCCTCCAGACTTGCATCTGTTCTTAGTAGACTTTTCCTTTGCAGTGGTTCTTTTGTTGCTTCCTCATGCATCAAATCTCTTCCCATCACCAATGATTTTCCTTTCTCAGGTTTTCCAACTGAATTAGTGGATCCAACATGTTCTTCCTCCACATATGCTTCTCTCCCTATATGCTCAGGTTTCTTTATGATTCTCCCTCGATGACTCTCAAATGCTCTATGTCCTTCACCTCCACAGTTAAAATGGGTTCCTTTGAATGGTCTATCTATTATTGCAGTGATAATTATGACCTCCTTTGTTACTGTGGTAGAAATTTCAATCTTCTCTCCTCTGTGGTATGATCTAACATCCTTTTCTTCACTCCAATAGGGTTTTGAATCTTTGTTTTGCTCCACATATGGTCTTCTTTCTCTGGACTAGGGTCCACTCTTCTAGAATCTTACTCTTGCACTTCTTTGCCTTTATTCAAACTTCTTGTTCATCTTTTCTTCTATTTTCAATGCAAACTAATATGCTTCTTCAACATATGTCATCATTACCAGGCTCAATTCTTCTTAAATATTTGTTCTCAGTCCATTGATATATCTAGAAACCCTCTCTTTACTTGCTTCACTATGACCGGTTCTGATTATCATCTTGTAGAATTATTCAGTGTACTCCTTCATAGATCTTTATTTTTGTCTTAGGTTATGTAATCTCTTCAACAGTTCAAGTTCATAGTTTGCTAGTATGAATTGGTTCTTCGGTTTTGTCACCATTCTATCCCATTTGACACTAGTAGAATTTGGCAAATAAATGACTACGTGACTAAAAAATTTAGTCATGACAACTAAAAATGACTAAATTCTAGTCATTTTTTGCAACACAGCTATAAATGACTAAATAATTAGTCGCACAAATAAAAATTAGAAAATATGATATTAAAGTGGGCAATTAAAAAAAATATGAACTTTTGGGAAATTATTGATGACAGTGGGTTGTATTGCACGTAGGGTTAGTAGCGAATTAAAAAATTGTTGGTGGGAGTGGGGAGTAGAGTAAAGTTTAGAATTTGGTAGAGGTTATCTACTCGCATAGGTGATAAAGCTAGTTTGGAGAGGACCTGGGGACTTCTGAAAAGGCGGGCAAGGAATTTAGAATTTGCTGCAACAAATTTGAAGTCGATGAGGCCCTCTGCAACGAATTCAAATTTGGGGACACCCTCTACAGTGAATTCAAAGGTAATTTGAAACCCTCATTACATTAATCAGTTATTATATGGCTCCTTGTGAAGTTCATGAATGGCTATAAATTTGAATGTGCCAAGTATGAGTGTTTGCGGGTCCTGCTTGAGCATCAATGCATAGATTATCTATATAAATCTTGTTTATTTATTTAGTTATTATTTTTTGTCTCATGTTGAACCTTACAACCATAAAAAAGGTAATCCCTATGTGTGATATTGTGATGAAACTAGTGTAAAGCTTTGTGTGTATAAAATGCAGTCATTAGGGTCCTCATTGTGTATACTCCAATTGTTCGAGGGTTTGAGATATTTCTGCAAAAGGGTGAAAAGTAGTTGTCCACTTCAAATGGAAATTCTAAAATCATATGTATGAATGAATGCCATATCAAAGTATTTTTATGTTGGGTCTGAACTTTGAATTTGGGTCAAGTTCCTCTTTGTGCTATTTTATTTTTGGGTTATTCTAGTTGAAATGTTGAAAGGGTGCTTGTAAAATTATTCATGGGGCCTAAAACTATAAATCAAAGCCATAAAGCAAACCTATTGTATTGTATTGGGACAAAAATAAATATACTTCCTTGTGTATTATGAGAGATGAGTTACATAAATAGGAGGGTATCTTCTCATAAGATATTGACTACCATGTAACAATTTGGATTTCTTGAGATTGTGAAAGAATTGGATGCTTTTATTCATTTTATAATCAATACAATGTACATCATAATTAGTTTGTTATTATTTGGTGTAACTTATAGTAGTTACATAGGAAACTGAGTACCAGAACCATACATGAAATTCTAATTTTAGCAAACTGATTTTCATTAGTTACCTCTAAACATTTTAGAGCATATGGGAATTAAACTTGTAACATGTATCCAAATTTCAATTCCTTTGATCACTTTTCCATTAAACCACAGGTTGATCATGTCCCTAGCCTAGACCTCAATGCTTGGGTAACATTGTGTGCAATCCTAATCTACTAATTGCATGGAATCCTATAAGATGGTCTCATATGGCTAGCAATGTAGATGATTATGATGATGTTATGTCACCTTAACTATCTTGTCACCTTAACTTGTAAGCTTGTCACCTAAACTTTGGTTATATGTATGGTGTAATTTATTAGTGAATGTAATAAAGATCTGAGTATAGGTGTGCTTATTCACTGTTGTTTTACTGATACATTTTTTAATGTAATCATCATTATTCTATTGGTACATTGTATACAAAACCTAAGATGTTCACTACTGATTTGAAGTGAATTTAAAGTTAGGTTCAATCATTCTTCTTAGTTTTCTTACTTTGGTTGAAATTAATTTTGTTTAGTCAAAATATAATTTCTTGTATGTCCTATACGTTTTTTAGAAGCTAGACTTTTCTAACTTCCTTAGAACTGATAGATATGAAAAGAAGCAAGCAAGGTCTAAAGGTATCAAATAATGCAACAAGATACCTATGAAAGTAAACAACTCTTTAAAATCCTGACAATAAATTGTAGTCATTTCTCTAATATTTGGATAGATTTAGTTTGTAATACAACTTCTAGCCTTGACATGCATTGAATATGCTTGTGTGAAGGAAACAATAATGAACATTTGTGATTTAATAATACATATGGATATCTTAACAATTAGGTCTTTCTGACACTGAAAATCCCCATACAGTTCGAAATATTTAACAAATCATCATATATGCTTAAATAAGATGTGTCTAGTGCCTTTAGATTCATAAAAATCCATTACTGAACCCTTGTGGGAGTAGTTGTTTAGTTATAAGGGCCCTTGATGGTATGGAAGGGTAGAAAATAAGATGTAATCATATATCGCTATACTGCAAAAGTCATAAAAGATGTGTGCATGATGGAAATGACAAGTCTCTTGAGTATAGAAGTATACCACTACCCCGCAACAAGCAGTGACTATATAAAATAAAAATTGTGGTATGGTGATATGATCTCAACTTAACCATCAAAGGTTAACCCGCTGTCCTACAATCAACAAACAATGACATTAAAATAGCATGCAATATGGAGGTGTTAAGTTATGTAACCTGCTATCCCGTGATCACCAATTTGTAAAGAAAAGGTAAGTGTGCAGTATGGTTGTATGAAGCTATATAACCCGCCACCCCACGATAAACATATTTCAAAATTAAAAGGGACTTGCAGTATGGCAGTATAAGGATGTATAACCCGATGTCCCATAGTGAACATACTACAACATGAAATAAGTGTGTGGTATGGTGGTATGAGAACCACAGCCTCACAGTAGAAAAGTGATAACATAACTAAAGCATTCAGTATAGCAAGATAGCCAAAATGAGTATATTACGCAACACCTCCATCTTGCAATGGTTAAGAGAAGTGACGGTGGTATTGCGGTATAGGTTGGAAAAAGAATTTATGTCAACTATGACAGTAATTATTTGATTATCATGAACCATTTGATCTTCTAAGATCAACGACATATATTCAAAATAAAAAAAGGTGTAGCTTATGAAATATTTTGAATGAAGTAGACAATAATGTTGAAATGACTAAGTTTGGAAGCAATTATATCTAGAATTCGACACCATTTTTTGCAATCATTTGCAAAAGGATCGTCATGGTAGGAGCTAAGGATTTTGAAGAAGAAAAGCTCTGCAACTATTATATCACCGGCTAAGTGCACAAACACTCTTCGTAAGCAATTCTAAAGCATTTGGTTGACTAGGATCTACAATTAAGGGCTTAGAAAATTCAAAAGGAAGTAAAAATTTTACACCATGCCACCGAAGAAGAGTGAACCTGTGAGTAAGAAGGAAGAAACCAAGGTGAAGAAAAGTCCTTTGTAACAATCCATACTAGACATTTTACCCGATTCAACAAATAAAGGATTTAAGAAGGCGTCTAGAGACATAGCTCACAGGTGTCAGGATGCAATCATTCCCATCTCTAGGTGGGATTTGTTTTGGTGTTTTTATGATAAAAGAGATGCCAAAATCCCAGTGTCAAACCCTTGGACTCTAGACCTAGCCAAGATAGTAGTCTTGAATGTCTTTATAGATGTTGAATTCATTAGATTATTGGCATGAAACTATCATCCAACCACCAAAACCATAAGGATGACAAATGGTTCACCACTGGTGGTATTAATCAAGTTTGTCATTGTACAATGTTTCAACTTGAATAAACAAGCCCTTGCTAAAATAGAGTTGTAGAAAAGTGAGGAGTACAATAGGTTGAGGAAAACTTATAGGAGTGATGAACTCCCTATGCACATGAGGAAGGGTGAAAATAATAGAAGAATAACTATCTCCTCTTCCCGCATTGAGCCATTTCCTGTAGAAGATTTTCAAATATATTTTAAGAGAACCTATTTTTCCTTGTGTCAAATTCTTGGAATGGATGCTCAAGGGAATATGCCAATTGGTCTAATGATGATGGCCATGAGGATACAAAACCCTGAGACAAATATTGAGTATGATTTTTCTTCCTTCATTGAGAGAGCATTGCATGAAGGATTTTTGCATGTAAGAGAAGATAAAGCCCCCATCACATTCAAATGTTACTCTTTGTTGTGTCACCTAATTCTCTATCAGAACAATGATAAATGGACTAGGAGAATGTGTTTGGGAATGGTTGATCAATAGGGTGATCAAATACCTATTCAAAATTGGTGTTATATATGGGGCAATAGATGCAAGAGGAGAAACTATATGATTTTTCATGATGATTTTGTAGTAAGAATTATTTCTATGCTTGGTCATGAATCACCAAGGTTGCATACACCAATACTATAACTGTTAATACCCTTGGCATTGAGGCAATAGCAAGGGCATACCCACAACATTGGTGATTGGTTATTTTTTCCATACGTTACAGTAATAAGAGTATATGGATGTCCCCAAGCCCCACATGTTGTGCCCAAGTTTTTTCCTCTCTGATTGGATTTCTTAGAGTTTATTGGGAAAATTTTATGGATGGAGAAGGAGGTCATGCATAAACATAAGAAAGGAAAATTCTTGCCTAACTTGACCGTATGTGAAGAATTGTTCGTTGGATCTGATACACTTAAGGAGTTGCAACATTATTTGAAAACAAGATATTCTTTGGAGTCTAGGGGTGAAAGGGTCTTTGACCCTAAAGGCCACATGAATTTTGTGAGGCAAAAAATCCTCACTAAGTCTAGGATCACCCATGATGTTGATTATGATGAATATGTGATAAGAAATTTATTGACTCTCCAAGAAGTATTTCAGAGGAGAAGAAAATGGGCGATATTAACAAAATTAGAGGAAGAAAAGAGAAAGACAAACATCGATTTTTTTGGGATTTTATATAGATGAAACATCATATCCCATCAAGAGGATCAACCTAATGATTGATAATTTTTAGAAATTATATGTTAAATCAAGAATAGAGTTGGAGAAGACTGCCAAATTGCCTACCAAAAGACCAAGTGGAGATGTAATCTCTGAGCCCCCTCCATACACTATGTCAATGCAATATGCTTCTCTAGATCACCTCCAGAGCAATCAGGGCCCAAGAGACAAAGGGTACAGGAGCCAAATCCCCTTGTATCATACGAGATAGGAAAAGAGGGTGGAGATACAAAGGAGGTGGCCAGTGTGCTAGGGCACTTAAACGATGATGTTGAAGTCGATCAACCACTCCAAAATCATGAAACTAAAGCACACAAGCTAAAGGAAAGGGTGGATATGTATGCACAGGGTGAGAAAGAGATGCAAGATGATGAAAGAATGATTGCAGTCCTCAAATTCATGGAGGATGATGAATTTATCAACACACCAAAATTCAAATACATCTGGATTAAAATGAAAATGAAAGAGTTTGAGGACAGAGTTGAGATAAACAAGATGGGTGCTAAGGAATCTCAACATGATCATATTATGGCCCAAACTTTCAATGAATTGAGGATAAATGATATTGACATTAGTCCACAAGAAGCTAGGAAAATGGTTTTGAAAAGCAATATCTTGCGTATACCTAGGATGGATTTGAAAAGGATGTTCTTGCTTGATTAGGTAAGAAATCAAGAAGACCCCATGTTAATGGTTGAGTTTGATTCAGAGGAAGGCATGAGTGGGACATGATATAATCCAAGAATTGAGACCTTAGCCTTTTGGGCTAAGCAAAAAAATATAGGGAAGCCAAAATTGTTGGAGATTGTGCAAGAAATAAGAGGGGGTGCAATGGTCAAGACCCTCAAAGATACCTTGGCCTTAGAAGCAGCTACCATGACTATGCATTTTGCTATGTTCACCTAAGCAGCTGTCAAGAATTTGAAGAATAAACTTGCAAAATATGAAAAAGCACAAACATATATGAATGATGAAGTGAATAGGTTGTTTATAGAGAATGTGAATCTAAAATAGCAAGTGAAAGGGGCAAGCCCTTCTCAAAGTACTGAAATGGTAATGTACCAGCCCTCAACCCAAAAGACTGATGTTGTTTCCACTGATCAAATAGAGGCTTGAAGCAAGTAATAGAAAGCTTAAAGAAGTGCAATGAGGAGACCAAAGTAAGGAAACAAATCTATGGTGCATTAGAAAAAGTCTTAGAGCACAAAATAAATATGGTGATAGGCAAGGCAAAAAATGTGCATGAATTTTATACTTCCCTATCCCAAGTAGTAAAACAAATGAAATACCATACTCTCATTTTGGATCCTTTGTTTAAGAAATGGAAACCCATCCATCATACATTGAGCACATTGTGCAAGGTATTACAAAGAAGTTTGGATGCACCTACAACTTTAAATTCCACAGAGAGGATGGTGAAACTAGTGATTGATGAGTTCTAGTATATGTCAGGGGAGAGCCACAAGATTACTACAAGAATAAAATCTTTCCATACAATCAAATAGTGGTTTGTTCCTAGGATGCTTGGAGAATATGATTAGTTAAAATATTTCACCATTTGGAAAAGTGAGTTCAAACGAGTAGTCCCAAATTGCATTGCTCTTTTACAACAAGATCATGATATAAATGTCCATATTTTTAATTTGATGTTGGACGAGATGATTGCACTGGAATTTGGATTCTCAAATTTCATTGCAGAGAATAGAGGATTGTTAGACAACAGATTGAGAAGTCACCTTGCCAACATATCAGAGATCCAGGAATATAAATGGCTTGATGACTATACAGTTTTCAAATGGGAGTAGACATATTTGGCTCCCCCAAAAGAATAGGCTTGGTCTCAGAAATTGTGAAGTACCGAGCATTGAAGATACTATGATGGAGAGAGGACCTTGCCAGATCAGAATGATCATGGGTACCTTACGATGACTAACGGACTTTGGTGCCTTGTGAGTGCTCTAGACTTCAACATTTGATGAGTTCTCTTCATTTCTTATCTTTCATTACTTTTATGTAACCACATGTAAATAACAATAATTAAGACCTTTTGATTTAGGTAACTGAAAAGACATTTTTTGAAATGAAACAGCTTGTCCCTCTCCTTATCTATCTATAAAATGGAAATCAAGAGCGAATCAAAAAATCATTAGTACTAGGATGATTTTTTGAAGAGAAAATACTTATGATACGTATTGTAAAATCATTTTGAAGCAGATCAATGGAGAAGAAGTTATAATTTAGTCGCTAAACTTTTGGTTTCAGTTGTTTGTTGATATTATTGAATACGATTGTGTGGTTGTCTCTAGTTTGATTTTTCTTTTTTTATTCTGATCAAGTGTATCAAGTATATTCTTGGTTTGTCAAGGCACATTTGTTGTTTCTGTGTGATTAATTTGACTGGTTTATGATGCAAGCAAGGTGGTTAAAACTCCCTATCCAACTCAAAATGACCCTATTCAAACAAGGAAACAACCTTTGTAGTTCAATTCACTCAACTTGACTCAACCACTCTCCTTAAGGATTGTAGCCCTCCAAATTCAACTTGTGGAGATATCTTTTAGAGAAGGCCGTACAGAGGCCAACTCAGCATCAATTGAGACTCACTTTAGAATCTAACAACACTTTCCAAAAGATCTGTTATGGTTTCTTTGAGAAAACCTTGCAAACCACTAGATTGCCCCTGTCCTAAAACCACCAATTAGCCCTCTTTGACAAAGGAGGTACCTCCAAATCATCAAATTTTGACCCAAAATCAATGAACGGTATTTAGTTGTGTATCAAAACAACAGATTTCACCATTGGTTCTTAGGTTTTGGGCCTCTAAACCACTGTTTCATGAAAACCTCACTCTACATGCAAAACACCAGGGGTTTATTGAAACTCACATATCCTAGGCTTGTTTGACTCAACAATTTCCTTCAACAAATCACTATGAACTTGCACAAACTCAATCCACTCTTACTTTAACAACACCAACAACTTTTTGACAAAACCCTTCTTTAACCCACCATTTTCATATGAAAAATACCTTGTTCAACCCTAGGGCATCACTCTAACTCTATCAACTTGCTTTTCTCTACTTTCAAAACATAGAATCACCTACCCTACTATTAGATAAGTCATTCCATTGAGAAATAGATAAGGACAGTAGGTGGAATGACTAATATCCCATTTTTACACCAATCAAACCCTTAACTCTGTATTTATAGGGCTGCTTCAGAAAAGTAAAGAGATCTTCAACAAATTTCAATGAAAGACTCAAACTGGATTGACTTGAGAGTTAAGACATACCACCATGTAATACAAATGAATTCAAAGCATATTCAAGTTTGTACGGGCCGTACAAAATAAGCAAAGTTTAGAAAACATAGAAATTGCATAAAAATGGATGTTGTATTATATGAAATCTTCCAAACTACCAACAACCTATTCGAGCCTTCTTGGAGGCCTTTTATACTTAGTACATTCAAAAACCAACCAACCAAAGACCTTAACTGACTTTTTAAATATCATGACTCTTCATATTCCCCCAAAGTTGCATTCTTGACAAATTTTGCACTTAGAACATTTGCAACTTTTGTTAATTTGACACCTAAGACTCAAAACCAACCAAATACATTATAAATGGTCTTTTAGACCTTATTTGACCCTAAAACATGACCCTACTCAATATAATTAACATTTCACTCACCTTAACCTCTTTTGTCAATCTTGACAATTCCTCAACATGATTTTGCAACATCTACAACATAGACTCAAAAAACTCAAGGGTGATCAATTACAAAAAGTATGGTCTCATTAGACCTTATTAAGACTCAAAACACAAAAAATCATAAAGCTTACTCAATAACAACCTTTCTTGATCATTGTTGACCAAAGGTGCTCCTGCACCAATTTCTAAAAGAAAAAGCCCATTAGATGTCCAAAATTTGAGATTCAAACTCATATTCCATTGATTCTCTACTGATTCAAGTTGTTGATTTATAGATTATTGTTTATTTGGACTTCAGGAAATGAAGAAAAAGACTTTAAGGCACAAATTAGATGATAGTGATCATAATGCTGAAATTTTAGCAACACATTATGAGCGCTTTCGTAGAGAAAAAGTGGCCAAGAATAATGAATATTTATCGCTTCTTTGTTTGATAAACAGGCAAGTTGTAAATCCACTAAGTAGTATATTATTTTTTTAATAGTGTTTAATGAAATTTTATTGGCAAGAGATTTATGTATATAAGACAAATATGATTTTTTTGTTTTATAGGCAAGAAAATGCAGAGAAAAAACAAAAGGAAAGAAAAGATACAGTGTTGCCAATTTGTGTAAGCCAACACATTTGTGATTCAAAAAATGTAGTTGGTGAAAAGAATAGTTGTGATGATGTGTAGCCTGATATAGCACATGGTGATGTGCAATATCATGATGATCTCTTAGTACAAATTCTAAGAGACATTATTGTAAAACATGAGAGCAATGGAATAGTAAGTCTGTAGATGATTTATTCAAGATTAAAGGATGTGTTTGAAGTGAAATATGCAGAGACCGGTATTGATCTACCTACTCATGCTACACCTGATGTGGCCAAGGAGCATGAAGTTTCGGTTAATGAAATTCATGAAGAGAGACCACTTGCATCTGGTGTGCCTCAGAGTGCACCTGTTGCATCTATAACTTTTGATGGAACTAGTGGATCAGCCAGAAATATTGGTAGTGGTTTAATAGAAAATGTGTCTCCTTTTTTCAAAAGACAAAGATTGAGTCAATATTTGTATAGATCTACAAAGAGGAATGCAAAAGAAAGAAAATTAGAAGGAAAGAAGTCATTCTTGGTTGAGGTATAGAGAGATGGTGAGCCCATTGGGCCAAATGCTACAAGGTGGGCCTTCGAGTTGGGTGTAATATGTAGGGCCCATTTGGATATTTTCAAATCAAATTAATTTGTAGAGAAAGATCCACGAAGTGTGGAAAATGTTATACAAAAAATGAAAAATGGTTTTGAGACTACTGGTGGACAAATCTCTAGAAAATATTACGAGCAAAAGATGGGACTATTGATAAACAATTTTAGATACAATTGTAGAAAAATATCATGGAGGGAAAAGAGAGGTTAGACTCCACTCTATCTCCCAAATAGTGGGAGGCATTGAAAGAAAGTACGCATTTCGAAGAATATTTGACAAAGAGTAATAGAGGCAAGAGACCAAGAGATAATGTGACGGTTGGATATACATTTGGTCGAGGTAGGTTGCAGGCCAAAATGGACAAATTTGGAGTAAGTGTATGGTTTTTTGGTTCAATTTACATTGTGTTATTTATTTCAATTTTTTATTGAAGTGACTATATGTTGAAATTGACACTATATTTTAGGTGGAAAACAGTAATAGTGAAGTAGGTGCAAAAGATATTGTCAATTATATGGCATCTAGAACATAGTAAATCTAAGAGTATGATGAAGTGGAAATCTAGTTCGTCAATAGAGATTTCATAGCCATCTGTTAGATGCCTAGTAAGAGCCTCTCTAGATCATGTCAACTCAAATGAAGGGTACCAACATGTAATGATTTGCATATATAGTCCCACTGAGAAAGTTTCACAGTTGGTTGCCTCTGTTAAGCCTATAGTTTTTGCATGGAATGAGCATAATTCCACGAATTCAGATGAGGTAAGAGGCTCTATTGATCTCATTTCTTCTTGTTTGTATTTTTTGTATACAAATGCATCTTAATATGTAGATTTAAATATGATCATAGGAGAATCCAACCCAGTTTCTTTATTGTTGGAGTGATCCAAAAAATGTTCTTTTGGACAAATTTATAGCTTGCATTCTTTACTTGACTATTGAATAATTTGTATATTTTTTTGCATGATGGTTAAACCACATGCGGAGCAATTTTATCAAAGAAAAACGAAAACAAAAATTCCTTGATGTCAACAGAGTTGTCAATATTGATAGTGATCATGATGAACATGACAAGAATGTGCAGTACAATCATAGTTTTGTTGAAGTTGAGGTAATATAATAGTTGTTATCAGTTATCTGTCCCAATTTTTTTGTCATTCTTCATGCTTAAAATGTTCTTTTGGACAAAAAATTATAGTTTTTGCATTCTTTAAGTTGTAAGTTAATCTATCCCAATGTTTTTTCATTCTTCTTTTGGAAAATTTTTTATAGCTTTTGCATTCTTTAAGTTGTAAGTTAATTTGTCCCTATGTTTTGTCATTCTTCATGTTAAAATGTTCTTTTGGAAATTTTTTTATAGATTTTGCATTCTTTACTTGACTTATATTAATTTTTGCATGATGATTAAACCACATGTAGAGCAATTATATGAAAGCAAAATGAAAAGAAAAAGGTTGTGTTGATAGAGCTCTCTGCAAAGTTGCACAACTTCATGTCAATGTTGATAGTGATTATGCTGCACTTGACGAGAATGTGCATGATATTCATAGTAGTAGTGGTGTTGAACTTGAGGTGAGTGCTATGAAACCACATGCAAGTAAGTACTATTCAAGTAAGTAATGGTTGTTTTATTATGTAAATAAGAGTAATCATTAACTATGTGATAGAAGCTGGTTAAAATAGTAGTGAAGTGTAATTATCTAGTATACATAGATTATGGAAAAAAGGAAGAACATATAACTTACATATGGACACCTTCTGTATCTAACATCCATTTTGTATCAAATAGCGGGAAGTTGATTTTTTTTTAATATGTTAGGTGCATGGTTTCAGGTTTCCAATCGTCATTTTCTAGTTTCTTATAAATATTTATCAAATGTTTATTTGTGTGTTATCGAATGTTTTATATCTCAATATAATGTGTATTTTTTTTTGTTTTTGCATAAATGTATTTATAAACTCCAAGGGGATAAAGTTGTGGTGTTGGATCTATTTGATGGTGCTTTTGTGGCCATTGGGAAAATTCACTCACTATCTATTATGCACTGAGTCGAATTCAACGGAACAAGTAACATACTCCTTGCTTATGAAGACAAAATAGATGGAGTTGTCCATCTGAAAGAGAAAGAAGGAACCTTCACACAGTGGCCACTAAAATATTTGCAAAAAATGACATAGTTGATATTTATCATGTATTGGTTGTTAGAAAGCTTGGCCCACTTCTTTATGTAGTAGTTTAAATGTGTTGTTCAGGGATCTTTATCATGGTGTATTTGCAAGAGTTGGAAACTCTTAGACTTTGACATTTTTTATTATATATATATATGAACATTTTACAGTTCATAAAAATTGTATTATATTATTTATTGCAGATTACCTTTTTTTATCATGATGTTGAATCAATATTTTAATTCTAGCATGTTGTAGCTTGTTTGTATATGTAACATTTTTATTTGCTTTTATGTTTTAATTCAGTTTTAATAATATGTTTATTTCTACATTATACAATTTATGGTATTTAATAATTGTTCATATCATATAATTTGGTACATACTATCAACGATTATTTTGTTGGTCAGTATTATTTAGAATATTGTTTAGATATTTTGTAGCCAAAATAAACATAGGTAAAACTTTTTATGTTGATGTATAATCATTTGTCAATATAACTTAATGTCTTTGTGTTTCATATGTAAATCTATATGCAGTGTAACATTATCCATGAAGCAACATCCTTTTTGTTGGATGTTTTGAAGAAAATGGAATTTCTAGTCACTATGATCATCCTTGTATTGCACAATTTTGAGAGAAAGCTAGTTTATATATGTGTGCACGCTTCAGGTAGGTGATTCATTGGGATGCATTTAGGCTTTAACTTAGATCTGATGTCGAGTATGAAGAATTGTCTATGTTAATTGTTGTAGGAATCTTTAAATTTGCTACATATTTCCTTATGTCAAATGGTTTCTTAGGAAATATTTTGCTCATCCTTAATATTGTAAATTTTGGGTACAACACTATACATAGTTTCCTGATATTAAACGTGTCATTGTCAACACCCATGCTATCGAGCCACAGGTCTGTGAAACATGATGTGCTCTTGAAATTAAATAGAAACTACCAATTCCCTTACTGATTACAGTATTTCTCAAGCCCTTGTTGACTTCTTTGGGACCCTTTCTAGAGAGTACTGGGCATTGGAGTGCATGAAAGATCGCCTTCTTGTCAACCTAAGGGGAAATCTCCAAATAATTGTCTAGGTAAAAATTGTGCACCTTTTATTTATTTTAAATTAATAATGTTGGCTCTAGATGACATTGACAATTGCTCTCTTATTTTTAATGTTAACTTATTTCATGTCACGTAGGCTGCCAAGGAATATTCTAAACAATTGGGTGTAGATTCATGCATCAAGTTGTTTGAATAGTTCAAGTCTTATGAAGGGCTATATTTCTTCTTGCATGCATATTTGAGCTCCAAGTGATTTGAGTTTAGATTGTCACTTGTATTATTTTGTCACTAATATTCATTGATCTATTTGAGGAGGTAATTTTGTAGTAGCTTGACAACCTTGTACTTATATGGTAAACTGTATTTTCAATGTCATTTGTAGTGAGGATCCTGACATTCACTTCAAATACATTGAAGCATTAGCCGAAACTGGAAAAATCAAGGAGGTGGAATGTGCAACTAGAGAGTCAAACTTATATGATGCTGAAAATACAAAGAACTTTCTCATGGAAGCAAGACTTCCAAATGCTCATCCATTGATAAATGTTTGTGATCGGTTTGGATTTGTACCAGATCTTCTAGATGCTTCATTTTTCAAGTAGTTCTTTCATTTTTTGGAGTTGTATAAGAAAAAAATAGAGCATTGTAACTCAGTTTTCTTAGTCACAACACTGAGAAACACACATTGTAACACATTTTTCAAAGCAAAGACACATATTTAAGTCTTGTATCTGCTGTAAGAATACCTTTTCTCAATAAAATTTAATATTTTTCCTTCTTAATAGCTATTTCATTATGTGCAAATGAATGATTGATTATGTTTTTTTGTGTTTTTTGTTCAAACCTCAAAAAAATTGTCTCATTTCCAACACTTTTAGGTAGAAATCACTAAACAAAAACAATTAAATAAACTACCAATTGACAAAAATCAATGAATAAATATAACTAAACATATGCCTAAATATACTACTAATTGACAAAAATCAGTGAATAAATATGACTAAATCAATGACTAAAAATATACTACCAAATTGATCAATCAAAAGAACCAATAAATGACTAAAAATGGTTTAGTCATAAATTTGGTTGCATTATAAATGACCAGAAATAAACTACTAATGGTAACATGACCAAGCTCAGTGAATAAATATGACTAAACATATGACTAAATCAATGACTAAATTAATGAATAAATATAATGCCAAACTGATCAATCAAAACAACCAAATAAATGACTAAAACTGGTTTAATCATAAATTTGGTTATGTTATAAATGACTGGCAATAAGCTACTATTGGTCACGTGACCAAGTTTAGTCATTTATATGCAATTTTTAGTCATTTATTTCTATTTTTTTACTAGTGTGATGATTCTTTCCTTGCCTCTCTTGTTTCTATCCAATTGAAATTATTTCCACCATAATGCAGCATGACCTTTTAATTTTTTTTCACAAATCTGACTCTTTTCGGATCTTCAATTTCTTCATATTTGAAATATTTCTCCATCTCATTTATCCAATCAATCAATTCTTTGGGATTCAAATTTCCCACGTAATTTTGGATTTCAACTCTAGGTCACTTTCCAATCTTCGATATTGCTTTCAACATCTTCACTTGATCTAATTCATCTTCTTCTTTATCTAGGTTTTCTACAATTTGATTTTTATGTTCTGCTACATCACCACTTTCATCATTTTGCCTAGGGTTTAGACCTTGCCTTCGATCTTCTTCAACAACATCCAACCTAACTCACATCTCACGCATCATTTTTATCATTTCATCCATTCTTCTAGTAACATTCACCATAGCAGGCACTCTCCTTGGTGACATATCTCCCCTCGAATTGGTAGAACTGCCACAATTCGATGATTTGGATACAAGGGTTTCAACTGCCTCACAATCGGTGATCAGTTGAAAAAAAATGCAGTTTTCCTCAGTTCAATGATCTATTTACCTCAAGGAATTTCTTTAGCAATCAAAAAATTACTTTGATACCACTTGGTGCAGTCATGGTAGGAGGGACCTACAAGGAACTTCCCGAACCATGCAGCGATGAGTCACACAACAAAAAAAAAACACAAGAAAATTGATATGCGAACATAAATCTTCGTTAACATGGAATGCTTACATGCAACGTTGGCCACAAGGAAAAATTACAAGGGCTCACAGGATTTCCACAAGGGCTTCAACAATACAACTGGCCAACTGACCTTATTCTATACCCTGAAGGGTTTGTGCAAAAATATAATGTGTTTAAATCTTATCCTAAAACTACTGATCTAAAACTTACAACTGATCACTTATGTTCCTTTTTCTACAATGAATTATAATTCTTATAAATATGTACATCAGCCACAAGGGTCACTAACCTAAAGAATGATCAGATATGAATGTCAGCCTCAAAATATGAAGAATTATCTCCACGTGAAATGAGTTAACTTGTGAATCTTCAAGATAGGTCCCAACGAACCAAAGATGCTTGTTTGATGTCCCATAAGGCTCCACATGATCTAGAGTAGGTCCACATGAAGAAATATGGACCAAGTTGGCCCCAAATGGTCTAACAGGTAGCATAGTGAAATTTTGAGAGTGATAACTCCTGGTAGGTAAATGAAAATGATGTTAAATCTATCTATATGTGATAGATGTCAATGTGAAGATGCTATATACTGGTTCATGAGCTGAGAAATAATGATGTGGTATAATGCAGAATGAACTACTGAAACTACTACTGGATGCAATGCAAGAAGAGAACTATTTTTGGTTGATACAAGATTTCTTTACAACCAAAGATTCTCCTGCATCATAAGTCCCATCTTTGGCTCCTCCAAATACTCATCTCATTCCATATCAATGGAGTTCTTGCCTGCACCAACTGCTTCTTCAAGTTTTTCCTTCTCTTTCTATTGCATCTCCTTCCAAAATCTTTCTACATTCTCCATCTTAGGCGGCTCCAAAAGATGAAGAGGAGTGGGCAAAGCGGAAATGAGTTGAGACATGAGGAGCTTTGCCTCAGGAGATAGCAAAGTTTTAGATAATCCTTGGGGGAAATATTGAAGGTATGCCATGAATAAGGTAAAGTGGTTGGTAAAGGCTGAATAGAGGAAACAATAGGTGTACGGTCAAAAAGGTAGGCTAGGAGGGTGGAAGTGAGGAGGAGGATGGATAGGATGATGTGGATGAGGATGACTCAACTACAATCACCGAAGTCATTGGGGTGGTAGATGAAAGGTGGACAGAGATTTCCACAACATGTAGAGAAGATATAGGAGGTGGAAGCTGAGCAGAAGTTGATGGAAGAGGTGCAGTGGATGGTGGTAGTGAATTTGTATGAGTTGGTGATTATGTCTGAACATTCTCTTCGAGAGGAGAAGGCTCTTCCTTGATTGTTTGCAAAATAAAAGTTCTGAATTTCTTAGCCTTCTTCGAGGGCCTTCGTCCCTCCACAACCTTCCTCTCATAAACTCAAGGCTTCTCAGTGGGCTTCCTCTCCAATGTGTCCTTCCTTTTGTGAGAACGAGGAGGGGGAGAAGTTGCCTTTTTTCTTGATGAACTTGTTTCAGCTTCATCTTTTGTTTTACCTCCTTCATCACTCTCGAGGGCCTTCGCCTGTTCCCATTCTCCAAATGCAAGCTCAACTCCCTATTGCTCCAATTGATAAATTTGATCATCCAACCACTGCTTCTTCTTTTGTAACATCGGACGAGTGATCACATCAATGTCATTTTCTTCTTCTTTTGTCTAGTTGATCAATGACAATGGGGCCTTAGCTATCTTTCTGAAGGTAGCCTCATCCAATCTATTCTCATCATCCTTCACTTGGTCCGACACTATGTAAATGTCAAGGGTTCTAACAAGTTCTAATGGAATTCTCATCTAGAGTCTCTTTCATACTTCTTGATCATTCTCACAATTTTCCTAGAAGTCCTCCAAGTGTAGCTTATATGCATGTTGCCTCCTGACTTGCTTCTTTAATTTTCCCAAAGGATCAACATTTCCTCTTGAAATATGAAATACGAGCCCATATTCCTACATTTCCTTATCAAAATTATCTGCATAAATGGATCTTGGACATGAATACACCCCTCTTCCAAGTGTCATGGGGTAAGGTACCCCATCTCTATGTTTGGACTGCAACAATTGATGGGAAGTCCATGGTTATTGTGTCAGCTATAAGATGACCATCTTATCAGCTGGATATCTTGGGAGTCTGTATAGAGTTCCCAAAAAGACTTCAATCATGAAATATGTAAACTTGGGAAACTAGATGAACCAGTAACCAAGGTTCTTCACCATATCCTTGGCGGAGTATGACATTCTATTTCTAAATTCTCTTGACAATGATTTAAGAATGTGCATAATAAAGGCATCATTTTTCTGCTTGTAATTTTTCTTGAAATTCCTATACTGAAGCTATAGGTAGCATTCACAAACGATGTTCTAATCTGACCCTGTCCCCATATTTCCTTTACATGTCAAACCCCTATATGGAAAATTTGTTGCCAATATTTACATGACATAAGAGGTCATATAAAACTTTGAGGTCTTCTTCAATGGAGAAAATTGTTCGCGGATGTTATCACTTATCATTTTGTCCCATTAAAACTTGATATCACCCCTTAAAATCTCCTCAATAAAGTACCACATCCATTCTTCAAATATATTGGACATAGGCAACCTAGAGATTCTACTCAAAATTGTGACCAGATCATTTACCTCTTCCACAAAGTCACTTTTGTAAAGCTTCTTGGGAAGCTTTCCCGCACTTGGACGAGGAGTTTGCATCCATTTCTTGTTTATTACTTGAGCACAATTTAGAGGATTTTCCTTCCACATGTTGAGTACATACTCCCTATCATTCACCTCCATTTCTCCAAAAGAAGGGATCCCAAAGGTTTGAGAAATTGATGGAAGTGATAGATTAGCCACCACCCATCCTTAAGAAGTTATGATTTTTCAGGAATTTTTATGTTAGTACTCCATGCAACTGTGGATGAGCTCAGGGCTAACCAAATATTGCGGGAACCCTATTGCGTGTGCAATGCCACTTTTCCTAATCTTATGTGCCATATCATTCTTCGATTTGATCAACACACATTCTCTAAATTCGTCAATATTGATATGCCTCGTGTTAGTATCTAAAAGATTGTCCCAAGCTGAAGCAATTTTGGAGGTGACCTCCACGCCATGAAACTTGTACTTTATCTTTTCCTTTTCTTTGTCGATCTTTATTGTTCTCTCACTTTTCCCTACTTTCTTAGTTTTTTCCATAAAACCTACAAAAGTGGCACATAATCAATTGAATTAATTAAGCAAAAAGATAATACATTAGTACAATTGAAATAATATCATTGAGGTCCAAAAATCATCATAAATATATCAAATACTAGAAAGGATTCATTAAATTTGGCATCCTGGAACAATTTCTAGCAATTTGCAGGTTTTGAGGTCTTGTGGGCTAGGATTTGCGGGTGCCATAGGGTTGCGGGGATGAGAGATGCAGATGCCATCAGAAATGACACCAGCGAAATGGTGCCCCACAAAAAAAATCCCACACTGAATTATCTATAATGACAACACTTAGAAATGTTGATGTTCATGCAATTTGGCACATGGAAAAAGGCTTATGGAAAGTCATTCAAGTCATGACACTTAGCAAATTTATCGATTTGGCTTATGTGGAAAAAACCAATGTGGAAGTTGTTCTAGCGAAAGCTAGTATTGGGTATGCCACAAAATAGTGTGAGCAACATGTCTTTCCATAAATGACCTCCCACACACGTTTTTCCACAACCAAGGAAAAACTTAGTAATTTTAAGATTAACTTCATTTAAAACACATGGGCGAATAAAAGGTCCAAATCATGCAGCCTAGATTCATTTCTAACCCCTATTGGAAGATGCGGAAATTCCACATGCAAAATCCAAGAATGCGGAAGCCAAGTGGGTTTATGCCACAAAAATGGCTTGATGTGAATGGCTTCATGCATCCAACTTCTTGCATAAATTTTTTTGCATAACTTTCAGGACTTAGTCATTTTAGGTTATATATTTTCAACACATGCAAAAATGTGGGGTTTGAATCTTGCATACACTAATGGTTTGAGTGAAATTATGTGGAAAAAAATGAGTTAGAGGCCATCAGTGATAGCGCCAAAATTTTGGCACAATCACAATGGCACTTTGCATAGGTTTTCCTACATATGCGGGTCTGATCGTTGTAGGAGGCAAAAGCCTCAGAGCCAAATTTTGGCATGACAGTAGTGGAGTCCTACATGGAGACTTCCACACAAGGGTTTGAGTTCAAGTTTTAAAATATTAACAGTTTCATAATAAAAAACCCTTGCCTACAAATGAATTTGGCAACTAAAATTATTCAAGAAATAGCAGAGCGATCAAACCTGAGAAATGATGCAAAGGGAGGACTTTGTGATGTGAAGATCCAACCTCAGACACTCCAAAATCAACAACAAAACAAAAAAAGTGATTTCAACTAAAATTTCCATGTGTGCAAGGTGAAAATGACTTCACCGAGCCTCTATTTATAGACCCAACATCATTAATTGTGAGTTGATTTCTTGGACTGTGTGCAAACCCTAGTTTGTAGAAACTCACAAGGTGAAAGGAAAACAACTACGAAGATGACAAGTGTGGGTGCTGAGGTAATGCAGGGATGATGGATGTGGGTACTAGTGACCCTAGCGCCAACTTAACCAAATTGTGCATACGACTTCCCGCACTTAAATGAGAATTCCCATAAATGGCTAGAAAGACTCTAACATCTGCCTAATGGCTTCCCATAAATGGAAACTTTCATGAAAACTTCTGCAAAAGGATACTTAGGAAAATTTTCAAATTTTTCAAGAGGCATCAAAATTTCAAAGGCAAAAATGGGCCAAAGGCCAAAAGTAAAGGCAAAGGAAAACAAACGAGCAGGGATGAAGCCAACACAAAAAGAAAAAAGGGAAAAGAGGGGGGTCCCTGCTTTTAGTAGGGTGTGTATGTAAAATGCACAACACTAAGTAAACTTAACATGTGAATATGTCCCCCAAGTCCCTAGTAATTAACTAGGTACAAGACATTTATTCACACCAATACCTCCCCTTAAGTGCAACTTAGGGAGTAGATTATTATGCAAATGGATACAAGACAGTATGGCCAATATGCAATACTCAAGATTACAATGGTATTGGATTAGAATCCAATGGAATTGAATTACAAATGAGAACCCCTTGGTTATATAGCCAAGGTGACATATGACTAGACAAGATCATGACAAGAGTATTAATCCTATGACATGAGACAACTAACTTGACATAAAACTCAAAAAGATAAGATCTAGACATGACAACTAAGTCTTATAGAAATAATAAATTCACCAAGAAAGAAGAGTACCTTAAGACTTCTTGAGTTCAAAAATATCTTAGCTAATAATTCAAAGTATGAGCTATGACTTTTGTAAAGTTGAAAAGGAAGACCTGATATTTTTTATGGTCTTTATTTTGTGGAGAGTTAAAAATTGTGCACACTCCTATCATCATCCATTCAAAAAAATGAAAGTTGGCATAGAACACACATCCCACATGTTTGGCTAGAAATAATCTATAGAAATAGGCTCCTTACTAAGAAACTTGATTTGATTAGTCATGGTGTCCTAAGTCTCATTCAAATTGTTAAAATTGTAGTGGAATGCCCCCATCATATTTGGAAGTTGTAACGCTGTTGTAATGTTATCAACACTAATTACTACTTGTGTAATTTTTCCTTGGATGAGTCTTTCCTTGTGCTCATAAAATTTTAAGTATTCTTGCACTAGTTCTAGGCTAGGGTTAACTTGGAAAACTGTATACTAGGCTAGAGAAGAACTCCAAACCTTGACCCCAAAATTTTAGTTCTCTCCTAGTTGGAACTACTCAATATTTGTGCATGTGATCCCTCTTATATATTCTTCATGGGCTTTAATAGCATAGGGTCAAAACTACTACTCGTTATATTGAAGACAAGGAAATGGTTGGAGAACTTACCTTTTCTTATTGTCTCGACATCTCCAAGGAGTGGAAGGAGCTTTTACCTATGTTAACACCAAGGAATATAACTTATTGTTCCTAAATTCAACAAGAAGATCATATCATTGATAGGGTTAGGTATCCCTCTTTCTCAAATGCATGATTTCTTTCACACATAGCTTAGTTCCCTTTTAACTAGATAAAATCACATAAATCAGATAAATATTAAAGGTAGAGAATACATTAGTACTAAATTTTGAATTTGCAATAACATTCCATTGAACTAGTCAACTCCTATTTAATATTTGTTGCATGAGAAAAGTCGTTCCATTGTTGATACATCATTGCAAGTTGGTGAGATCATACTTTTGGCTTTATTTCCCTTGCTTGTGTGGTGTGTGGTCTTTTAAAACCTCCAAACATTATTTTTTTATTTTTTTGGATATATGCAATCCTTGTGAAAAGATTCACTAGAAGGGAAATATTTTTATATCATCAATTACACTCTCATGGAACATTTTTAGCATGATTTCCCATTTTGTAAATGATGATATCCATTTAACGCCCTCTTAATTGGGTAGTTACTATTTTTCAAAGGATCTTGGTAAATTTGGAAATTTGGAGCATTAAAAATAACAAGATACACAAGTATATGGTTGGTGAGAATAGAACCTAGAACTCTGCAAATTGCACTTGTAGTTGTAGTGACTTTGTGTGTTCTAATTGTAAGCACTCTTGTACTTATTCTCTTTATTTTATAGATTTTAATTTTTGGTGGGAAAATTTAAATTATGCAACAATGACAACTTGGTTGAAAGGCCCTGAAAAGAAACAACAAAAATAATTCCAAAGAAGTGCACACATGAATACGAAAGATATAATACATATGTATATTGAAATATGATTAGAGCACTATTCATGGTGCTTAAGATAAATATTGTTGATAGGGATATCCAAATCCTCACCCACTTAATTCATAAGCTTGAAAGAATTATATACTGTTATAGAGAAGAAAATGGGATTGTAGATGCACTTGAAAATAGGGCAATTGATGCTGCTATTTCTTATATGGAATACTTTGAACAAGATTTTAAATGTTTTGTGTAAGATAGTATCCTCTACTTTTTCTCCCTCGTGTTTCTTTGTGGTCTTCCTTGCCCTTGTTATTTCAAGGGTATTTCTTTTATATAATGGGCTTTCCTCTTCAAACAATATCTTTGTTAAAAGTGGCTTCAAGGAAAAATCAGGATAAAATAATTTTGTGAGGCTTTTTCTCTGATATGGACTTGAATAAGGTCTCACTGTTAAAGCAGGGTTTGAGTACAACAAAATCTGAAATGGTGGTAGGTAGTTTTCACTTTTTTTAGTGATCCTTGGTATTTTTTTGTTTTGGTGTGGCCCTCAGTTCTCTCATCTAATATGAATTGTTCCAAGATGGTTGCTGACTCATATGGATGTCTTTATCCTTCGTGGCTTTTGAAGGTCCTATATGTCAATCTTGATGTATTTAAATTGGATAGATGTATTATCATGGGATGGCCTGCTTCCATTAGCTCTACATGTCAATGGGACAAGTTACATCTGTTTGTTACTGTAGACATTGAGAAATGCCCTGAATGATATCATACACTCGAAACAGGTATACTAACATCATTTCCTCTTTAAACCCATCCTCTTTTCACTTAATAAATTAAATTATCCTAGCTATTTAATTAATTTCCTCATTTTCGTCTATTAACCTAATTCATCAAATCGGGTTAATTCACCCCCTTTCACGCTAACATTTTATCTCATTAAATTAAATAGATCAAAATATTTAATTTAATTCCCTAAATCTTCTAATTTAATTAAATAACCCTAAGTTATTTAATTAAATGTCATTTCATCTCTCCTCCATTCATTAAATCATTTAATTTAATGAATATCACTTTAATTCTTCAAACCCCTAATTGTATGATTAAACCTTGTTTAATTAGAAATTAAACTAATTTTCCTCCCAAAGGGGAATATTCTCATGGAATATTCCTTCTCTTTTTTGCACATTTAAAAATTTATTTTAATTTGCAAAATATCTTTTATCCTCATCCATGAGAATATTCCAAAGAATATTCTCTCTTCTCCAATCATCTCACTTGGCTTCTTGAGCAAGCTAAAATTTTAACCTCTTGAGAAAGTCACATTGTGACCTGTGTGTGCAGGTCAAAAGTGTGTTTGTTTAGAACAAATGTGAGCCCTTGATTAATTCTCATCTTGCACTCTCATCCGTTGATGAGAATCCATGAGCCATGCCTCCTATTTCCTCCATTCTTGACCATTGATTAATCTTTTTTTATCTCAACCCTTCATTTCTCATTTGCTCTCCTATAAATAGAACACTATTTAGAGACAAATGGATCCATCTTTCAATTGCAAACTTATGTTGTTGAATTCACTTGCATTCACACTCTCAATTTACTCACTTTTATCTAATTTTAGTTCATTTTTAGTTGCATAATAGCTTAATACATCCATTAATGGCTTCCATGCATCCATCTTAGCTTGTTTATAAATTAGGTTTTCCATCTTTTAGCTTAGAATTAGCTTAGATTAGCTTAGAAATTGCATAATTAGATCAATTTTAGCATAAAATCATGTTAATTTAGCTTGCAACATGTTCAATTTAGCATAAATCATGTTTTCATCCATTTATTACAATGGTTTCATCAATTCTCTTCAATAGAATCAATTGAAACAAGCTCACTGATCACAAGATTAGGAAAGGGTCATCGTTTCACATCAACACAACACCAATTCCAAAATGGGATAAGTTTCAAATGGGTTAGAGTAGACATTTAACTGTTTTTGTAGTTTGCAATTTTTAGTTTCAATAAATGCTTAGTTTAACTTTCAATTTGAATTATCTTGTTTGAGATTGAGGTTTAGTGGCTAAATTATGCTTCGATTCATCATGGATCAAGCATAATCGACCTACACTAACAATCCTCGGTCCACATTCTGGTGCTAGAAGGAGGGAAAACCAATAATTTAACCAATTTTTATCTCAAATTCTGTTTGTTTTCCTTTTTGCAGGAAACAATGGCGCCCAAATCAATTACAATGACACACTTTACAGAGCATCGCCATATAGTGACGCTATACCAAGTTGAAATTGTGATGCCGATTAAATTCCCCGATGTTGATTAAACAAACAATGATGCTAATTTAATATAGAAGTATCAAAGATTTTAAATGGTGACACTCGAAGTTCAACAGAGCGATGCCTAATAAAATAGCGATGCTATCGTGCTCTCTATTTTTGCTGCAGAGCGACGCCCAGATGACAAATCGTGACACTATCATGTGTAGCAACGCCTAACTCTGGTAAGAAGTTTTGCGATCATTTTTTCAACATGTGCTTTAATTTTCTTGATTTTTCAGATCAATAATGCACTTCTAACATTGTTCTAGTTGTTAGACTAACAGGGTTTTGTAGGTTGGATGACATGGAGCTAAAGTGAAGAAAGCCTTCTTATCTTGAAATTCTATGATTGTAACAAGCGTTTGACGCTTTTGGGGCAATTATAACCCAACTTTTTACTCTCTCTACTTTATGCTTTAGGACCTCACTAAATTTCATTTGGGTTTAAAATGAACGCTCAAACAGGACTAAAATTGAACCCTCATCTCATCATTGTCTTTTGGGTTTAAAATTGAACAAGGCAACTTCATATTTCATTTGGTGCATAAAATGAAGTCATCTTAGCTTAGGGGATAAATTTACAATTGTTTGCTATGTTTTGTGATTTACACTTCTGTTATTGAATGCGTATGCAATTCTCTTGTGCCATTTGGTGACTTTGAGAAATAGAAACATTTCTTAACACTTTGTATAATCACCTACATCTTTCAATTTGGATTAAAATTGAACCCCTTTGCGAGTGTGAGAAAAAGGCATGGCGTGTGTTCTCTAGGAGATGATCAAACTACAGATGTACTTCCTTGCTATTGTTTATCCTTAGAGGGCCTGCCTCCCCACTTTGAAAGGAGGGAATGACCCAAGTGGTAATGAGCTAAAGCCAAGCTCTTCCAAACCGCTATACAAATGTGTGGTTGCAATGAAAATTGTGATCAATGGGATGTGGTACATGATATCTCTACCCCAGTATCTTTATGATGCATAAAGCCCTTATTCTAAGGGTTGGGAGACCTCTTGATGGAGTTTATCATCGTATCCCCTAGACTGGAAGCCCTTACTATGAACCATTGTTTAGAATCCAAAATAATTAATACTTTTTGGTGCAAGAACGGTTGTTCTAAAGCCGCCCCACATTTGTACTATTCATTGTTCAAACAGAAAAATCCTTTTGATCTTTGGATTTTAAGGATTTTGAGATTTGGTGGTCCTGATAAGTGTGTCATGGAGGGGAGATAGTGTCACCAAATCTCTAACTATTCGCAATGTCTTAGTGTTTGGAGAAATCCAAGTGGGGACTCAACAAGTATAGCCATTTCAAACCTAGGGTTGTAAATGATTGTGAGTCAGTTTAATACATTGCTTGGTTCCAAAAATTTATAAATATTCACTATCTTCCTCAAAATTTCAAGCACTTTGGCTTAAATATGGATATCTTTTGAAGATAACCTTGATATTACTGTTTTTCCTAAGGATTTCTATCCTTAGAGATTTCTAAATATCTTGAATTGTATCTCAAATCCATATTTTCCAAAGAAAACATAGGTAATTATGGCTTCAACCTCACGATTCTCACAAAATGTACATTGTGAAAGTTATGATGTTTTTGACATAAACATTTAGTTTGGAAACTTAATCAAGATGAGTGATTGTGGTAAAATAAATTCACTTAAGCAATATAAATTGACAAATGAACCCCACATGACTATTTGGAGACCAATCGCTCCCGTTGAACAACCTGATCTTCTAGGTGCTATCATTCAACCAAACTTTGAACTCATTAACAGAGAACAAACCGATTTCATTAGCAATATGAGAAGCTTCACTTTTGAAACAAAAGAAACACCTACCCAGTGGAGAAACACAACAATCATTTTAGATGAAGAAGAGGAACAAGCTGATATTGAGGCTAGAAGACCCACATTACCACCACCTACATGGCAATAAATATATTCCTTTCTTCCATAAAATTGAACTATTTCTAAATGATCTCACACAAAGTCAATATCACTAAAATAAGGTCTATAGGTCATCATTCTAGACTTAGGCATCTTAGTCCATAAGCTCTCAAGAAACAACTTTGGGCACTTCACAAAACCAAAACTAGGTTGGTATACAACTTTTACAAATATGCTTCAAGACACAATCCAAATTTGTATTCCTTCTATTACTGTCAGAATCCTGGTCTTTTCCAATGTTTCCAATTTCTCACATAATCATGATCTTAAACTCCCCTAAATGATCTATCACAAAATCAAAATCCATAGGGGAAGATCTACAAATCACCATTACAAACATAGGTATTGTGACTCCCAATTTAGTAGGAAATGGGCCTTAATACTTTATCGCAATCGTAACCTCTTATTAAGAAACCATTATGCTTGATCTAGGAGGAATGAAACGGATTTACATAACCATATCCATACTCTTTAGGATTTGAAAAATTTAGAGGTCTAGCATCATTCTCACTACCTTGGTCTTGTCAAAACAAAGGTTCACTTTAAGTCAACATTGGGTCAAACATCTCATCCACCCCCTCATCAAAATTTCATCTTCCACTTCACCTATCTTTGCAAAAAATTTGAATACACCAACACTTTGTGACTTAAACATCTATCCAACCAACCTCCTAACTTGGCTATTTTGTATGTGAAATGTATCCTTTTCCATGTATTTAGTGGAGTTAGTTATCATATTTGAATTATTTTATATTGAAGGTCGTGATTCTACCCTAAAGATTTACAAGTTCATCAACATCCTTTATCCCAACATCAAAACATCAAATTTAAGCCAAAAGCGTTGTCCCAAAACATTTGCAAAGATCACTTCCCACATCACCCATCTTTTCATCCCCCATTATCATCATTGCTCCAAAAATACTAAGAGCATCCCTTTTACCTAGATTTGAGTCAACTAGAGAGTTCAAACATCACAAATCACAACACAACTCTCCCACAGGTGACACAAAATTTATGGTAAAAATGAGATCACAACACAAGAGAATCATGGAGAAAACCAAAGTTACATTTACCTCAAGTGATCCAAATCCTTTAGAATTTGATCTGAGAAATCAAGTTACCCCATCACAACAACCTTCATCACCATCAGGGCCATATGAGATAGAAGATATCACAAATAATTCATTTCAACTCACTAGGGAAAAACTCATGGAACATCAAGCCTTTGAAAATGTAGCTCCTATCTCCCCATCATTTTTTGCACAAAATTTAACACAGGGCTCTGCAACTCCATCACTCAGGCTACATCAAACCTACATTCCCAATATTGCAACAAGACTTTCTAAATACTTCGGTGATGCTCTTTCATTTGAAAGCAACACACTTATGGGTACACTTGAAACCAATTCTCCATCTCACACAACCACTTAGACACCTACCTTTGGTGCTCCTCCCGTTCCTAAAGATCCTAAACAACCATACACACCTCTTGACCTTCATTACTCCACCACGACTTCCACACATCAGGGACATCCTTATTCATCTATACCCATGAGTACCACAAGTATGCCTACCATCACACAAATTAGTGTGGATCAAGTATCTCAAAACAACACCCAAGGGTATATCAGTACCATACCACATAGTCAACCCTTAAAGAAAACAGGGACATCCTTACCCAATCCTCCAATTAGTTCATCCATACCATTGGTTTCGTAAAACACATCTGTCCCATCCATTATCAACTCATCCCAAAGTAATCCCTTGGTAACAAATCCTGCTAACACAGGTAATACATTATCTACATCCATAACACAAAGAAATCCTCAATACATGGGACAAGGAAACCTTTTTAATCAATGGACTCAAGGTCCTAGTATGTTGTTTCCATCGCATAATCTAATGGCAACATCCTCGTCTTTTCTCACAGTCCCCTTTACTATGCCAAATCAAACAGGATCTTAAACATACATTCCTCCACCACAATCTACTATCTAATAAGGAATGTTGAACCAAGGGAATCCCCAACATCTTATCACCAATCCATTACCCACTCAATAACATAAATATTCATAATCTTCCACCGATGTCCCAACAGACACCTAATCCCTCATTGCAAGTGCATAACTTAGCCTTATAGCAAGCACAACAACCCTATCAACAATCCCTCATGGCACAACAACAACAACAACAAAAAACAAGAAACAACACAACAAGCAGCCTTAGCACAACAACAATAACAAGCAGCCTTAGAACAATGACAACAACAAGAAGCAACCCTAGCAGCACAACAAGAAGCCTTAGCACATTAACAACAATAACAACAACAAGCATTAGCAACACAACAACAACATCAAGCCCATCAAGAAGCTTTAGCAACACAACAAAAATAGTAGGCCCAACAACAAGCCCTAGTGGCACAACAACAACAAAAACAAGCTCAATAGCAAGCCTTACTAGCTAAATAGTATTCCCAACAACAACAACAAAGTTACTATTATAATCCTCAATTGAACATCGTCAATCCAAATCCATTAGGAACATATACATCAATACCCCAATCACCTTCACTAGTTCTTACACCACCATACACCCCATACAATTCATCCATCATCCCACCATATGTTCATCCACCTAACTCGCAAGAAAATCTAGTATGACAATTTAAGGCTCTCTCACAAGAAATGCAGGACCTTCGCATGGGCAAGGAAAAGAGGCTCCATACATAGAACTTGTGTCCATGTCCATTCGATCGAAACATCACAATGGTACCATTCCCTCCTGGTTTTGAAATACCCAAATTTGATAAGTATAAAGGGAGAGGATGTCCTATGGACCATATCAAAGAATTTAATGTCATGTGCATGGAGGTGGCTTACAATGATTCATATTTGATGCACCTCTTCCCTCGAAGTTTAACAGGTCCTGCTATGGATTGGTTTTCTCATTTGCCTCTCGGTATCAAAACTTTTCAAGAAATTACTGATAAATTTATCGATCATGTCTCCTTCAATCTTGACATGGATGTTAGTCTAGAGGAATTGTACACTCTTAGGCAAAACAAAGGAGAAAATTTTGCTAATTTCTTACAATGGTGGAGACAAAGAGCTAGTAAGAGCAAGTGGCCTCTTCTCGATGAGCAACAAGTGGGAATCATCATAGGAAATCTAGATCGAGATCTATCCTTCCACTTGAAAATGTAGTGCATCACATCATATGACGAGCTTTTCCTTAGAGCCCTTAACATCAAGAGAGATCTAATCTCACAGGGAAATACTCAAGCTTACAAAGACAACCACCCATCAACTAGTTCAAATGACAAGCCTTGTGTCTAGGATAAGAACAAGAACATAACAAACGATGGCATGGTAGATGCTAAGGTAATCCTAAGTGATCCTAGACCCAACAACAATAAATTTGCTAACATTCAATCAATGCTAAAACAAACAACACCTCCCCCGAACAATCACATCAATAACACCGACATGCAACAAAGGTGAACCGTTAACAGGAACAACTATCCTAAACACAAGTACACACAGTTATTGGAGCCTATTGAAACGATCATGAAGAAGTTGGTAGAATCAAATATGATCACACTTCCTAACTTTGAAAACTACCAAGAACCACAAGAGAAACCATCCTGGTATAACGAGAAGGACCTTTGTGATTTTAACAAGATCAAAGGACACAAAACAATAAACTGCATGAGGATCAAGAAAATTATCCAAGACCTCATAGAGAATGACACTATATCTATTGAGGTCATATGGGAACCAAGATCTTAAGATATACAAGAACCCTATGCTAGATCATAACAAAGCAAACAACACTGGAAAAGCTAAGGATTACATGAACGTACAACATACCTATTCCAATGTAGTTGCTTCCTATGATAGCGTCATCACTATCGTCACCATCAAAGGGCATAGTGTAGAGTGTGGAGTCACCATGTGATGTCGTAAAGTCACCATCCAAGGAGTCCCACCCCAATCTAGGGCACAACCTACTCTGCCAACATCAAGTACTAACAAGTACAATCTCTTAGAACAGCTCAAAAATACCCCCGCACAGATATTAATCCTAGAACTGTTGAGGCTATCACCTGCACATAGGGAAATCTTGGAGAAAGCTTTATCAGAGTCATCCATTCTTGAGGATATTGATACCGATCAATTTCAAGCTATGGTAGGTCATATCACTAATCATCTTCTCACCTTCTTCGAGTAAGACATGTTGTCACAACCATCTCATAACCATGCTTTACACCTTGAGGTTATCATTCATAAGAACAAGGTCAAAAGAGTCTTAGTATATGGAGGTGTTGGATTGAACATTTTCTCCCTTCAGTTGTCAAGAATCTGGGCTATTTAGAGGATACTATTGAGAGGAAAAAGAGTACCAGCATCAGGGCATACAGTGACCAAGAATGGGTATCACAAGGAATCATTTCACTTCCCATCCAAGTAGGCCCTCTCATTGTAGAAAATACATTTCAAGTGTTGGACCTTGATATCCCCTATAACATCTTTCTTGGTCGACCATGGATCCATTCCCTAAAAGTTGTAGCCTTGACTTATCATCAAAGTAGTGATCTAGGATGATGGTTGTGGGAACTACAAGATATTGAAGGACACCTTTGTCTTAGGATAGTTACCTATTTCTCCTCATTCCCATGGGAAACCTACATATATCACTAAATAACCTGAAACAATCAAGATGGCAGCCACTACCTTCACCAAGTGGGGATTTGAACCAGGAAGATATCATTGAAGAAGATATCTCTAAAATCCTCTATCAAGATGAATGACCTATCCCTGTTCTTCCCATGGAAGATGACAACAAAGGCTTGCAGCTAATGAAGGGATGGAGATACAAAAAGAATGAGAAGATGGGATAGAATAATAATGGTTTTCTAGAACCCATCATTCCTAAGAAATGATGAAAGAATCTTGGTCTAGGTTATACCAATAGCAAGGTCACCCTTATTGGAAAAAGGTACTTTTTCTAAATGGGCTAAGGCTTCTTCTTGGTTACCTACATTGCGTGATACAACCTTAGATGAATTCCCCCTTGATGGTGCATACCTATTTGAGAACAACACCCTCTTTATGATATCCATAACATCCTTTGTTCCAAGCAATTGACTGACTGAAATACACCTAGTATATTCTCAACTCATTGACATGGACCAACACGGACCACTGATTCTAGATTTATTCAAAAACAATGAAGTGATCTCAGAATTCATGGGACTTTGTGACAACTTACCATGGGTAGATCACAAAGAAGGTTTTGACATAGAGCTAGAAACAGGGGCATACTTTGGGGAGACAATTGAATCCTTTAGTTGCAAAATTAATGAAATGCAACTAACATGTAGATCCTTGAGTGAAAACCACATGGTGGCACTCTCTGATCCTAAAATAGTAAAAAAAAGGAACACTTCCAATGGTGAAAACCTCTCTGAGGTGCCCAAGGATGAGGGATTCAATCTCCCCCTTAGTACAATGCATCCAGAGAAGTCAGTAGTGATAGTAGAAAAGGCCATACCAGTCAATGTGGGAACAAAAGAAGCACCTAAGATCACTCTTTTATGTCGAATCCCTATTGTATGAAGAACAAAAGAACATAGCAGCATTCCTAAAAGAGCGAAGAGATAACTTTGCATGGTCATACACATTTATGCCAGGCCTCGATCCTAAAGTAGTTGTGCATCACTTAGTAGTCTATCCTAAAGCCAACCCAACCAAGCAGAAATTAAGGAAGATGCACCCCCAGATAGCACTATTGGTGAAGCTAGAGTTACAAAAGTTTCTTGACGTTATATTCATTTGATCGATAGATTATCTTGAGTGGATTTCAAACTTGGTACTAGTCTCAAAACCCACTGGGGGCATCAGAATCTGCACTAATTTCAAAGACCTAAACAAGGCATTCCCAAAGGATGATTTCCCTATTCCTAACATTGATCTCATTGTGGACTTAACAACAAGGAATGAAATGCTCTCACTCATGGATGGTTTTTCAAGCTACAATCAAATCATAATCGCCAAGGAGGATCAACACAAAACTGTGTTCACTTGTCTGTGGGGAACCTATTTGCTGAAATGTGATGCCATTTGGGTTAAAGAATGCAGGAGCAACCTACCAAAGAGCGATGACCCTCATCTTCCATGAAATGATCCACAAAATAGTCAAAGATTATGTAGACAATATTTTGGAAAATTCAAAGAAAAGAAGTGAGCACATACAAGTCTTAGCACCCATCTTTGATAGGATGGTAGAATACAAAGTACGACTAAACCCAAAAAAGTGTGTGTCTTTGGGGTCACATCAGGGAAACTTCTTGGCTTCATCGTCTCACAAAGAGGGATAGAAATTGATTTGGAAAAGCTAAAATCCATCCTCGGCATGGAACCACCACAAACACTGAAACAAATGAGAGGATTACAATGAATATTGCAGCCCATTAGAAGGTTCATAACGCAACTATCAAATAAAATCCACCCTCTTTCGCATCGCCTTCATAAAGGGATAACCTACAAGTGGGATGAGAAATGTGATAAATCTTTCTAGCAAATCAAAGACTACCTACTAACATCTACAATTCTCATGCCACCAATACCAAACAAACCCTTGATCCTATATATCTTAGCAACAATAGGAGCTCTTCTAGCACAACATGATGAGAACGGAAAGGAAAGATCTATTTACTACATCAACAAAACTTTGGTGGGCTATGAAATGAACTATTCACCCATTGAGAAGGCATTCCTAGTAGTAATTTTTACTTCACAAAAATTCAGACACTACATGTTGTCACATCAAATCAATCTCATTGCCAAAATCAATCCACTCAAATACCTATTATCCAAAGTAATTCTCACAGGGCGCATGGAAAAATGGGTGATGATCTTAATAGAATTTGGCATAGAGTATGTAGAGAACAAGGAAATCAAAGGATAAGTGATCACATACCAACTAGAAAAAGAACCTATCTATGATAAGAACCCTCTAATATCTAAGTTCCCTAATGAATCAGTGTTCCTTATCAATCTCACAAGTCCCTTGAAGATGTATTTTGATGGATCATTCAATCAGCATGGATCGGGAGCGAGTATTCTTTTCATCACCCCTCAATGTGATTGTATTATAAAGTCATACTGACTGTCATTCCCGTGTACTAATAAAATTGTTGAGTATGAAGCCCTAATCACAAGTCTAAGGATAGCAGTTTAGTGGCAGATACAAGAAATGAAAGTCTATGGAGATTCACAGCTAGTTATCAACCAAGTCAACGATGGTTATCAAACTAAGGATGATAAGCTCACTCCTTAAAAAAATATGGTAGATAGTCTCAAGGACCTTTTTATAGATATAATTTTTGAGCAGATTCCTCACATAAATAATAGAGTAGAAAATGCCATGCAATGATCGGATCACTACTAGACATGCCAAACAACGTCCTCCAATGTGAATTCTTGGTAGAAAAAATTCTCGTACCAACTTTCAAGATCCCTGAATTAGAATTCGTGTGTGTCATTGTTGGTCCTTGATCCCCATGGTATCATGACATATTCATCTACCTAAGCAGAGGAAACCTCCCATCTGATATCACCTCAAACCTTAAAAATACCTTTGTCAAAAAGGCATCCCGATTCATGATCTTAGGTGATACCCTTTACCATCGAAGCATCAAAGGGACATTACTATGATGTCTTAACCAAGAGGAAGCCTTGATTTCTTTAACAAAAGTGCACGATGGCATATGTGAATCCCATTCTAGTAGTATGACCTTAGCTAAGAAACTGTTGAGGACATGGTACTATTGGCCAACCATGGAAAAGTAAGCTCATAAGTATGTGTAGATGTGTGTCCAGTGTCAACAGCATGGAGATCTAATTCATGCCCTAGCTTAGGAATTGCAACCAATGATTACACCCTGGAATTTCTCACAGTGGGGACTTGACCTCATAGGAAAAATCACTCCCACCTCATCCAATGGTCACAAATTTATCATTATAGCCACTGAGTAATTTACCAAATGGGTTGAAGCCATTCCCACGACCTACATAACAAGGAAGCAGATTGCTAAATTTATTCTAAACTATCTAATCTGTCATTATGGTGTTCCACAAACCCTCATCTCAAAAAATGGAACACCCTTTAAGAATCAAGATGTGAAAGATATGTGCCAAATATTCAACATCAAACATCGATTCTCTACCTCATATTACCCCCAAGGCAATGGAAAAGCTAAGGCTATGAACAAAAATATCCTGAAAATCCTGAAGAAAATAGTCAATGAAGTTATTCGTGACTAGCATCTACAACTAAATCCCACTCTTTGGGCCTATCAAACCAGTATCTGCATGCCTACAGGTGCAACCCCTTTCTCCTTGGTCTATGGATCAAAAGCCATCTTGCCTATTGAGGTTGAGCTCCCATCATTGTGAGTGTCATTACAAAACCTGATCACGGATGAAGAATACAAAGTATCTTGGCTAAACGAGTTAGAATTACTAGATGAGTGTCGTCTTGACACCCTCAATCACTTGTAAGTATATCAAAACTAACTAAAATAGAGCTATAACAAGAAAATAAAATATTGGTCTTTCCATGTAGGGGATCTTGTCTTAAAGCCGAATCAAAAGAACCTGTCGGATTAGGACAACAAAGGTAAGTTTGAGCCTAACTGGTTCGGTCCCTTTGTCATCATAGCTAGCTATGGATCATGAGCATACCAATTGTCAACACCTGAAGGAGAACCCTTATAGGAGCCAACTAATAGCTTGCATCTATAAAAAAATTATGCCTAGTCTTGAAGGGTGTAAATCTGAAAATACAAGAAAATCAAAACATAATCAAAATCCAAAAAAATAAGAAAAAGGATTGAAAAATTAAAGAAAAAAATCATCCTCTAGTGAAAACCACTTCGGTGGCACTTTGGGAAATTACCTTGGTGAAAACTTGGCAAACAAGCGCCTTGCATAAATAAAGCACTCCATCTATTCTTTGGATCTTTTGTCCTATCATTATTTGCACCACTATTTATCCATCACCTATTTGCATCCTTGTCATAGCTTGATGTTGTGAAGTATCACAATCCCTTTAGTACTACTTGACATATTCCAAAGGTCAGTTTGTCTTGCCTTTATAGAAGTAGTCTAACATATTATGTTGGGGGCACTTTGTTATGGTTCATATCGGGCTCTTGTATATCTTAAGGTCATTGAAAATACCAAAAAAATCCATAAAATCTCATCAGAAATACCACAAACATTCATAAAATGTTCATCAAAAAATACAAAAAAAATTGCAAAATCATGTATAGCTAAAATCCAAAAACATTTAGAAAATTGTAAAGGAAAAATCCAAAACATCCAAAACACATCAAAATCGTAAAAAGGTTGAACATCAAAAATCCAAAAAAAATTGTACCCTTGTCAAACTACATTGTCTCTGAGCTTGAACGTAGGAAAGGCCATCATTGATGTGCCCCGAGACACCCTAGGTCAGTCTTTTAGGAGTCTTCCATACTAAACTAACATTTTGTCACCTATGCATTTCTCATCTTGTCAATAAGTTGAGTTAGTCAAACTATGTGGTCTCTGTGTGTGCAATGTAGGCAAGGCTTATCTTTGATCAGCCCCTGAGGCCCCTAGGATAGGTCTTTAGGTTAGGTTCTTGGTCGAAACTCAGAAAACCCCAAAACATCCAAATATTCAGAAAACACAAAAACATCCAAATATTCACAAAACACAAAATCATTAGAAAATTAAAAATCCGAAAACATTAGAAAAACATTCATAAGCCCTAAACACACTCAAAAAATAAAAAACCCAAAACATCCACATAAATTTTTGAAAAAACCAAAATAGCCTCAAAACAATTTCAAAATACCAAAAACATTGAAATATTCCAGAAAATCCAAAACCACCCATCCCATCTCACTTTCACCCGTAATAACTTTCACCCATAATAAATCAATTGTCACATTCACCCTTTGGCAAAATAAATAGAAAACAAGTGTAGCAAGTCATAAAGTGAGAACCTAAGTGTCAAAATCTAAAGTCTAGATCATAGGTAAATGTGTCAATGAAGTTTATATCAATGACTTATCATAAATCTCATCATCATCCTAACATCAAACAACTACCTGATCAACATGTCCTAGGATGTATCCTTCCTGCGATGGACATCAATATCAGGCATCACCTTAGCTAAATTAAACAGGAAAGAGATATAGATAACACTAACTGTTTGTCTTTTATCTTTTCTTATGATTTATCTTAATGACCCATTCTGAGGACTTCTCGATGATGTCTATCAAAATGATTTAGAGAGAAAGGAATGGGACATCGATCATGATCTTTTGTTTTTTGTGCTTTTGGATACTCTTGTAAACTAATCTTGGTGCATACTTGCTTAGTTGTGTGTAGGAAGGTTGTTTGGAGTATGTTGTTGACTATTGTGTATGCTTTGGTTCAATATATTCTAAGTTTCTAACTTACATTCCAATGAGGTTTTCATATGTCAAGATGTAAACAAGAACTATCCTATCTATTTACAGAGTCAAAGTCCATTACACTAGATACAACGTCATCCTGGTTATCAATACCTTGATGCATCGTGTCTATGTGTTATATCAAATAATAAGGAATGACAAAAAATCCCAATCCTGAAATGTGAGCAACTCATCATCCTACATTCATCCTCATCATGCATTTCTCGTCACCATCTCTAATAAAGTCTCGGGGGATCATAGACTTGTTGGATCTTTTGAAGCAATCATCAAAATCAATGGTCATTCATTCTTTATTCTACTATCTTCTCTCTGCACTAACCTGGTATCATGACAACCAACAAAAATATCATCAATGCATCCATCCTACATCCATGAATCATTAGTGTACATGCATCTCATAATCATAGCATATCACATCATACATCTAGCATTATCATTTAATTTGTGATGAATAATATATATTTATTATTCTAAACATCTTAAATCATTGCATCGCATATCATAAGCTACATCGCATATAATATTATAAGCATACATCGCATTAACCATCCATACATACACATGCATTGCATTATCATAAGCATTTGCATTAACCATCCATACATCCATATGCATACATTATCATCTCATAAAATTGCATAGAAAATACACAAAAATAAATGCATCCATAACATCTGCATATCATATTATCCATCCCATATCATATCATGATAAGATACTAAAAAATAATATAACATTGCATCCATACATCTCATAACATCTCATGTATCATCGCATATCACATAAGCATAAATAAAGTGCATCCACACATGATCAAATATAAGCATCTCATATCATACAATCATAAACATGCAATAAGATGAACACATCATATAGAATTCGTTTCCATATCATATATATCAAAAAATGAATGTCATGGTACAAAATATGGATCAATGTATGTATATCGATCATAAATACAGTATCCACAAGGCTATCAAAAAGGAGCCTATGAATGTATATCTGTGTCAAAGAATGGGGAAACAAAAACAAAAATTATATGTACACTGGAAGCTAGCCCTGATGGTTGCTCCCCTCTCCAGCCTGCCTCTCTGGCTAATCCTCAACCCTGGGCCGTGCATCACTCTGTTGTGAATAATCAATTTGTCTCAGTGGCATTGGCACATCATGGTGATAATGCAGCCTATAATATGTTTCCTCGATCATGGCCTCTCTATGCAATCTCGCGGATACAGTCCTGCCCTGGCTGGCTACTGTCATCACCTCTATTTGGTGTCGCCGCCCAATCTCCTGACCTCTCTCCACGGTCACAACTTGTAACTGATGCCTAGCATGGTCCCTCTCCGCTATGATGGCCACCACCTACTGTCTAGCTTGGTCTCACTCAGCAATATTAGCCAAAATCTGTTGGTGGGCCTGATCCTGCTCACCTGTCAAAACCTGCACCTACTATTGCAACTGTTGTATCTGAATATCTCTCGCATCAGGCAGTGATGGCTATGCAGGTCGTTGTTGTGTAGGTTGCTATTGTGCAGGTTACTACTGAATCAGAAGCTGCTGACCAACTGGTGGAGCCCTCAGAACCTACCCATCTTGGCCACCCTATCCCTATCCCTGTCCTTTTCCCTTTCCTACTCTCCCTCTGGGTCTCCCTCGCTGAGGAGCACCTGCTGGATCTATCAAGCGTCGAGGAGGTGTGAACCATGCATCATAAGCAGGCATCGTCTGTGCGATTAGCTAACCCTGGTCATAGGCCCATGGCTGAGCTACCAACAGTTTGAATCCCTCCACTACCTCTGGAGTTGGAATAGTGAGTCCCCATGTGGGCACCTCTCGATCAAACCTAGCAAAAATGGCTCTATAAGCATCATCAAGCCTGTCCTGTTGCTCGCTGAACTGCCAGGAAACTCTGTCCGACAGGTATCGCTCTACAATCGTATGCTCCCAGCCCTACATATACCGGGTCTATCTGGCGAAAAATAACTGGTGTGCATCGTCATACCATCCTGGCATCTGTAGCCAAGGTCACCACCTAAATATTGTCATATCATCCAGTACTTTCCACCAGTACGGGAGCCCAATCTGTCCAGTGTGTCGTAGGGTAATGGCACCTCTATACTACCAAATCACTCAATCATTTGGCTCAACATCGACCATTTGTACTATCGGTCAAAGCATAGCTATATGCTCACACACCCAAATGTGAAGTAGGGTCACCCCTGCACCAATGGTTTTGTTGTCGCAATAGAAAAAGTCATGCATGTCATGATATAATGAGGCCAAAATCACTGGCCCCCATGTGAATAAAGTCCTCTTGTGGAGCATCCTGTGCCATGTTAGGCCCCATCCTGGGTTGAACCCTTTGCTCCGTCAGTCTGGAGTGACCAAACTTGAAATGATGGTTGCAATAATCAATCAGAACGTGGGCACATGACCTCTATACATCTCAAGGTTGATATATGATGTGACTAGGGCAATGTTCTCCAACTCCATCACCTCATGATAGGCATCATATCCAGCATCGACATCATATATCACTCACTCGTCATGTATTGAAAAATGTATAATACACCATACATCCTCCAAGGTAATTGTTGCCTCGCCTATCAGGAGGTGAAATGACGAAACCTCACTGTGCCATCTCTTGCACAAAGCAGTCATCATAGCTAAATGAGTCTGGACGATGGGCGCATATGCAACATACCAAAGGCCAATTTTTCCCAAGTGCTCCTGGCGTAACTTTGACAAATCACCCAATCTCTCCAAAACTATGGGCTTGTGCTCACACATCAGTGGTGGAATGACCTCCTGCACCTATGAAGCGCACAATGTCAAAAATTGAAGAAATTTGACTCAATTTGGAATTTTCAGCTCAAAAATCACAATAGTGTCGCTATTTACAATAGCATCACTATGTTCAAATTCCAAATTGCGACGCCCGAAGGAATTTCAAATTGTAAATTGCAAACTAAATCACCAAACACATGAGTGTCGTGATTTAAGCTTTGGAAACCCTAACCCTAATTTCCAAATCTGGAAGTGTGTCGCTATATACACATGCATTGCAATTTAAAATTGAAAACCCTAATTTTAAATTGTGAACTATGTCACTATATACATATGTGTCACTATAATTCATTTTAGCATCGCTAATTCTCAAATGGGAATCGTCAATTCTCAAATGGGCATCGCTATATAGCGACGCTACCAAAGTTTAAAATTCAAAGCGCAATAAATGCATCAAAAAGTCAAATTTCAAATCAAGTTTTGAGTTGCATACCAGTGGTCCTAAGCCTGGAATCCACTGATACTCTCGAACTCGGTCAGAAATGTGTCGTGGGAGCTGTCGTCGCACCATTTTGTCAAAGGGTTAGAGCTCAAAACAACAAGAATCTCTATGGTGTGAATGCACAAATGAATTGAAAGTGACCCCTCTTGGCTTATTTGTGCTAGAAAATTAGGGTTTTTTGCCCTAATTTCACATTCAAGCTAGGGTTTATCATCATTTTCACCAATTTTTCCAATCTAGACCTTATTTTGAAACATTTTTTGCATTTTTGGCATAATTCTTGCATCCCAAAGCCTTTTTGGACCCCCTGGGGCAGCTTTTCACCTTTGTCGAGAAATCAACCCAAAATTCAAAATTTTTGCCCGATTTCTCGAGGGGGCAAGGAATTAGCTTTATCCTTCCGCTAGGGCATCAAAAAAATTAGAATTTTTTTATTTTTTATTTAAGTAGCAGTTCTTATCCAAGGAGTGTTATTCTTTGAATCGAAGCAACATGTACCTCGTTAAACAAAGAGGGGCAAAATATAGACAATAAAAAATGCCCTAAATGATATCATACACTCAAAACAGGTATACTAACATCATTTCCTCTTTAAAACCATCCACTTTTCACTTAATTAATTAAATTAGCCAAGTTATTTAACTAATTGCCTCATTTTCGTCCATTAACCTAATTCATCAAATCGGGTTAATTCACCCCCTTTCACGCTAACATTTCATCTCATTAAATTAAATAGATCAAAATATTTAATTTAATTCCCTAAGTCTTCTAATTTAATTAAATAACCCTAAGTTATTTAATTAAATGTCATTTCATCTCTCCCCCATTCATTAAATCATTTAATTTAATGAATATCACTTTAATTTTTCAAACCCCTAATTGTATGATAAAACCTTGTTTAATTAGCAATTAAACTAATTTTCCTCCAAAAGGGGAATATTCTCATGGAATATTTCTTATCTCTTTTTTGCATAATTAAAACTTTCTTTTAATTTGCAAAATATCTTTTATCCTCATCCATGAGAATATTCCAAAGAATATTATCTTCTCCAATCATCCCACTTGGCTTCTTGAGAAAGCTAAACTTTTAACCTCTTGAGCAAGTCACCTTGTGACCTATGTGTGTAGGTCAAAAGTGTGTTTTTTTGGAACAAATGTGAGCCCTTGATTAATTCTCATCTTTCACTCTCATCCGTTGATGAGAACCCATGATCCATGCCTCCTATTTCCTCCATTCTTGACTGTTGATTAATCTTTTTGATCTCAACCCTCCATTTCTCATTTGCTCTCCTATAAATAGAACACTATTTGGAGACAAATTGATCCATATTTCAATTGTAAACTTATGTTGTTGAATTCACTTGCACTCACACTCTCAATTTACTCACTTTTAGCTAATTTTAGTTGCATAATAGCTTAAGACATCCATTAATGGCTTCCATGCATCCATCTTAGCTTGTTTATAAACTAGGGTTTCCATCTTTTAGCTTAGAATTAGCTTAGATTATCTTAGCAATTGCATAATTAGATCAATTTTAGCATAAAATCATGTTAATTTAGCTTGCATCATGTTCAATTTAGCATAAATTATGTTTTCGTCCATTTATCACAATGGTTTCATCGATTCTCTTCAATAGAATCGATTGAAACAAGCTCATTGATCACGAGATTGAGAAAGGGTTGTCATTTCACATCAACACGACACAAATTCCAAAATGGGATAAGTTTCAAATGGGTTAGAGTAGACATTTAACTATTTTTGTAGTTTGCAATTTTTAGTTTCAATAAATGCTTAGTTTAACTTTCAATTTGAATGATCTTGTTTGAGATTGAGGTTTAGTGGCTAAATTATGCTTTGATTCATCATGGATCAAGTGTAATTGAATCGCACTAATGATCCTCAGTCCACAATTACTAACATGTTTCTTTCTCATGTGTAGGAATAGGTGTCTCCTTGAGGCTAAATATAAGTGGCACTAATTTTAACTGCTAAGTACTAGAATTAATTTCTCCAACAATTTGATTCATGTCTAATCCTTGGTTTCTAGAGTTATCTTTGTGTGAACCGATATTCCATAATGAAGTGTATGATCTTGTCTAGCTCTTCTACCACTTAAATGGTTGACGGACCTCATTTTTGGCTATCAATTTTAATATCTAGACAATGTGGAGATGGATCCTCATTTTTTAATTTTCTTGGCTAACTGATTCTAGGAGATCAGAGACAATTTTCCTTTCAATAAGAAGAAGTTGAGTCTTTCCTTCTTTGTCCCATGTCCTCAAGTCGAATCTATCATAATCTTTATTGTGGGTTGGGATTGGTTACAAACTAATTATTCAACCCTCTCATCTGAAGTTGCCTCGACCTTCATTTCCAACTTAATGGATGTCATGTGGTTCATGGACGTGGTAAAACTTCTTGTAGGAAGTTATCTTCAACCTTCCATATTCACTTGCCTAGACCTTGTTGATGCATTAGAAGGATACAATTTTAAACAATGTTTGTCTCTTGTGGGTGGATTTCTTGATATAAATGAATTTCTTTAACACCTTACTTCCTCTTTCGGTTCTCTTCTTGTTGGTTTCCGGACTAATTGGTGATAACCCTATTGAATTCATGTTATGGTTGAATAGAATGAAGCCTTCAGTAGGTGAGTCCCTATACTTGAGTGCTCACAACATGTTCAATTTTGTACATTTTCTCATTAAACATACGGTTTTAAATCCACACCCTAATGATCATTTTTCTCAGTTTCGTCTGATTTGGCTAGTTCGAGTGAAAGCTACACTGGTTATTTTGGAGCATTATATCTTTGAATTTTTTATTAGTTGACTACTTTTTTGGTCTCTTTTGTTCCTTGTATATCTGAGGACTTCTATGTTTCTTTTTGACAATATGGCATTGTAGGAGTTTGAATATTATGTACCCTATTTTGATACTAATATAAACACTTATAGTGGCTTTGTCATTTTTATTGAAAAAAAATGTGTAAGGACTATTACAAAGAGAATTAAACTTGGAATGGCATCTTAGCATCGTCACTCTCTCTTCCCACTTAAGGCCTAGATCTTGGACCTTGAAATTTGACTTTGAAGAGTGCTTATCAAACCATCATTTGATAATTTTTTGATGATTCACCATTGAGTTCTTTGTTGATTCTCTCTTCTCTTCTAACTCTAACAATTCAACTATTTTGAATTTCATAACTCCATCTTCTTCTATCTCCAATTTAATTAATTGTAATACTAGGAGCTCTATTGGTATCAACAAGGAGGCCTCCTTTCCATAAACCAAAGCATATGGTATGTCCTAATTATCTTTTTGGGAGTAATTCAGTTTCCCCATAAGACTAGCTTTAGATTTTGATGTCATTAACTTTGGTGTTTTGAATCAATCCTTTTGATTATTCTAATCAAATTCTCATTAGTAGATTCAACTAATCTATTTCTTTCTAGATAGTAATCGGAAGATGTTTTCAAGCAAATGTCTTATTTCAAGTCAAATTCTAAAATCTTGGGAACCAAGAATTGCAGTGTATTATTTGATATCGACATATCTAGTGAACCCCAAATATAGTGATAATATCTTCTAGGAAACTAACAATGACACTCTTTGTTACCTCTTTTAATGCTATGGATTTAGTAAACCTAGTAAATTAATATGTGTCTATAAGAATCCATTTATCTCCTATGCTCAAGGTTGGGTTAATCTTCCTAATGAAGTCTAAACCCCACTAAGAGAATGGTATTTTTAACTCATATTGGCTTCAAAGGGAGTGCAACATTTTTCCTTTTAATAGTATAAAGCTAGCACTATTGTCATTTCTCACCTATTTATGGAAATTGGAAAACATAAAAGGCCAATAGTATCTTGCACAAGCTAGCTTCATAACTATTGTTTGAGTTGAAAAATTCTCTCCCAACATTCTTTGATGAAATTCATGCAAAATATGTTAAATTGCATTTCTTGTTCCTTGTAACCAATAAGATTTTTCTTAAAACTTCTCCTAAACAAGATCCCATCAATCATAAAGTAAAATGTTCCTTGTAACCAATGAGTTGTTTTCTTAAAAGAACATAGATTTTCTAGATATTGCTTGATTTCTATAAACCAATTCTCTCATCAACCCATGTTTCTAAAAAAAATTGTTCATCTATCGAGACTACTTCTAAATTTGGGTTCCTTACACTCTTTGTTGACACAATGCACACTCCCTTTCACCAACTTGGTTGGTTTGATGTTTATATCATACTCCATGATCTTTATGATCCAATTTTATGTTTGTTTGCTTATCTCTCCCTCTATAATATATTCTCTAATAATGGAATGGACAACAAATGTTGTAATTTTATTACTTGATAGCAAATTTCTAAAAAAATTAATCCTTAACCATATCATATGTTTGAATTCTAACAAAATTATATTTTTCCTTGTACTCTTTAAGGTTCCTTGAACTAAAGTAAATTGGTCATTCCCCTTTTCAGTGTTACTTTCTAAGTCAAAAATATTAGTATGCTATGATCTCTGCCATAAACATACATAGTAAAATCATTTGAAAAATCAAGGATTATCAATGTTGGAGTTATTGATATGGCATGTTTGATCTTCTCAAAAGCTTCTCTTCCTTTTTTAATCCTTTTAAACTCCTTATTTTTCTCAAACATGAGGGTTATAGGTCTTATTGAACTTACAAAATCAAAGATGAACCTTCCTACAAAATTAATCTTTCTAAAGAAAGATTGAACTGTCTTTTTTATTTACTAGATCAAGGTTAGTTTTATAATAGCTTGCATCCTATCTATATCAATGGAGATTCCTTCTTTTGGTATAACATGTCCAATCATTTTCTTAAGGGACTCCAAAGACACATTTCTTTATATTTTTAAGCATTCCAAGTTCTTGATATCTTGGAAAATTTGATCAAGATTCTCAAAGTAATCTTCGTTTCTTTTAGAGAATACTATGAGATCATCCAAATATATCATGATGATATCTTTTATCAATTCATTGAAGGAAATTTTCATAGCCCTCTGAAAAATTGCACCTACATTTGATAAACTAAAAGGAATATTGGCATGTGCAAGTGTTTCAAACTTGGTGTGAATATCGTTTTGTATTGATAAACTCCTTAAATTTGATTCTAACAAGAGAAACCAACTAGAAAAGAAAAGTTCTCTAGACTAGCTACTATTTGCAATATTTTATCCTTCATGGAAGAGAATAATGGTCTTCAAGAGAAGTCTTATTCAAGTTCTTGAAGGCAACATGGAGCCTAATTTTTTCATTATTTTCTTCTTACTGGTATTGAATTTGACACCCAAGTTGGGTGTTTAATAGAAAAAATGATGCTAGACTCAATCAATTTTTTCAATTTGTGTATCATTAAGGGCTCAATCCTTGGATTGACCAATCTTTGCTTCTATCTTACTAGTTTTGAATCTAAAAAAAATGCAATATTACATTGAATTATATCATTTCAATTCTTCATAATTCATTGCGAACACTCAATTGTACTTTGTGCAAAGATAAATTAACACGTCAATTTCCTTTTGAATGCATATATTTTCAACTTGTACTCTTTTGTTGAGGAAACTTCAACTTCAACATAATCCCCTTTATCTACAATGAACTTTATTTTATGACCCTTTGCATCATTAGGGCCAAATAGGTTCTTGAGGGTGATCAATCCTTTTGGGAGTTTATTAGATTTTAATAGTAAAATATAATCCTTAGAGACATCTTTGATCTTAGGCTAAATTTCTACAAATTCTTGTAGCTAATGGGGAAATAATAAAATTTGAGCCATTTTCAAAAACCTACTAGTGATCTTGATTAGATCTAGAATTTCAAGCCTTATATTAATTTAGCATGATCTTTATTCACCAAAAGATCTTTTGTCGGATCAAATTGAGATCTGATTATTAACATGCAATTTTTTTCTTTGTCTTGTAGTCTTGAAAACAATTGCAAGTTCAAGGCTTCAAAATTCTCTAGAAGGTCCCATACTCTATGGAAATATGACCTCATCCAAAAAAATTTGGAAAAGGCTAAGCCTTTGACTTGTTTGATGATAAGCTCAATTTTTTTGAATATCTATAATTTCTTTATTTTTATTTTTCTACTAAAATGAGTCCATGCATTAGTGACTCATATCTAGCCATGTAGTTGGTATAACTAAACTAAAAATAGAAAGCTATGACAACTATCTTTCCTTCCAGTGAAATGAGACACACACCTACTCTTGAACCATTACTACATATGGTCCCATCAAAATATAATGTCTATAATTTTGAGATACTCTCACCCATGGTTTACAAACTCAAACTTGGAGAGTGCTTGGAAGGCCCAAAAAATTTTAGTTGCCAAAAGCTTGAAAAAACTCAACAACTTCAAAAATACTTAAATTTCTTAAAATATAATACTTTTCAGAAAATTCAATTATAAAATGTATCAGATGAGTCTAAAAATCCATGATGAAGTGTTTTCTATTATATTTGATTCTTGAATACATATGGATCACAAAACTACATTATCATGCAAAGCTAGATACAATAGCTAGATGCTAAAGGATAACTATTATGAATTTATCATGATTGTCTTTGAAAACAATCATCATAAATTACAAATCTAAGCAAGTAAAAAACTATAAGTTTTTTACAATTTCCTCTTCCTTATTATAGTGAAAAAATAGTTGGTTGATGATATGGTCCTTGCACTTAGTTGTGGCTCACTACTTGGCTTATAAGATTGTGCTTATGGCTCCACCATGTTTCTAGATTCTAATGACTCCTCTACCACATCAATGTCATCCAATGAAAATTCAATCTCCCCTACTTTTGTTGTGGCCACATCCTCCATATATTGCCACTTGAAATAAACAATATCATGCTTTGTAAACAATTAGGGCTTATCATCCTACATATTCCAATCACTCTACGAACCAATCTCATCAAAATAATTAGGCTACTTTGATTTCTCCCCCACCTTTGTTATGTGGCATTGAAAATTGTGTTGCACAAAAACTAGGTTATTGAGGCATTGTTAAATCAACTTATTTTGCTTATTTGTGTGAACAACATCAAACAAACTCCAAGTGCATTCACAACCAAAATCACTAAAAAGTTGAGAAAAAATTTAGAGGGCTAAATTTTGGAGATTTGGAATATTTCTACCTGAATCTTCCTACCAAGAACCTAGCAATAAGACATTAAATGGTTTGTAAATTAAAAATATCTATTAATAATTATAATTTGTAAGTTGTAAGGTATGATATTTCACTTTTTTCTTAATTGGTGTCTAGGTGGACCTTCCTCATACAACTACCGGCGAGGAACATAGCCTCCCTCTAAATTGATTATGATTGTGTAACTCATAAATGATGCCTCTCACTTCAATCTTGAATGTCATCTTCTCTATGCATGTGGATAGGCCCTTCATAACCTCCCCATTAGCATATGTGAAGTTATCAAAGAAGAAAAACTTAGGGTGAGGTAGTACCCTTCTACATGAATGGGTTGGTGAAGTTTATTGTTCCACCTTCAACAAATGATCTTTCAAATAGGGGTAAATCTACTTGCATCTCCCATAAAATAGTTTTGGGTGACCTATTTGGCCATATCCATGGCCTCATTAATGTATCCCACTAGGGTTTTTCTCCCCACCCACCAAACACAAAACCATTACCAGTAGATCTGATGCCTACAAAGTACAAACAAATGCAAATTACAACTTATAAACACAAAATATTTTAAAATTTAAAAATAAAGGATTTAACTTAAATTTTAAATTGGAGTTTAAAGTTACCTTGACAATCTCCAAAGCTCTTGTCACAAAGACATCATCAAAAACTATTTGTGTGCTACTCTTTCCATCAACCCTCATTGAATAAGTTGATTCTAACCATGTTGGACTCAAAAACATCTACTTCAAGGGAGTCAATAAACTAGAAATATGTTGCAACAACCCTTGGCATAATTTCTCATCGAGCTAAGAACCCATAGGTGATTATAAATATTTTTTTCTATATTTCTTGCATCTTCTACAATTGTTCTAACCCAATCAATTTTTCCTATGTCCTCCAAAAGAAATTCAAGACAATGGAGCACTAAAAGGGTTCAAAAACCAAAAAAGTGTTGGGTGGCTCTCTTGAAGAAATATTCTAGTGGAAACATATGTCATTGCATTGTTAGTAACTAATTGCACGACATTTTGTATCTCCGCCTCTAAAACAACCTCCTCCAAAAACAAGCTCAAATTCTATACATTTTTATTTGTTGGAGGCATCAACTAACTTTTAAAAATTAACTCCTCATTGAATCCATTAAAAAATGATGAGGGTGTGGTTCCTTCCATATGTCCATCTATTTAAAGTAATTGTGCATCCAAACTTTCAATATTGTTTCTTCTAATCTTCCATAATTTATTTTACATCTACAATAGTATCTTGGAGCAACCTACCACTTAACTCTTTTGGAGAAAGTGTCTTATACCCTTTCCTTGCAACTCACAATATTGTTACCAAATACTCCTAGTATGGACTCCTTACCATGTTGAATGGAATGTTGTAATATATTCCAAATATTGACTTCTTGCCATGTTGAAGAGAAGGTTGTTGTAATAACAAAAAAATTGCACATGTTTATATGCTTCTTTGTGCACCCCCTTGTTCCACCATGTAGCTTCCAATGAAGGTTGTGATCCTTATACATTTCTAGGCACAACAAACTATTCAATTGAACTCTACTCAAGTTGGATGAGGTGGATGTGCCATGTATGCATGGAGTGCAACTATAGGCCACAATGCCTATCATATCTACATCAAATTATATTGAGAAATTAGGAGCAATGATTGCTTGTGCCCCAATCCTCTTCATTTTTTTCATCTAGTGATATAAGAAGTGCCATCATCTCTTGTTTCACTTCTTTTGGGACTACTAGACATGGCTTGGAATCACTATAAAGAATGCCTACAAGATGATATTTGAGGCAAATGATGTCTCCACTATGCTTCTTCATGCACTAGTTATAAATCATGGTCCCTACTACTGGTCCCATTGCGACATATTTCCAGGAAGGTCATGGCTTTCAAGGGGTCTATTTCCAACAGGATGACTTCCACTCATTAAGTCCAAACCAAATATAGAGTTAAATGTATTGTGATTGTATATTAATCTACAATATTGGTAAGAATAAAAGAAGATAATGCTTAAATAAAATATAGCAATTTAAAATTTAACCATATTTTAAAAAATAAAACATAATATGGTAATATGGTAATTGAATTTATAGATTTGACAAAAATAACATCTTTTAACACTACAATGTAAAACCTATTTTAGAAGAAATTAAAGAATGAAAAAAAGTATAAATCGTTTAAATTTTAATCAAAAAACAAATTTAGATAAATTGAGTCAATTCAATCCAATAAAATATATAAATTTTGCATGCTAAAAAAATTAGAAAATCATTTAAAAATTTACATGCTTGAAAAAAAAAAAAAATGAACTACCCTAATGCACATCCAAAAATATAGAAATTTGTTCTTCAAATCCCCAAAAAAATCTTCCCAATTTACTCTAGAATGTTTTCTCATTGTTTTGTGTGTTGATGAAAGGTGAATAGGAATTTTAAAGATATTATTTTTCCTATTTTTTAGTGTCTTCCCCACATTTTTCTTGCATTCAACACATGTCCCTATATGCAATGAGTTTTTTTTCTCAGACTTGTTGAGTTTTCAACGACATTTTTTAAGAACTTGGTAAAAAATCTTGCATGTTAAATTTGTGAGTACTTGTAGAGAAAAAACTTTCAAGTACTTGGTGGCTCACCATGTTTGCAATCTACACCTTCCTTTGTACCTAGTTTATGAAGGTCATCTATCTTGGGCATGGTTTTATCTTCATCATATATGTTGTAAGTCTTAAGATCAATTGATTCAAAATTGCCTAGGGCCACATTGTGATCTTTTCTCTACCCATTCATTTAACTAATTTGTTGTATAGGCACTTTGGGTTTCTTCTCCCTCTAAAATTTTCATGTTTACATTTTCTTCTTCAGACAACATAGTGTGAGTATGTTCAAAATCAACCACCATTTCATGAGTAATATGCTCTTTATTAATAAGCTTTGGTAAAGATTTTAATTTAGAACCAACAACAGTCCTAAGGATAAGGTAACATCAATCTAGAGAGAGATAGCCTCCTATCTTGGTAGTAAAATCCTTGGAAAAGCATAAGCCAAAGAATGGAGGAATATCAATTTTTATTGCTTCTTCATAAACAATGATATTAGGGAAAACATACAAGTTGAGAGGAAGGTTTTTTATTATCCCTATTGTTTGTACTCTTTTACATATGTTCATAAGCTAACTTAATGGAGTCAATAATCTTTTTTAGCATAACTATGGTGCTTACACCATAGTTTATCATAGAGTTATGCAACAACTTGTTACCAATTATCAATGTTAAATGAAATGGCATGGGATTAGATTTACTCACCTTTGCACTAATCTTATGAAGAATAGTCAATTGAATAACCTAAATGGCCATTTGTTGTTCCACTACCTCTTTTCCAACATTGATGATTTGATGAGCATTTTAGTTGGATTTTCTTGCATCTTTAAAACTTTCTAAAGGAAATTCCTTTTTTTCAAGGATAGATATGACATCCCATAGACAAATGCTTACAATTTTTTTCTTGAGTTGTTCTACCACTTTGAGAGGGCCAAAAACCTAGGCTCTTGGAGGATAACCTAGATTATCTTGATATCTTGGATTTTCAGTCATTACATTAAATGTCCTTGTGAACTGTATTTGTAAAAACTTTGAATGTTGATTAGAATTTGTAATTTCTCGCCCCAAAATTGTAGGAAGAAGACTCTAGGCTTTCAAGAGCTTTTGAATCAACCTTAGTCATGGTTTAGGAATCAAATTCTCCACCATTCTCCTTTTAGACCTTGTGAAATAGTTAAACTATACTTGAGGAGGCTTAGATGTGGTCAAATTATTTACAAAATTTTCTTCCTCTTCTTCAACCCATGCAAAAAATTCATATTCTAAGGTGATTTATTATTCTTGATCTGGAGACACCTCGTAGTTGAGATATTAAGACTACATTTTGAATTCCTACAAATTAATAAGGGAGTTTGAGTGTTACTCCTCCAATCTTGTCAATAATGTTTTTGTTCAGCTACTTTTAGTTGAAAATTTCCTCTTGGATAAGTCTTAGAGGAATGAGCATCATTACATGGGAAATGCCACCTTCAAGATCATCTGCAAAGTTGGTTTTTATTGGGTTTATATCTCTCACTGGATCATGAGGAACTTGTTATAAGGGTGTAGGTACTAGTACAATTTTATTTTATCATTATATGTGATCCTACCCTTAATTTTGTTTATTTTTATATCTATTTGGTTGATATGGTGTTCTTTGAGCTTGATTTCCATGATATATCACCCTAGGATAGGTTGCTTTCCACCTCTTTGAATTGATAAGGTCATTTGTAAATTTGTGCAATATATGCTTTGTATCATCCAGTTCTAGGACTATTTGTGGTGCAAATACATGACTAGGAGGGTAGACATATATGGAAGAGGGAACATATTGTGCATTCGAAAAGGGATGATTGATCTTAGATATTTCCTCTTAGCAAGAAGTGAAATTTTATGAAACATAGGAATGTGTGGTCATAGGAGGAAGTCTACTTGCATCAATCACATTATTTTCTGCTCTAACTACTAACTCATAAGCTATAAAGAGGCTTTGATCCCCTAATTATTTAAGCATCATAGATGTATTTGAGTTGAAGGCTTTGAGGTATAAAACAAATGTTATCTCTATTAGTAGGCATGTTGAAGCAAGTATTCTTTCCCAAGTTTTATTGAATATAGAGTTAAAACCAGCATTGCTTCTTGAGGTGCCCTTGTTATAGTGATTGAGTGTTGTAGCAATTAAAATCGATCTCCCTTCACTTTAACCTTGAAAGAAAGCATTTTTAAGCTAATATTACAAGTCAATTAAGTTTGGTGTCAATGATTGATTACTAGTCTAGCACATTTCCTTTAAAATAAGTGATGAGTAACCTTAGAGCAATGTTTTTCTTCGTGACATACTATATTGTGCATATGTCTTGAAACATTCTCCAATAAAATTTGGAAGGGAATTAAGAGAATTAGTAGGAATAAGATCACAAGTAGCTAGAAGGAATTGAAGGGATTAGAGGACTACCATTATTCCAATTTACAAAATGTCTAGGAACTCGTGGTGTTGCCATTGGAACAGGTGTTGGTGGATTTCCTTGGGTTGATAACCAATGGAAAGATTATTAGATGAGGGTTAACTACTAAAGGATCTTGTCATAGGCATTTTTTCATAAGAAAAAATGACACTCAAGAATACTATCTAAACAAGACCTTGGGCACAATCCTTTTCTTATCCCATTGAGCATGCCAAAATTGTTGATGTTCAAATTTCCACTTTTGTGCCCCTTTGCACCAACACGAGAAATCTTGTGAATGTGGGTCATGATTCAAAATATAAACTCCAAGATTATGAAGCCAATTCTTTGTATTATATTCAATGAAATTATCTTAAAAACAAAAGGGAGAAAAGAAAAACAAATATAGGAAATAAAAATATATTTTATTAGGCTATATGTTGGTTTTGAAATGCATTATTATCGCCCAAACATTAGCACACAATTTTTTTTGTTTATAAATGATGATATTGCAACAATAGAGGACACGTATGCTTACGATTGTTATCTTGCATATAGATACCAAAATTTGAACATGAGTAAAGGCTAAGATAAAAAATAAATTAATCAATAAGAAAATTGTAAATAAATAATTGATAGGCACAAGTAGAATACCTTATTCCTTTATATCAATTTGCTTACAATTTTCCAAAAAAAAAAATGATATATAGTATTTTGCCTTAAAGGCCTAGAAATATCAAAATGAATAATTTTTTTTCTATAGAATTTTTCTCCCTTCTTATAAGCACACCTTTAATTTTTCTCCCTTTTTATAAGCATAGCCTTGGCAATTTTGGCACCATTAAGTTTTGGGAACTAGGAGCTACATGTTTTTTTTCGTGTCATTAAGCCTAACTCTCTAAACCATAAGATTGACAGGAGGTTAAACATCCCTTTTTCTCTTCAATTTTTTTCTCTTTCTAAATGTTAGATGCAATAAAATTTGAGCATATTGGATGGTTCTAAGAGATCCATTTGTTTTGTACTAAATATCTCTCCCTCCAATACTGCAACAAAAATTGTGTCATTTTGATGTTGATTATGAAGAGTTCCTTGATGACATGTGTCCCAACTATGAAACTAATTCTTAGAAACTCATGCATAGTGGGCTCCACAAAACTATCAAAGTGAATTCTTCTAGCCAATGGTACAACATTCTTAATACGTCAAATTGACAACTCTCTAATATTGCATGTGCCATTGATCTCAACAACAACCAATGATCTCATAGCATCTCAAACTTTACCTTCTGCCTTTTATCCTTGAAATAAAAAGGGACCCGCCATCTCCAACACATCATCTAGCCAATAGTGCGACAAGAAAAACTTGCCAAATTGATAATGTCTTTAAGGAGTGCCAAGAAGACATGTAGCACATGGATGTCAATGTTTTTTTTAATTTTCCTGCACTCGGAAAAGTTGGAAACAAAACCTAAGATCACCAATTATGACAACTCACTAATTCCCAACCAATGGCACAACAAAATAATTTATTCTAATAGTCTTCGAATGATGTGCTATTCGTTGATCTTTTGATGTAATTGACAATGTGGATTTATTAGGAATTCCATTAACAAAAAGGACTTGTGAAACCAACAAAATATTCTACAATTGTACAAAACTTGCAATATAAAAGAGGATGATCCTAACACTAAAGAAAATTAAACTAAAGCTCACAAAGAACAAGTGCTTATGGAAGAAAAATATCTCAAAGGGAAAACAAAGAGAAAATCTCTACAAGTTGAACATACAAAGGAACTAATGACCTAATTATCTTTCCTGAAGTGATTATATGATCCTCCAACTCGATGGCATGTTCTTGAGCATTTCTCAATTCTATAGCATTTCTTTGCTTGAAAAATAAAGAAACCTTTTTAAAGATAGAGCCTCCATAAAGTATCTTAGAATAATCTCAATGTAATGACTCTCATCCCTGATTGGTACCTTTTTGTGATTACTATTTTTTTTCATTCGACAATGCAAGAATTTTGTCAAACTGTTGTTATACTGTTGCATTGAGCAATTTCTAAGTTATTTCCAGGTGGTTTTAATTGCAGAAGTCTGATATATGTTATATGCAATGCATTACAATATATTTCTTCTACAATAGCAAGGAAAAAATGATAGAAATACAGAAATTATAAAATGCAAGTCTTGTTTACAAAGAATAGAGAGAATTGATATGCTAACTTAGAAAATATATATACCAATTCATATACCAATTCACAGAAGGAGCTATTCTGACCTGAATAGAATGCCTGAGTTTCTTAGTCCATATTCTTCTTTTAATCCCCACATATAAATTAATCTTTCAATTACCAAACACAACGCCTAACAAATAATAAGACAGACTTAGGAAAATGGTTTGATGGCCTTTTGAAGGTGTATAGCGGCATAGAGAGCATCGACTTCACTTGATGTTTGACTGAGTCTTCCCTTCCACATCACCTTCTAAGATTCCTTTGAATGTACAACTTCCCTTTATGTAGCCTTGTGATTCCTTCAAATGTGGTACGACTCACACTAAGGGTAGCGATTAATATAGTGAGAAGGAGCGACTGGAATAATCACATAACATCCACTTGGCAAAAATTAATGTTGGAATGTGAGGTACGACTGTTATGCCTATAGCTATCACATCAACATTAAATATTTAACCTCAAATTTTCCCTGCAAATATTCAACCATGAACTTTGAACTTTACTCCTGTAAATAATACCAATATTTGATAACGAAATTCGTCTTTGAAAGAGACTTCACGAATTTCATAAATTTTCTTATAAGCTCCAAGTGTGAAATCTGTGTAATTCCTCCAACAAACCAACTAGGATAGATTATTCACACTACCAAAACTGGTTACCTGTAGGGTTTTGTCCTAGAGTTTCAAAACTATGAAAGCTCCTCAAAACGCCAAGAAAAATAATATCCAAGCATAATATACAAATGAGCTCACTTTTCACTTTTATTTCACTTTTATTTCTTTTTTGAAAGATGCTTCTCGAAAACCATTTAATATTTCTTGCTCAAATAAACATTAAGTCCTTGTTTATAAAGTATATTTTCATATTTCCTTAATGTCACTTTATAACATCACTTTAATTTAACTATTTAATATTACCTTTTTAAATGAACCTTTTGCGAAGCAATATCAAAAAATTAAATTAATTAATTCCCTTAGTTCCAACTATAGCCTACGAGAATTAAATAGGCTAATAAGTCCTCCTGGAGCGATCATTTAGAAAGAGACATTACAATCCTCCCTTCTCAAAATTGCTTGTCCTCAAGCAATTGCAGATTAGGGTACTGAAAAATCTGCTCTCCTTCCCAAGTAGCATCCTCTACGGGCAAGTATCTCCACCTAATGAGATACTCTCTGATCAACTTGCTCCTCAACCTCCTCTCCTTGACATCCAAAATCTTATCAGGAACCAAAACCAAACAACCCTCCTCATCCAACGGAGGTAGCTCAGTTGAAGAAGTCACCTATTGCCCCAATGCCTTCTTAAGGCATGATACATGAAAAACATTATGGATCTTGTGTTCTCGGGAAACTCAAGCTCATAAGCTACTTCCCTACATGCTCGATTATCCTATAGAACCCATAAAAATGTGGTTTCAACTTTTTTGCACCACTTTTCTTTAGTGAAGACTGTTTGTAGGGTTGCAATATCAAGAAGACCAAATCTCCTACCTCAAACCTCTGCTCAACCTTGTGTCTATCTGCATATGTCTTTTGTTGATTCTAGGAAACCTACAAATTATCCTTAAGGGTTTTAAGGATATTTCAAATTTCTTGAATCCAATATTTGGCTTTGGGGTCCATGCTATCATTGAAAGCCAAATCTACAAATGAAGGAGCATTATATCCATACAATGCCTGAAATGGAGTCATCCCAATAGACATATTGTAAGTGGTATTATAGCAGTTTTCTCCTAGGTGTAACCACTTAATCCACACCTTTTGTTGACCTAAAACATAGTTATGTAGATACCCCTCAACCCATTTGTTCACAATTTTCATATGACCATCTATCTAAGGGTGGTAACTGGTATTGGGAGTCAACTCTGTGCCAGCTAACCTGAATAATTCCTACCAAAAAGCACTAAGAAATCTGCTATCCCTATCACTAAAAATGTTCCTCGGTAATCCGTAGAGTCTGAACACTTCCTTGAAGAACAACTCTACCACCTGTGGCACCTTATACTTCGATGAAATTGTGAAGTGATAAAATTTTGTCAATTGATCAAATAATTAAAAAATGCAATCCCCGCTATGCACCTTCAGTAGATTAGTGATGAAATCCATCGACACACTCTCCCATTTTTTCTTTAGGATGGGTAACAACTAAATTAACCCTATTGGATGAGTGTGTTTTGACTTACATTATGTTGACAAGTCATGCATTCCCTCACATGTCTCCAGAAATCATCTCTGAGGCCCTTCCATGAGAACCTCTCCCTAGCCTATTTGTATGCTTTGAAGTATCCAGGATGTCCTGCCAATGGTGTGTCATGAATGGCTCTTAGAATCTTCTCCTTAAGTTTCGATTCAAGAATCAATATAAATTATGCCTTTATAATGGATAATGTCATCTATATATATGTCATCTTGAATATTCCCATCCATCAACTCACAAGAAAAATTATTTTTGGAATATTCCACCAGGAGGTGAGATTTCCAATCTACTGAAATATCAGTAAGGGAACATGCAACAGGGTTTTTAGAAAGGGCATCAACAACAATATATTTATTTCCCTTCACATACTCAATGTTGAAGTCGTATGTATGTATCTTACTGACCCACTTCTGTTGCCTCTCATTTAAATCTTTTTATTCTAGGAAATATTTTAAACTATTATGGTCAGTCCTAACCACAAATCTCCCACTTACCAAATATTGTATGAACTTCACTAAAGCATGCATAATGGTGAGCATCTCTTTGTCATAGATGAAGTAGAGTCTCTTTGGATCTTTGAGCTTCCAAATCTCATATGATATTAGATGTGTGTTCTACATCAACTTCACCTAAAGTATCACACTCTAGCACAAAGGGCTAAGTGAAATCAGGTAGTGCCAAAATTGGGCAAGTGCTCATCACATCCTTGAACCTATCAAATACTCTATGAGCCTCAACCTTCCACTTGAAAGCCCCTTTCTTCATGAGATCTGTTAGAGGTGCACCCAACTGTGAAAACCCCCTAACAAAGCATCTATAATAACTTCACAACCCAAAGAACCCATGCAACTCTGTAAGTGTCCTAGGTGGTGGCCAATCCAAAATCGTCCATATTTTCTCTTGATGCACTTGTACACCCTGAGCACTTATCACATGACCCAAATATAAGATCTCTGTCAATACTAAACTTGCATTTGGATGACTTGGCATATAGTGATTGTACCTCCATGATACCCAACACCTTGTCCAAATGTCTCAAGCATGCCTCCCATGTCTTGTTGCATATGAGTATATCATCAAATAATACTAGAAGGAACTTCCACAACTGTTTGTTGAAGATATGGTTCATGCAGGAATGAAAAGTGGCGAGAGCATTGGTCAACCCAAATGGCATGACCAAGAACTCATAGTGCCCATAGAGACACCTGAATGTAGTCTTATGTATATCCTACTCCCTTACCCTGATCTGATTATACCCTGATCGATGATCAATCTTTGAGAAGTAAAATAGCCCATGCAACTCATGTAATAGCTCATCGATCATGGGGATAGGGTATATGTTTTTAATAGTCTTATTTTTTAGGGAACAGTAGCCAATACACATCCTCATAGTTTCATCCTTCGTCTTCACCAAAACAACTGAAGAAGCAAAGGGACTAGAACTAGGTTTGATGTGCCCCATGTTTAATAACTCCTTAATGGCCTTTTATATTTCTTCCTTGAATTTCTTTGGGTGCCAGTAAGGAGTAGTGATAACCGGTTTGGCTCCCTCTTCTAACTTAATGGTGTACTCAAAACCTCTATCTGGAGGTCTCCCTGGAGGAATCTCACCGAATACAAAAGCTATGTTTATCCAATATTGTTTGGATGTCTACATGATGTGGCTCTCTGCTATCTAAAGACCCCTTAGGCATAATTAGACACTTTGTTGCCCGTGCTACATCCTCATGCCTGAATATATTCTCCATCCTCTTAGTTGAAATGATCCTGGGAGCACTATTAGACATGCCTCTCAAAACAACCTTCCTACCATCTGATATGAATTTCAGTTGCATCGTTTGTAATTTTTTAGAGTATTTCCCTAAGGAATGAAGCCACTGAATACCCAAAATGGCATTGATATTTATTTAAATTAATCAAAAGACGAATAAGGATAAAATGAATTAATTAAACAATTAAGATTATTTAATTAATAGAAGAAAATGACATTAGGAAATAATAAATAATTAAAATTATTTAATTATGCATGGAAGAAGAAGGTGAATCGGTTATAACATGTTTCTTGTAGGCTTGGGACACTTTTCAATGTCTACAATCAGAATTTTTCCATTAAAACCACCTAAAAATAACTCAAATAACAGTATAACAACAGTTTGACAAAATGCTTGCATTGTCAAATGAATAAAAATAATCACAAAAATGTACCAGTCAGTGGTGAGGGTCATTATAGTGGAATTTTTTAGAGTATTTCCCTAAGGAATGAAGCCACTTAATACCCAAAATGCCATTAGTATTTCCCTAAGGAAAGAAGCCATTGAATACCCAAAATGGCTTCAGTGTACATTTTGCCCCTCTTTGACATAATGTGATTTTGAGCATTGTGTCAAAGAATAATCATGAAAATTGGCTCAAAACTTGACCCAATATGCCTGACATGCCCTGACGGATGCAAGATAGGATGATGCCCCCTCGAAAAAATTGACAATTTTTTGAAAAAATCCAAAAAAATTGGCATTTTTATCAATAAGCAAGTTGGATAAGCGCAAATGCATTGGCGATGAAAAACTAGGCTCAAAATTCAATCTAGGGATGAATGGATGGGATGTTAGTATGGAAGAAGTTGTTGAGGATGGAAAATGAACGAATGAATTGGGACTGCTATCTTGAGATCTTGCTAATAAATGATCAACCTTTGATTTTATTGCATGATCCTATCATCACAAAACTTATTATGGAAATGGATATAGAACACCAAGATATGACATAGACCAACGTGTAATATGTTATTCCTTGCAAAAAAATAGACACACGACAGACAAGGAGTGCCATGACCCAAACTAGTAACCATGGAACCTTGTTGGAATATGTGAGGAAGTAACCACAAAGCATGTTGATCTTAATGCAAGAAAGTGTTAGATTAAGCTTCTCCATGCGTAGAATATTTTGATTATGCAAAATGGAACCCCAATCACACACAAGGAACCAAGTTTCCCTAGTTGTATTTCCAAGAAAAACCGCAAACATAAATCAAAGAGAAAAAGGTCATGATCCATCATTGCTCCTCTCATCACTTGTGGACTTCCTTGAGGGGCATAGTAACATGACCAAAGATTAATCAGATAAAAAGATAAGATGAATTGGACCAACATAGTCAACAACCATTTAGATCTTTTGCCACATTGTATGATCAGATTTTAGATAATTATAATGTCTGGTTTCAGGAAAGTAAGTATGTCATATAAGCCCAGGGAGTCTAACGATGCAACGTCATGTATAAGAAAATGGATTGGTTTGTGTCTAGTTTCAGGAATGGTACACCTCGTATAAGATGTTGAGTTTGGTTTCGAGGGTGCAACAACCTGTATAAGACAGTTTGATAGGATTGATGGTAAAGTTTGGTTTCAGAAATGCAACATGTCGTATAAGCCTAGGGATCCCAATGATACTACATATTGTATAAGACTATTTGTAGCTGATAAGGATTGTTGATTGTTTGTTGTTTGATGTTTGATGTTGATGTTTTGCTAGGTACTTGTGTTTAGGCAGTTGATCCATTGATAGTTGAAGATTGATTAGATAGTTTGCTTGTTGTTTCGCGATTTGGATAAGCTCAGTTCTCTTGTTTGATAACTGCTTGTTTCTACTCAAAATGTCAACATTAGTATGGGACAGTTTATTGTGAGATGGATGATTGGGACAAATGAAGACCTTGTTATGAAAAACCCTAAGGGATTGACCTAATGCCTCAAGGGCTCATCGATGATGGCCTTCCCTATGTAAAGTGCAGAGACAATGTAGTTCGACTAACCTTGACCATGAATAGTTTATTATGAAGATGCAAATATGGATCAACTTGACAATTTATTATGAAAAAACCTAAAGGACTGACCTAATCCTCAAGGGCTCATTGATGATGGCCTTGCCTACGTGAAGCCACAGAGGCAATGTAGTTTGACCACTTGGACTGACACAAACTATTTTTTGGAGTTTTTGACACTTTTTTATTTTTTTGGATTTTGATGTTTTCTAATTTCTTTTGGATTTTGACATTTTCTAATTTTTTTGGATTTTGATGTTTTTTTTTTTGGATTTTTGATATTTTTTGTTTTTAATTTTGATGTTTTTTTTTTTTTGGATTTTGACATTTTCTAATGCCGACCTGCGTCTAGGATCCCTTATAAGATGTAAGTACAGGAATTTCCCCCAGTCAGAAATAGGACCAACTTATTATGGATGCAAAGGGGATGAGTGAGGTTTATTGTGAACGGATATGAAAGGATGAAGGACGCTAAGCATCAACAATTCTCAGACCATGAGAAGGATAACTAAGTTTTTATTATGAACAGATGGGAAAAGCAAGATCTTATTATGGAATGGAATATGCACAAGGGGTCATGGATGTAAGTGGAAAAATCAAACAAAATGATAGTAGATGACGAAGCAAAGACTGACTACACATGGCGCTTGTTTTTCGGGTTTTCACCATGGTACTTATCCCAAGCACCACCAAAGTGGTTTTCACTATTGGATGAATTATTTCTCTTTACTATTTTTTTTATTTTTCTTTTTTTTGTGTCACCAAAATGCCTGTTTGCTAGGTTTTCATCAGGGTAACGATTTTATTTTTTCTTTTTTTTAATTTTTTTTTGTTTTTGATGGGATTCTCTGAAAGCTAGGTATAGTACTTGGGAAGGCACATGTTGTTGATAGGATTTGGTAACAGTTCACCTTCAAGAGTGACAAGTTGATAAGCGCCAAATCCATATGTTGCATTTATGATGCAAGGACCTAACCAATTAGGCTCAAAATTTTTGAGTTTTTCTCGATCCATTTGATTTTTTGGATTCTCTTTTAGGACCAAGTCACCAATGTCAAAATTCCTAACTCAGACTCTTTTTTTGTAGCTACACGAAGATTATTATGATATGCTTGCAAGTGGACCAAGGCATTTTGTCTCTACTCATCCATTAATATCCATATGTTGCATTTATGATGTAAGGACCTAACCAATTAGGCTCAAAATTTTTGAGTTTTTCTCAATCCATTTGATTTTTTGGATTCTCTTTTAGGACCAAGTCACCAATGTCAAAATTCCTAACTCAGAATATTTTGTTGTAGCTACAATGAAGATGATTATGATATGCTTGCAAGTGGACCAAGGAATTTTGTCTCTACTCATCCATTAACTCTAGATCATGCAAACAAGATATACGATACTCCTCATAGTCAATAAATGGTTGCATAGATACACTCAAGGATGGTAACTTAATCTCAATGGGAATAATGGCTTCAGATCCGAAGATGAGGGAATATGGAGTGGCTCCTATAGGAGTGCAAATTCTAGTACGATAGCCCTATAAGTTGGGGTTAAGTTGGTTATGCCAATCACAACCAACGTCATCGACGATCTTCTTTAGGATTTTAAGGATAGTTTTATTAGACGCATCAACTTGATGGTTACCCTGGGGTATGGAGTGGCAAAATGATGTTGGATGTGAAATCTCTCATACAGTTCATGGACATCTTGATTTTTGAAGGGACGACCATTATCTATAACGATGGATTGGGGAACACTATACTAACATATGATGTAGTTGAGTATAAACTAGAATATTTGCTTATTGGTAATGTATGTCATTGGAATGACTTCAATCCATTTGGTAAAGTACCCAGTTGCAGTGATGATAAACTTATGACCATTAGTGGAGGTAGGATGAATCTTTTCCACGAGGTCAAGTCCTCATTGAGAGAATGGCCATGGTGATGTAACTAGATGAAGTTCCTAAGCAGGTACGTGCACAAGGTCTCCATGTATCTGACATTGGTGACATTTCTTAACAAAGTGATAGACATCACATTCCATAGTGGGCCAATAGTATCCCCTTCACATAAGCTTTTTGGCTAGGGTAGGACCAACAGGGTGAGCTCCACATATACCATCGTGTAAAGTCATTTGTGCTTCATCTGAATTGAGACATCTTAGGAAGGTGCTATCTAGACTACCACGGTAAAGGGTATCATTGATGATGACATATTTGGATGCTTGTCGGATAAAGGTATTATGTTGATTAGTGGACAAGTTGGGAAGGATAATTTGGTCATATAGGTAATTGTAAAAGTCTTTATACCAGGGGGAATCAGGACCAACAATTTCACACACGAGTTTGGACTCAGGGACATCAAATGTGGGGACCAATAGTTGTTCCACCAAGAACTCATACTATGGCACATTATTAGGTATATCCAAGAGGGATCCAATGGTTGTCATTCCATCAACTACTTTGTTATGAATCCTCAATATTTGTGTGAAGATGATGACCTCAAAATATTTCTTGAAATTATCAACCATTCGCTTGTAGGGAGTGATATTTTCATCTTTTGTATCATAGTCATTGTTGACCTGATGGATAACCAATTGGGAGTCACCATAGAATTTAAGATTCTTAATTTTGCATTTGATGGCCATTTGTAGTGTTGTTAGAAATGCTTCATAGTCAGCCATGTTATTTGTCCAGGAAAATACTATTTTGTATGACTTAGGTATTGAGTCCCCTTGTGGTGTGACAAAAAGGATGCCTACTCCTAAACCATGATTTGTGTAAGACCCATCAAAGTATAATTTCCATTTTGTAGAGGTCTCTATTGTGAAGATGGATTCATCAGGAAAATCAAATATTAATGGATGATCTGTTGTTTTTGGGGCATCTGTAAGTTGATCAACTTCTTTTTATTGCTTTATGATCAACATATTCTATGTCAAATTCACTCGAGATCATTACCCACTTTGCTATTCGTCTCGTTAGAGTTCCTCTATTAAGTAGGTACTTCAAGGGATCTATCTTTGCAACCAATTTTGTTTGATGATTCAACATGTAGTTAAAAGATTTTGAGTGGAAAAGACAACTGCAAGGCATGCTCATTCAATAGGACTGTAATTAAGCTCATACCCCACAAGTGTGCGACTGATATAATAAATAGCCCATTCTTTTATATCATTATCATTTTGTGCTAACAAGGCTCCCAATGTTGATAAAGTTGTTGATATGTATAATATTAGGTATCTACCATCGATAGGAGAATGAGAACTGAAGGGGATAACAAATAGTCCTTGATTTGTTGGAACAATTCTTGGCAATTATCGGTCCATATGAGTGGGACTCCCTTACGAAGCAAATGCTGAAATGGTTGAAATTTACCTACTAACTGAGCTATGAACCTTTGAATAGATTGCAATCTTCATTATAGGGTACATAGTTGGCTTATGTTTGTTGGCGGAGGCATATCCATGATGGCTTTCACTTTTGTGGGATCAACCTCAATACCTCTACAAGAGACAATGTATCCTAATAATTTGTACCCCAGACACTTTTTTTGATTCAATATGACCTTGTACTCTTCTAACTGTTTAAAAATCTTATCCAATACTGCCAAGTGATTTTCCCTTGATAAATATTTTGCTAACAAGTCATCATCCTCCATGAAGGTATGCATGTAGTCATGAAAAATTATGGTCATAGCTCTTTGATAGGTTGTGTCGACATTCTTAAGACCAAATGGCATGGTGTTCCAACAATAAGTACCCCAAGCACAAGTGAAAGTTGTCTTATGTTGATCCTTAGGGGAAATTCTAATTTGATTATATCCTGAAAAACCGTCCATGAGTGATGCTTTGCTTAAGTCTCTGAAGTCTGTGCAAACTCTGATTCCACTAGTTGGTTTTGTTATGGGAACAAGATTTGATTCCATTTTGCATAGTCTATCGAACGAATGAAACCAACGTCAAGCAACTTCCATTCTACTTCTACTAATAGTGCGATCTGGGGTTGCATCTTTCTCAACTTTTGGTTGATCGATTTTTCATTTGGGAATAACGAAAAAATGATGTAGGACTAACTCAGGATCTAATAGAGGCATATCAGTGTATGACCACGTGAAATTGATATGTCTCTCTGAAAAGAAAAAGTGGTGAATTCTAGCTTTTCTGTGACTGTCAAGGATGTTGCAAAGTGAACAATTCTAAGATTATCATATGTACTTAGATTGACTTCTTCTGATTTTGTACAAGCAACGGTGATCTCTCTTAGCTTATGGGGAGCATGTCGAATCCTCCATCCTTGGGTTCCTCAAGGAGGTTTTCACCCTTGGAGACGTCCTTTATTTTTACTTTTTCTTGGTCTAAAAGTGCCTTTTGATTTTCACTTAGAGACCTATTCTTTTTATTTTTTCACTTTTGCGACTAGAGGGTGGACTAGACTCCCCAAAGTATGTTATGTTGTCAAGCTCTATGATAAATCCAACCTTATGGTCCCCACTTGGTATTCCTTCTCGAAGGCTCATGAACTTAGCTATTGCTTCGTCATTCAGCTCGGAGGTCCTTGTTGATCCCAATCTATTATTTGTGGGTGGACGATGGGTAAGTCGTCATTGGTATCGTTATAGCTCAAGGAATAAGCGAATATGGTAAGAATAGAGATATCATCAGGATACCAAAAGGTTTCAATCTAGGAACAACCACTCATAGGTTTGGTTTGGGATGAGGATAAGTCAAGCTCTCGAAAGGTTTTGGCTAGGTCATAATCACTAGAGGTGCAAGAATCCCATTCCCACTCATTGGAATCTGTTTCAGTATGATATTCCTTAGATGTCTTAATTTCATTAGAAGTGTTAATGTTTTCACCCAAAGATAACTTAATATGAGGAGGACTCGTATTTGGTGGTACATACCCTAAACTTGCATTCTTTGGAAACTTAGGAGATAACAAGGGTTCTATCATTCCATGTTTGTTCAAACCAAGACCATTGTGTCCATCATAACCTTGTCATTTCATGATCTTGAACCATTTTGAATATTGCTCTACTAGTATTTGTGCGAACTTGGCTTCCTCTTCATCCTTATAAATCCATGTAGAAATATCCTCGCTTTTCTCAATTTGAACCCCACTTAGCAAACATGGTAGGAGGATTACGAATGACAATCTAAGGTTCCTTCTTGATAGGATGAGGCTTCCCATAAGGCTTTGGTGAGGTGGGAAACTTCCCAATGCAAAATAAGCTCTCAATGTTGTATTCACCACATCCTGTGTCATGGATTTGGACCTTAGGTTTGGAAGGTGTGGTGGATGGAATGGATGATTTCGTGAGTGAAGAGGGATCAATGTAATGTGATGAGGCAAAGGAAGAAGCTTCCTGATTGATAGGAACTTGATGTTCAATGGTCACTTTCAAATTGCTACAATATTGGAAAGGGTCAGGATCACCTAATATAGTAATTTTGTTGTCATTATATGGAAACTTAAGCATTGATAGTACGTGGAAGGAACAACCCTCATGGCATGAATCCATGGGTGACCAAGGAGAAGGTTGTATGGTAGATCCAGATCCACAAATTGGAATATCGTGTTTTGAATAGCAGGCCCAACCCTCATGGGAAGTGTGATTATACCTTTGGATGAATGCTCAACATTTTCATAATCCTTGACGATGATTTTCTTAGACGTATATATATAAGCTTTAGAGAATCCCAATGTTATGACCAATTTTAAGGTACGCATATTCAAACCTGCTCCACCGTCTACCAAGACTCATTTGATTTTGTGTTTATTAACATATACCTCAAGGTGTAATGGGTCATTATGATTTGGTTGATATGAAAGAAAATCTTGCTCAAAAAATGTGACATGATGGGTTGTAGCTAAGTATCCTACCATGGACTAAAATTGATTAATGTTTAGGTCAGTGGGAACAGAAGTTTTTTGGCAAGCTTTGTCCAAAATGGCTTTATGCTCAGGGGATATGTGAAGCAACTCAAGAATGGATATTTGTGCGAGTCTTTCCTAGATGGTCTAAAAGGTTATATTGACTCTTTTCTTGTGGATTTGAAGCGGCCCCTTGCAAGGTTGCTTTAGCTCTTCAGGTGGTGACAACACATTCTGTACTTTTCTTAATGGTAATGTAGAGATGTTGTCATCAAAGGCTCGAATGTTATTAACGGTATACTCGTATGAGACATTAGTGTAATTGGCATTGGTGTTTACATTGTTCCCTGAATTGGGGGCTTTTCCTTTTCCATGGTCTTGGAGGGGATTCTTAAGTATAGTATGGTTAGCATTTGTCTTTCCTTGTGAATTATCCATTGATATGTCACCTTGTTCAATGAGGTCTTGGATAAGGTTCTTAAGTGTCCAACATGATGATGTTTTATGTCCCTTGGTGCAATGGTGCTCACACAAGTCATTGTCATTCCACCAAGTTGGTTTGAAAATTGTTGGTTCATAACGTTTAACATTTGGTAGTTGAATGACATTTGATTGTAATAGTTTCTTCAAGAACGATTCAATGGGTTCTCCTAAGGGTGTATATGTTCGTTTAGGTATGTTTTCTCATGGAGGACCTCTACGTTGTTGGTTGTTTTGGACTACATTTGTAATTTGATCTTGGCTTGGTTTAGGATTGTTTTTTGTGGAAGGACCTTTGAGACGAATGGTGGGTTGAACCTTGTTAACCATTTTAGCATCAACTACCCCATCACTGGTGACATTTTTGTTTCTAGACCAAAATTTGCCTTTGTCATTGGGATTGTTTTGGTTCTCTCTAAAGATCTTGACCAATCCTTTTGCAACAATTTTCTCAATGGAGACTCCCTTTTCAATGACATCCTCAAATGTTTTTCAACAATGGATTTGAAGTTGAATAATCAATTTCGTGTTGAGGTTTTCTATAAAGATATGGACCAATTGTTTTTTTGGTATGTGACAAGGACATTTACTAGCCATACTTCACCATCTTTGAAAGAATGATGTAAGTGACTCCCCTTCCTTTTGTTTGGTTGTGCATAGCTTTGCAAGGGTCATGTCACTTTCAATGTTATAGGCAACGTGTGCTATGAATTTTTCAACTAGTTCATTCCATGTTCTCATCCCAGGAGGAAGGTGTGTGAACCACTCTAGAGCCTACCCCAAAAGGCTATGTGGGAATAAACTCATTAAGTATGTAGGATCAAAAGAGATGTCAATACAAGCAATGTTAAACTCTCACACATGTTCTACTAGATCTCCCTTTCCCTTGTATTTGTTGAAGTTTGGCACATTAAAGTGTGGAGGAAAAGGTGACATGCATATGCTTCTATCAAAGGGATAAGGACATAGTTCCTCCATTGAGTATGTGCTCACTTGTATGTTTTCCATTTGTTGTTGCATCGCTTGCATTTGTTGCATCAAAGTTTCTATAGGTGATGGTGGTATGTTTGGTTGACTTTGCACGAGAAGGTTGGTGTTGGTGTTAAGCATGTTGAGGTAATTGTGTGATAACAAGTTTTGGTTTTGAAAGTTGGATGTAAATGTTGAGTTTGGGTTGATGTTTGCTTGAGAAGGATTTTGATTGCCTTGTTGTAAGTGAGAAGTAAACTTGGTTTTGGTAGTAGTATTATGTTGTGGTGGAATTTGGTTGGTGTGTTGGTGTTGTGGTATGAAGTTGAGGTTTGGGTTGGAATGTTGTGATGGAGGTTGGTTAGTGTTTAAGCTTGACCCAAAAGACATGTTGGTGTTTGGTGTAGTGTTGGTTGTTTGGGTTTGCACTCTTGGTGTGGTAATGTGAATCCTTTTTGTTTTTCTTAGTGGGTTTGGGTTTTGATTTGTGTTTGTGTTGGTTGATGGTGTTGTATTTTGGGTGGATGTTGTGGAAAATGGATTTGCAAAAGTCATACCCATCGAGCTAGAGGATGATCCAAATGGATTAGCAAATGTGGGACTTGGTCCTTGAGATGTTGCATGTGTCCTTTTAGTCCCAGATGTTGGAGTAGGAGGTATGTTAGCATGTGTTGTGTTATGTGTAATTCCCCCAAGTGGTATACTAGTGTACATTTGTTGTGAGGATGAATGACCTTGTGTAAATGTGTTGTGACCCTTAACTTTGATTTTGTGTTTGTGTTGTTCCCTCTACAATTGTGGAAGTTTCAAAACCAAAGGGAAGCTTGACACCATTTTGAGCGAGCACTAGGAAGTACATATTAGGATCCGCTTTGACCATCTCTTCTATGATATGCACTATCTTAGGATCTTGGGAAGCTTGTTCAATCTCTTCGGGTATTAGATTTTGGTTAGCCTCCTTTAATGTAAAATTGTCAAATGGATTTGGAATTTCATCTTGTGATGTTTGAGGTTGGTTTGAAGAGGACCCAAAGTTCATGGTGCTAGGAATCCATGTCCTTTTGTTTCCTTTGTGGCCTAGTGAAGACCATATACGACTTGTGACCTTGGGACTTTTGGAATGAATGCAACTAATGATGGAGATGCAAATTAAAGATGGTAATGCAAGGTAAGGATGGTAATGATAATAAGACTATGCTATGTTTTGGGATTTTTGGAATATAACGATGCAAGATGGGAATGCAACTATGACTAAGCTTGGTATAGAAAGTGGTAATGAGACTATGACTAAGCTTATGCTTGGATGGAATGCCAGATGATGACGAAACTAAGACTATGACAATGGTTGGATTTGGATATGCAATTTTGAACCTTAAAAGAGGATGCTAAGCAAACTATGATAAACCAAAGTAACAACTCTAAATGTCAAGACCGCAAGGGGACAAGGGCCAAGATGATGATGATGATCGGATAAAAGGTGAGCCTAAACTAGAAACATGAGTTGTAAGCCCAACCTAAGGATGAGATAGATAAGCATATGATGAGGTCAAGACACCTAAATATGAAACTATGGTCTGCCCAATAATCTGACAAGCCTCCTAATCTTAAGACTCAAAGATGTTGATGGAATGAGGTGTGGTATAGTGTATGCAAGCCAACCTAGGTTAAATGATGGAATGCAATGAATGGGCTGGCTGAACCTAAACAAGTCTCAGGTCTAAGTGTACAATCATTGTCTGTAAGGAAACTAGAAGTTGGATGTACAGATATTTCCCCATAAATTTTGAAACTAATAGATGTGGTGTAGGGCCAGTCAATTGCGGTGCAAGACCGATCAATTGCAACACATAGAAAAATGCGGTGTTCTAACTAACTATTGTAGTTTTCTAATAAACAGTTGCGGTGTTTTTCCTTTTTGACCCGAATTTGATGTTTTCTAGGTTGTTTTCCATTTTTGGCAAGTTCATATTTGATCACAAAAAGAAAACACTTGGAAGATAGATTTGGCTACTTTTGACTCTTTGACTTCTTGGTAAGCAAGTATTTCACAAGTTTTCTTCCACAAAACTCACTTGGCCTTGGTTCACAAACAATACAAACAAGCACAACCTAACTAGTAGAAATAGGTTTATCTACCAAAGTGGGCTTACCTCACCCCCGAAAGAGTGATGTTAAATCTGAGAAAAAGGAGTGGGTGAAGCTAGAGTATGCCAAGGTCATGGACCACCTTAACACCTCTCGCCTTGAAAGGAGTAACTCCAAACAAGGAATCTTGCCACCTCAACCAACAACCAGACGTGGTAAGTAACTTTAGGGTATGATCCACATCCCTTGCACCAACAATAGTAGACTCTCAAAATAGGTCTTAGGCTTCTAAAACAATGGTTCGTAGTGGGGGACTGCCATGAACACCCATGGTATAACATCAAGCATGAGACACTAAAGCCTCTACTCAACCCCAATGTGGTCTATACACCCACATTTGAATTGACACGTGTGGTATACATCACAAGATTGTGCTACTAACTTTCTCCTTCGCACCTTTGATATAGCCCACCAGGAAACGTGCTTTGAGGTAGAACCCTTGAGTTCTGCGTTAGGATGTGTCTTAAGGAAAGCCTCCTACTAAAAGAAAAGGAGATTGATATGTGTTTCTCATGCACCCAAGATTGTACGAAGCGCAAGGGGAGAGGATATGCACACACCAATATGGGATTTAACAAAACATGCAAGTTGCACAAGACACGAAAAACATTTATTCTTTTTAAGCACCAATTCCAAATGTTCCTAATTTAAAAATCACAAACACACAAAGGAACCCTGCAAGAAATTGGATTAATAGTTTAGATCAAAAGGTCTTCTCCCAACGATTGCCACAAGCTGAAAATCAACTATCAGTTGAATGCTATCAATGTGATTCCAAGATTTGATCATTTTGTTATATTTTTTACCCCAAAAATAAAAATGTAAAGAAGATACCCCTAATAAAATTTTGAGAACTTTCCAAAAATGTAAATTTTATAGAAAAAATCCTTAATTTAAGGCTTAGCGAGTAGATTTATGAAGTACTAATTTTCAAAGATTTGATTGTAGATTAATTATTTGTGGTCAAACTAAAAAATGTAAAGAACAAACCCCCTTTTGAATTTTGAGAGTTTCCCGGATCTACAAAAATTTCTGGAAAAGTCGTTGATTTGCGACCAAAATTTAAGATTTATGAAAAATCATAAAAACATGATAACTTTCTCAAAAATGTTGACCTAAAGCTAATTTTTGGAGTGTAAGCTTATGATATGATCTTTGACCTCCAGTAAAAAAACCCAGAAAAAAATTCGTAGTCATTTGGGAGATATGATGAAATCTTTGGAAATTACTAAAAATAGCATAACTCACTCAAAAATGTAGACCTAAATCTAATTTTTGGAATGTACGCTCCTGATATGATCCTTGACCTGTAGTAAAAAACCTAGAAAAAAATTGCAGTCATCTGAAAGATATGATGAAATCGTTGGAAAATCCTAGGGTTTTGTCTTCAACTTGATCTGCACAAGTTTAGTCTTGAATTTTTTTAACAAAACAACAAGATAAGGTTAGAAAACCTTAGAGAATAAAGATACAATAAGGATGTTTGATTCACGTTCATTCAGTTGGCAGTATTGGATAAGATTTTTAAATGGTCAAAAGAGTACGAGGTCAAATTGAATCCAAAAAAGTGTCTTTGGGGTGCAATCCGACAAATTATTAGGATACATTGTCTCTCGTAGAGGTATTGAGGTTGATCCTGCAAAATTGAAAGCCAACATGTATATGCCTTTGCCAACAAACATAAGTCAACTTCATACCTTACAAGGAAGGTTACAATCTATCTGAAGGTTCATAGCTCAATTAGCAGATAAATGTCAACCATTTCAACATTTTCTTCATAAGGGAGTCCCATTCATATGGACTGATCACTGTCACGAGGTGTCCCAACAAATCAAGGACTATTTGTTATCACCTCCGGTTATCATGCCTCCTATTGATGGGAGATACCTAATACTATACATATCAACAACTTCATCAACATTGGGAGCCTTATTAGCACAAAATGATAATGATGGAAAAGAATGAGTTATCTATTATATCAGTCACACACTTGTGGGGTACTAGCTTAATTACAGTCCTATTGAACGAGCATGCCTTTCAGTTGTCTTTTCCACTCAAAAGCTTCAACACTACATGTTGAATCATAGAACAAAACTGGTTGCAAAGATAGATCCCTTGAAATACCTACTCAACAAAGCAACATTAACAGGTCAATTAGCAAAGTGGGTCATGATCTTGAGTGAATTTGACATAGAATATGTTGATCATAAGGAAATGAAAGGACAAGTGATAGTTGATCAACTCACATATGCACCAACAACAGTAGATCATCCTCTAGTGTTTGACTTTCCTATAATAGAGACCTCTATGGCATGGAAATTGTACTTTGATGGGTCCTATACAAGTCATGGTTCAAGAGCGGGTATCCTCTTTGTCACGCCCCAAGGGGACTCAATACCTAAGTCATACAGAATAGCATTCCTGTGCACAAATAACATGGTTGATTATGAAGCATTGCTAATAGGAATATGAATGGCCATAAATGGAAAATTAAGAATCTTTAAGTCTATGATGACTCCCAATTGGTTATCCAATAATTATTTATCATTTCCCTCCACCTTTTATCAAATAATTATTTTTATTTATTTAATATTTTAACACCCCACCTTCTATAATTAAAAAAATATTTTTAATTATTTAATTATTCATTTTCCCTCCTAATTTAAATTAAATAATTGCTATCATTATTTAATTTGAATTTCTTCTTAGTGAAGCCCTAAATCTCAACTAATTTCTTGGATCACGATCCATCCTTCCCATCCTTATCTATTTTCTTCTCTATTAATCTCATCCATTGATCATGATACCTCATCTTTCAATCCTAGCCCTTCATTTGAATTGGGATTTCTATAAAAGCAACCTATCATTCTCATTTCAAGGTTAACCACAATCTTTGAAGTTTTGCTATCTTGAGATCTAGCTATCTTGCATCAACATCAAGCTCATCATACAAGTTGCATACTATCTAAGAACAAATAAAGAAAAATTGAGAAGAGCAATGGAGAGGAATCAACTTTGACATATAGATTGAGTATTATTGCTTCATTATTATGATTTCTATGTTCATTTGTGCTTCATTGTTGGATTAGGATCTTCATAGCTTGAATTAGATAGCCTTGTGGTTGCTATCATTGATTCATGCTTATTTCCCCGAATTCTAACCCTGATCTACACTGATATATGTTTTATGCAATGCATTGCAGTATATTTCTTCCACAATAGCAAGGACAAAATGATAGAAATGTGCAAAAATTATAAAATGCAAGTCTTGTTGTTTACAAAGAATAGAGAGAGTTGATATGCTTGTTTACAAAGAATAGAGAGAGTTGATATGCTAACACATAAAATATAATTTAAAATATATATCAACAATCATATACCAATTCGCAGAAGGAGCTATTCTGATCTGAATGGAATGCCTGAGTTTCTTGGTCCATATTCTTCTTTTAATCCCCACATAAATTAATCTTTCAATTACCAAACACGATGCCCAACAAGTAATACGATAGACTTAGGAAAATGTTTTGATGGCCTTTTGAAGGTGTACGACGACATAAAGAGCATTGATTTCACTTGAAAGGAGGTGGTGGTTGATGTTTGAATGCGTCTTCCCTTCCACGTCACCTTTAAAGACTCCTTTGAATGTACAACTTCCCTTTATGTAGCCTTACGATTCCTTCAAATGTGGTACATGTCACATTAAGGATAACGATTAATATAGTGAGAAGGTTCGGCTAGAATAATCACCCCTTATTTTATCAATAACATCCACTATGCAGCCATTAATGCTGGAATGTGAGGTACGACTACTATGCATGCAGCTATCACATCAATATTAAATATTTAACCTCAGATTTTCCCCGCACATATTCAACCATGAACTCTGAACTTTACTCCTATAAATAAGACCAATATTTGATAACAAAATTTGTCTCTAAAAGAGACTTCACAAATTTCCTCCAAGTGAGAAATTTGTGTAATTCCTCCAACCAACAAGCTAGGATAGATTAGTCGCACTACCAAAACTGGTATACCCGTAGGGTTTTCATCCTAGGGTTTTGAAACTATGAAAGCTCCTCAAAACACCAAGACAAATAATATCCAAGCATAATACACAAATGAGCTCACTTTTCACTTTTATTTTCTTTTTCAAAATATGCTTCTCAAAAACCATTTAATATTTCCGACTCATAATATTTCCTTAATGTCACTTTATAACATCACTTTAATTTAATTATTTAATATTACCTTTTTAAATGAACTTTTTGCCAGACAATATCAAACAATTAAACTAATTAATTCCCTTAATTCCAACTATAGCCTACAAGAATTAAATAGGCTAATAAGTCCTCTTGGAGCGATCATTTGGAAATGGACATTATACTCAAAAAAAGAATTTAGAATGCCAGCAACTCTAGTTACCAAATGGTTGTATCTTGCAACAAACTCCCTAATTGGTTTGTTTTCTTCTTTCTTAACATTTGAGAGTTGTGCACGCAAAAGATGAGTTTCTTCTACTTACTTGAAATATGCAAGAAACTTTTCACATATTGACTCCTAGCTCATGATTGAGCCAACAAAAGGTGGGAAAACCAATTAGTTGTTGCACCTTGTAAGGTTTCCAAAAAGAAGTGAACTGCAACATCTTCATGTGTTATGACTAGAGTACTACATGTAGTGGTGAAGGCTAAAATATGCTTGTCGGGATGTTGCTTGCCATCACCATAGAACTTAGAAAAATTCTTCCTTAATCCACAAGGAAGCTCGTGATTTTTTGTCATTGTCAATGAACCAATTTGATTCCCCCATGGTAACAATAGAAGTGGGTGATTATTGATAAGGTGGTTACCCTCCTAATCAACCATAGTTTCTGAAGTTGAAAATATTGATAGCAACTCTAGAACCTTGGTTTCAAATTGAATGACTCAATGGGTAAGATGGTAGTCTTATGGCATTCCCCAATAAAGTTGTCAAAAACTGTAAGTGTTTTAATTTGCAATTATATATGCAACACAAAATGGGATAGATGTGTGGTAAAACCACTCTTTAAGAATTCGAAGGGGAAGCTCCTTGTAAATAAAAAACTAATCTAATAATAAACAATATGCACTTTCAATTTACAATTTGTATAAATGTTTATTGAGATGTTTTGTTATGTCTGTTAAGAGTTAAATTGTTTCAACAAATTTGCAAGCATTGTATATATTGTAGGTGAGCTCAAAGATGTAGCTCACGGCTTTGTATTGGGTTTACAAATTTAACCATAGCATTTATGTTTGTGTTAGCCTATTCAACTCCATGTGTACTTATCTTACTTAGTCTCTATTTTTAACTTAGTAGGTTAAGCATGTAGTCATAGGATTTGTTTTAAGTAAAACAACATAATATCCTTTTCCTAGCATTTTCCCTTGTCAAAACCAAAAAGATATACACTTAAATTTAGTTTAGCATAAACATGAACCACCCCAAAGCTCGTTATAAAATATGTACATAAAAAATACATATTGTCCAGTTATATGTTAGTTTTTAATTTAGAGGGAGCTTCCTCTTCTACTTCGAAGAGTACATCTACTAGAGAGAGCATGTTAGTTGTAATTGAAAATAAATTTATTCTATTTTATGTCAAATCTAAAATGTGTAAATTAAAATGCTAACAATATGTACACACACATATGTTTGTTTATATATGTATGTTATGTATGCATACATATATATGTATATATATTATCTATGTACATATGTACACATATACATGCATGTATATATGTGTAAATACATGTGTGTACATATACATATACATTTTATACACACTCATACATGTAGATACATAGCATGCATATATGTACACATATACATGTTGTGAACATATATATATATATATATAGAAGTGTATATATACGTATATACATATATAACAAACATATATGTATACATAATATAACATACATGTATGTTATATATATGTACACATGTATGTTATCTTATGTATGCATATATTAAGTATGTATTTGTGTGAACATATATAATATATATTGTGTACGTACATATATATACATACATACACGTACATACATATATACGTGTACAAATGGGTGCAAATACATATGCGTATGTTATGAATATACATATATACATGTAGATTTGCATATATAATATATATGCAAACATTATAACATTATATATAGAGAGAGAGACCAAAAAACCGAGGAAACTGCATTAAAAGAATATCATGGGCTTCCATATAAACATGTGTGTGAGAGAAAAAGGAAGCATGGTCAGTTTCAGCATAAATCTGACATAATAGAAACCCTTCCAGCAGCTTCTAGTTTTGAAATTTGGATATAGATGATGTTTTCTGTTGAAGAAAGCATTTCAAATACTTACAGAATTAGACAATAACCCCTTGGAGCACTATGCCTTTCCCAGATTTTTAAAACAGAATATAATTCTCTTCTATAAGTAATCATTATTTCCAACCAACTGTGGCCAAAAGCTTCACAGATGCAACAGGTATGCCAATAATATTAAATATACATTAACATATAGCTTAATTCAACTATGCAAGCATGATGCTAAATTTTTCACACAGATAATGAACTGAATTCCCTATTATGAGCTTTATTAAGAGCCTCAAATTCATAGCCAAGTGGTATTACAGGCTGAATACCCCCGGGATTCAGTGGAAAGAGGGTTCCATAATATCCATCCATAATTGCATGAAGATCACATGTTGAAGCAACCCCAGGCATCTGTCCATGTAAATGACATTATTCAGAAATAGAAAATTCAAGGTAATGAAGAAACCAACTGAATAACTTACCTATCTCACATAGTTTAGCAGATACCATGCATAGATGAAATCCTGCATATCTTATGACCATGTACATAGCATCGGAAAATATCATTCATTAGAAGAAAAATTGCACTCTAGAGTACAAAATCCAAGAAATTCAATACAAATATAACAATCAGTTTGAATCTGCAAGTGATTAAACTTTTGCAAGGGGCAGGAATAAAAAGAAATTCATCCATAAAAGTGATGCCCACTAAGCAACCACTGCCAAATCAATACAAGAAGAGAAGTGATCTACATGCATCACATATAGAATGATGTGGCTATGCCATTGCATGACCTTACGGACAATGATCCCAAGAAATCAATACTACTATCATCTTTAGTCAATTACGATGTGATGCTAACCTGTATTCACTACCTGAGAGAAAGCAAAAATAGCCATCTATCAATTCAAATTAGTTCCTCAAGACTCATACATTGCCAAAACCCTTGCTGATGAAGATTGCCAGCTCTGTCCATATTAATGATCATGGGTGTGCAGTTGCTTTGCAAGCCAAAAAGTGTCATGAAGAGTGCAACCATTTTTTCACTTTCTATAAGTTTCCAGTATGCAGGGATGCAAAAAGCAGGAAGATGAATTTTGAAGATGTCTAAAGAGATCCACCATATCTTGTAAGGCATTGCATGGGACCAACTCCTCTTAGCTGCAGAGGAACTAACAAATTATGGCAACTTGAAAATAATTAGTTTGTCAAGCTCCCCCCTTATGAATTACCACCACCAAAATGGGTTCTCTTGACCATAGAATATCATTCCTTGCTTCTGGTGTATTGAAGAAGCCCTTAAGTGCTGTAAAATCAACAATTGCATTCTTTTCTACAGGGTACATCTATCAAACAATCACCATTAACTCTGAATTTGCTGCACAATCTTCTATTTAAAGGATTATTTTGGACCTCTTCATGTACCATTTTGGATCAGTTGCATAAGCAGCTATGTGCAATGGTGTAGATGGTCCCACCTATGCTGAACAATGGGTTGCACTTTCAACTTGTAAAACCCTAATTGGGATCCCTATCACAAATAGAAGCACTCGCATGGCTCATCATGGTATAAAAAGTCTCCTAAATCTCCCAAGATTAGGAGAATCTGGAATTATGTATCTAATTCCAGGATCCTGGAACCTGCCCACCAGTCATCATTCAACAGTTATTGCTTGCCATCCTTGTCCATATTTTGACTCTCCACTAGGACAATTCACCACTAATAAAAGCAGTCTGCATTATTGCAGCTGAAACATCCTCTCCAATAAAATATAGTAACTAGCATATCTAGTTTTGATGGCATGAGGAATTCCATCTCACACAGGCCTCTAAACAGCTGGGGTGTGGTGATTGCTGTTAAACATGTGCCCAAGCTTTTACCAACACTGATATTCAATCAACCTTCAAAATGTCCTTCAATGAATTGCTCAAAGTATGTATGCAACACGGAGACATCCACTACAAGCATTTCAATTACAGCCATATTGAAGCATGCTTCAACCAAAAGAAGTCTCATAAGTTTTTCAGGCAGGAGCTTTTGTGCGTGTTAGATTTTTTCATTTACAATTTAAATGAGGAAAACAAGATTAACTCATCCAACTCATAGAATTGGAAGAAGTCATTTATATTTATTTGGGAAGAGAAGCATTTATCAGGGAAAAAACATTCTGGAATGATCTCAAAGAAATATCACATGTAGTTATGGGTGCTTTAACAGGACGTATGTCATGTTCCCTTTTTAGAACTAAAAGAATTAATTGAGGAATCCTAGCCTATTTTTTATTTCCCACAAGCTAAGGAATGAAATAAGGGAAATAATATATTTTCAATGGGCCCAATCACTTTATTTTCAAAAGGGCAATTTAAATATTATTATAGGGCCCCTATAATATTTATAAAATGTTTTTAATGTCTTTATTCAAATTGTAATTCAAAAGGTGCCTTTTGATGTAATTTGAAAGTATTTTTTAACACTTGGAAAGAAAAAGTAAATAAAATAGAGGGCCCAAAAGATAACTATAAAAGAAAGGCACTGCTCAAAGAAAATCATTGGAATTTGTTATTTCACTTTTCCTCCCAAATACTTTCAAGGACGAAAACCCTCTTGGTTTCCATATTTGAATTTAAGGACAAAAATCCTCTTATCCAGAAGGTGATTCCATTTGGCAACCACAATTGTGTGAATTGATGAAGATTGTTGAGCATTTGTGATATTTTTATATCAAGTGTTGCTTTTCTCATCATTCTAGGGCTGCACACCTATAGGATATGCTATTTATCATGTTTCCAACCATCATAATGGTTGTAACTTGTACCCAACTTTTAATCATTGTTTCAGTTATCATCATCAAGACACCCAAGGTTTCAAACTATTGCTATTGTTTGTGGAATACTTCAATCATTGGATCAGTTGTAATTCATGTCTCCAACCATTATTTTGAGGGAATTTTGTTGTGGTCGCTGACATAGGGTTTGGATCTATTGTTTATTAAGGTTTCCAAAAATTCATCAATGTTTCCAACCCTCATAATGGCTGCACCCAACATTTGATTGATGTTTCCAGCTATATTTGATGTTGCAGCTAGGGTTTGGATTATTTTTCTGCTGGTGTAAGTCATGTAAGACATTGATCTACTGTTTCAGGTGTTTTTATAGCCTACATCTTGCATTCCAGTGCCATCATATAGTAGTAACTTTGTTGAGTTTAGAGATGTTGATGATGATGTTGCTAATAAGGGTTTAGATCTGCAAAAAACATCACATCATTGCTGCCCTATTTCCATTTATTGTGGATTTTGTTGGTTGAATATTTTGTAAACTTAGTAGGTTTGACAAAATGGTGATTTCAACACAGTGTGTGAGTTAAACTCTCCTATTTAAGGGAAGGCTCCCCCTATCTAAATAACTAAAAACAAATATAGGTGGAATGATAATCTTTCCTCTTGTTTTAGGAGAGATTAAACTCTTTTCTCTTCGCAGAAAAGTAATATGAACTTTTAAATAAATTATAACAGCAGCTTGTAATAAAATCAGTAGAAAGGAAATGAAGTTTCCTGAAAGCTCAAAGACTTCCGTCACTTCCTTCGAGACGGGAAAACAACCTCAAGCACAAAGTCTTGAAAATCTGCAATCCTATCTACCCTTTTGAAAGATAATTCCAATGATAACATACAGCATAAGACAACACAAAGTCTGCGAATATGATGTATCTATTAACTATCACGAATGGGAATCGTTACGAGCACAAAGACTTGTAATTCTTCTTAACTTCTAAATTATGAATTCAATCTTCAACATTTACAGCACAAAGTCTGAAAATATTTTGATTGAAGCTCTCCCTAGCAATCTTCTACAATCTCCAAATAATCACAAAGTAATGCCCCAAAATGACAAAAGAACACAATGGATGCAAAGTAAGATTTCAAATTTTCAACACAAAGTCTGAAATCTGCAACTCTTTGATATTATTTGAAAAAGATAAACTTATAACTATAAAGCTCAAAGTCTTTATGAGTACAAAATTCTGCAGAGTTTTCTTGATTGCCAAAAAGATATGTTTACAAAGGACCCTCTCAAGTATTTATAGGAGAGAGGTCATGAGAAAAAGGTGGGAGGATCCCAACTAACTTGAGAAATTCTCTCAACCACCAACTACTTGCAATTGACTTATTCAAAATTACAGTCTTAAACTATTTTGACTTGTAATTAGATTACATGTAATTACATTTTACAAAAATGCAAGTGAAAGAAACACTTGCAATTACAATTTTTGCTTTCACATGTAACTTGTCAAAACAAAATACATAAAACATAACAGAAGTAAATTATATGTCATCCTCTATCGACGAAGTCATTATGTTGCTACAAACTGCTCTTTAATCAACTGTCTTTTCCTTTTCACAATTCTAAAATGTCTTGATTCACCGTCCTATCTCAATAGACCTGTATAGGACTGCCTTTGCATGTTACTAATTTCCATAGGTAAGAAGATCTTTTGATGAAGAATATCCTTTTTAAAGATCTCTTGGAAATATCATCACTTTCTCTTGGCATGAATGTCCATTTTGTTCAATTATTCTTTACTCTTCATAGATCTCTGTCTAGCTTTCTTGTGTTCTCCTTGCACATATCTGTGATCTATCTTTTTACTTCTAAGACTCCTGAAAGTCTGCACTTTAGGACTGCTGCTGCTTCTCTTCATTAACCGCTAATCAAAAAGTGTGAAAACTTGTATCTTCTCTCAGTTTTCCAATCTTTTCCCGCTTCTCCTCCACAAACCATCTACAAGATTGCTTCAACATTAGTTATATATGCACGAACTAACTCTCTTTTGTATTGGCAATTATGGTAATAGAAAGGACAGTGTGGATTTTCCCTCTTGAAAAACCAGTTCATTCTTCAAATCTTCATGTTCAGGTCTGCAACTTTGTATGACTGTTCCTTAGCATAGAACATTCATTACAAGTGACTAACTTGTAATTCGGGTTTTGGAAGAGACATTGCAAGTAAAAGTAGAAAATTTTCAACTTGCATTTTATATTGAAATTTCCAACTTGTAATAGATAAACAAAAACCCGATTTGCTTCTAAAAACATCATCATTTTTTGTTTATTTTTCTATTTTCAGAAAATGGTAATGGAATTATAAAATGGAAGGGCAAGTGACTATGAAATGAAAGGAGATGTAAAGAAATGAAATGGTATGGAGGGTATATGGAGGGGAAACGTGTTCTCGACAAAAGTAGAGAATAACGTGTATGGAATGAAAGAGAAAGTCGTTTCCATAAAACACGTTTTTGTACAATGATGAAGGCGAATGAAGAAGGAAAACGTTTTTAGTATAAAAAGAAAAACGGGTTTTTGTGTATTTACAAATGTAAGGAATGAATAAATAATAGAAAAAAAGGCAAATGTATTGGAAAAGAATATGATGTTTCTGTATAAAACAGTAAAACGTGAGAAGGAGATGAAGAGAAACGCGTATTTATTCAAGACATTCTCTTCTTTAAACAAAGAATGTTGGAATCAAAGGCAAAACGCATGAATGTAAATCACGTTTTTCATACAAAGATGATAAATAACATAAAACGTTATAAAGAAATAAGGAAATAAGCAACATACCTGAGAAGAAAAATGAAGAAGAAAACCCTAGGCGCGTTTTGCAAACTCAGCAAAGAAAAAGACTTGAATATTAACAGTTGAAAGCCCGATTTTAAAACTCCTAGATCTATAAAATCTGTTTGAAATAAGGAAGAAAGGCGAAATAGAATTCGAACTGCTCTGATCAGGAATGGCGTCGAACTTTTAAGAGCTCTTTGCAAGTTAAAAATGACACAAAAATAAAATTGGGATTTTCAAAGACAAATGCAAGTGACTTTTGACAAAATCGGGTTTTTAAAATGACATTGGAAGTGAAATCGGGCTTTTTACATGCTATTGCAAGTGAAATCAGGCTTTTTACATGCTATTGCAAGTAGAACAAAAGAAAAAGAATAAAGGTCGGACCTTTTTGAGGCACTTGCAAGTTATTTAAATGAAATCGGAATTTTTAAATGCCATTGCAAGTAACTTAAATGAAAAGGTAACTTGTAATGGACTTAAAAAGTTCCTATACTTGCAATATAACCAAAAAGTTCCTATTATTGACTTGCAGTGAAGCTCAAAATCTCCTACTTGCAGTGATGTCAGAAAAAACCGAAATGGACCAAAAATACACTAAAAATGACTCAGAATTTAATAAAAACGGACGAGAATGCGTAAAAAGTGATAACCCAAAGGATTATAGACTTAAAATTGAGATCTTCCAATCTTTGCACCTCGTAAAACGTGCCTTAGAAGAGAAAATATTCAAATTTTATCAAAATTTTGATAGGTTATCCCAATTTTTAACAAGTCAAAAATTAGGGACAACAGATTTATCTGCTGTAGCTATTGATTTTACAAGGGTTTTCAGATAATATTACTTCGTATGAACAAGTTGCATTGTTATTTTCTGTCATATGTTGCTCATTTCTAAGCCTTAATTGCTACAAATTGTTGATTTGTTTATGATCTGGAATCAATAAAGTATTTTCATAATTATTTGCAGACCTATATAAGTATTTATCCAGGGTTTATTGTTGCTGAAAGCGATTAATTTCCAATTATTTTGAGCATAGTAATCAAATCTGCTATATATGATTGAATGTACAAGGATTTTTTAGAATTATAACAGCCCATAGATAAGTCAGATTTGTTGTAATAATTGATTATATTGCATTTGAAGATTTTTATCAAAGTTCATATCAGCTTGTGGGGTTTGAATTTGTTGTTTGGAGTTGAATATTTTCATTGACAGGGGTTTGCAAATTGTATTATTGCTGATCAGCATTAATTTCGGTAGAGTTTGGCACCTACATTTGATATTGATTCATTATTTTAGCTAGCACATGTTTGAAAATTCATCTGCTTCTTAAGGTTGTCTGATTGAAGACATTACAACTTAAGACCAAAGAAAGCAATTCAGGACATTGTTCCCAATCAAGATAGGGTACAAATGCAAATGATAGCCATGTCTACTCACTAATACAATTCAATCTAACACCAATATCTTTAATCCTAGATATGAACTTGATCCGTGTGATTTTTTCATGGGATTTAACTTTCATCTATATCAATACAATTACTTATATAAAAAACCTAGATCTGAGCAAATTAAATGGAGATAAGTTTCAAATTTTACCAAAGAACCTATGAGATCAACTACAAGATTTAGCATGGGATCCTTGGAATAAAATTAAAGAAATGCAGCATGGGATCCCCAAGATGGAATTAAAGAAATGCTGTGTGGTAATCAAAAAGCAAAATTATCATATATATAAAAAAACCTAGATCTGAGCAAAGTAAATGGAGAGAAGTTTCAAATTTTACCTAAGAGCCTATGAGATCAACTACAAGACTCAGCATGGGATCCCTCTTTCAAAATTAAAGAAATGCAGCACGGGATCCCCAATATGGAATTAAATAAATTCTGCATGGTAATCAATAAGATAAATTATCAAAATCATTAAAAAAAAATAGCAGTAGAAGATTGCTCTTGTGTGTTCAATTGTTCTTAAAAATAAAGAATTGTGTAACGATGATTAGGCAAGCAAGTGCTTGTTTTTAAGCATTAAAATCGAACCATCATGATCTATCATTATATAGCTGGCTATGTAATTGATATAAGGCTCTTAATGATTCTAGATTACTATATAGTGTGTTAGAAAGGATCCAACAATGCATGCCATCCCCACCTTGTATGGTAAAGACCAGTTGCATTGAGGTACCATACTTATAACAAATAAAATGTCTCATGAAATATCCCAAGGCAATTTTGTATGCAAAATTTTTTCACTTTCACCAATTTATGTGAATAGGCATTTTGTCAAGCAATTTGTCACCTTGTTCTGAACTTGTTTCCAGTTGTTTCCAATGGGATACTAATGTTTAATGCAGTTCACACATTGAGTTTGCATAGGATTTATACTCAGATTCAAACCAGCTCAACATATATATATTTAATGTACACAGAAGGGTAATATTGAATATTTTACAAAGTGCTGATACAAATGTTTATCTCAGAAATTACACAGTTTATAAGATTAAGATATTCATAAACATCAATAACTATAATTTCTAAACTTAGAGCCTCCTGCCATAGCATTCAATATCCAAACGCCTCTTTCCCTTTGTACGGCTCCTTCCCCAAAATGCTGCGACACCCTTAAGCTTGTACAACGGCCAGGAGTAAGATGTACGACAGTCTAAAAAGGCCTACAATACTTCATAAGGAGTAGTCGATAACCTTTGATTGCTTTGACCTGCCAAGAATCCCCACGTAGCCTCCTAGTCAGCAGCTATGTGGTATGGTGCTATTCTGAAAGGGGTGGTGATTAATTTAAAGGTTGCAGATAGTATAAAATGGAGGGCAGCGGCTATAAATAAGTTCCCAACCCCTTCGATAAACTTCATAAAGTCTGCTCTACATATTGGAAAATGGTATGGCAACCACATAAATAGTCTAAATATTGATAAGAATAATTTATTTGTTCAGCTATTTCCTTGAATGCATAAAATTGAACACTCAAAAATTTGTCTCTATAAGAGACTTCACAAATTTCGCATATTTTTCCGATGTAGGCTCACTATGAGAATTTTGAACAATCTCTCCAACAAACTGGCTAGGGTAGAATTGTTACACCACCAAATCCAATCTCCCTTAGGGATTTCGTCTTAAGGTTTCAAACTCCGAAAATTTCCCTAAATACATACAATAGAATAATTTCCAATCATAGTGAAAATGAACCTTGAAAAGCACTTTTGTATCCAACCCCACAATGACTTTTCAAATTCCCGCTTTTGATATTTTAATTAAACTCGAGAATAAAGTGACTTTATTATCCTTAATTAAATAATCCACTTAAAGTCACTTTATGAACTTTATTAATTTAATTAAATAACATTACCCTTAAAATATGCTGAGATGGATAATATTAAATAATTAAATTAAAATATTCTCTTATCTCCGACATTAGCCCACAAGAATAAAATAGGCTAACTAATCCCTCCTGCTTAGGCATTAGAAGGGGACATTACAGTCCTCCCTTCTCGAAATTTCCTGTCCTTGAGCAAATGCAGATTAGGATGCTAATTAATTTGCTCTCCTTCCCATGTGGCATCCTCTACTGGTAAATCCCTCCACCTGATCAGGTACTCCTTAACTACTCTGCTCCTTAATCTCCTTTCTTTGGTATCCACAATTTCCTCAGGGACCAAAACCCATCTTCCACCCATCTTCCCTCCTCATCCAGGGGTGGAAGCTTTGGTGAAGATGAGATGTTGTCCTAGTGCGTTCTTGAGGCAAGATAGATGAAACACATAGTGGATCCTATTACTCTTTGGCAACTCAAGCTCATACGCCACTTGCCCCACTCTGTGAGCCACCCTATAAGGACCATAAAAGCGAGGTTTTAACTTTTCTACACCACTTGTCTTCAAGGAAGATTGCCTATGGGGCTGTAGGCCCAAGAAAACCAAGTCCCCTACCTCAAAGCTTCTCTCTATCCTATGCATGTCTACATACATTTTCTGCTTATTTTGGGCACTCTGAAGGTTATCCTTGAGGGACTAAGGATATCCTGACTCTCTTGGATCCAATCCTTGGCTTTGGGAGCCCTACTATCATCAAATGCTAAGTCCAAGAATGATGGATCATCATAACCATAATATGCTCAAAAAGGAGACATTCCAATCAACATATGATAGGTGGTGTTATAACAATATTCACCCAAGAGCAACCACCTGATCCAAGCCCTCTACTACCCTAACACATAGTTGTGCAAGTATCCCTCAACCCATTTGTTCACGATCTATGTCTGACCATCTGTCCGAGGGTGGTAACTCGTGCAAGGAATCAATTTTGTGCCAACTAACCTAAATAGCTCTCGCCAAAAAGCGTTGAGGAACCTACTATCCTTGTTGCTGACTATATTCTTCAACAACCCATGGAGCCTAAACACCTCTTTGAAAAATAGTTGTGTTATCTGAGGTGCCTTATACTTCGTAGAGATGGCGAAGAAATGAGAAAACTTGGTCAATTGATCAACAACTACAATGATGCAATCTTTGCCTTGTACCCTTGATAGACCAGCAATGAAATCCACACACACTTTCCCGTTTCTACTCTAGAATGGGCAATAGCTGAAGTAATCCAAATGTAAAAGTGTGCTCTAACTTGTTATGCTAATAAGTCGTACACTCTCTCACATGTCGCAAGACATCTTCCTTAAGGCCTTTCCATGCGAACCGTTCCTTGACTTGCTTATAAGTCTTAAAGTACCTAGGATGTCCTATCAATGGTGTATCGTGGATGGCTCTCAAAATTTTCTCCTTAAGCTTTGACTTAGGAACCAAGTAAATTCTACCCTTGCAGTAAACGATATCATCTACTACTCTATATCTATCATCCTGTGTTTTCCCATCCAAGATCTCACATGCACCTGTGTTTTTGGAATACTCCACCAAAAGATGATCTTCCAATCAGCTGAGATTTCCGCTAGAGAGAAAACAACGGGTTCCTGGAGAGAGCATCAACAACCACATTCTTCTTCCCCTTGATATATTTTATGTCAAAATCATAGGCCTGCACCTTGCTAACTCACTTGTATTGCCTTTCATTCAAATCTTTTTGCTCCAGCAAATACCTCAATCTATTATGGTCGGTCCTAGCCACAAATCTCCCACCTACTAGATACTGTCTGAACTTCGCCAATGCATGCATGGCGAGCATCTCCTTGTCGTAGATGGAATAGAGCCTCTCATTACTCCTAAGTTTTTGGCTCCCATATGCAATGGGATGCCTGTTCTACATTAAGACTGCTCCAATGCCCTCCCCTGATGCATCACACTCAAGAATGAAGGACTCAGTGAAATCTGGTAATGCCAACATGGGACAAGAGCTCATCACCTCCTTGATCCTGCCAAATGCCTGCTGGGCCTCATCTAACCATCCAAAAGCCCCCTTCTTGGTAAGGTCTGTTAGGGGTGCACTTAGCTGTGAAAACTCTTTTACAAACCTCCTGTGGTAGCTGCATAATCCAAAGAACCCCTGCAGCTTTGTCAATGAACTTGGTGGTGGCCAATCAATAATTGCCCTTATCTTCTCCTGGTGAATCTGAACCCCCTTAACACTAATCACATGACCCAAGTAGAGGATCTCGATCATCCCAAACTCACACTTAGATGCCTTTGCATACAATGACTGAGCCTCCATTATACTCAATACCTCATCGAGGTGTTCCAAGTGCCCCTCCCAAGTCCTACTATAGATGAGTATGTCATCGAAAAATTGTTTATTAAATATGTGGTTCATACAAGACTAAAAGGTAGTTGGTGCATTGGTTATCCCAAAGGGCATAATCAGAAACTCGTAGCGCCCATAATGACACCTAAATGCAATCATGTGGATACCTTACTCTCACCCTGATATGGTGATACCCTGATCAAAGATCAATCTTCGAGAAGTATACTACTCCATGCAACTCATCCAACAACTCATCAATTCGAGGAATAGGCTATTTGTTCTTTATGGTATTGTTATTAAGGGCACAGTAGTCTATGCACATCCTCATAGTCCGATCCTTCTTCACCAAGACAATAGAAGAAGCAAAGGGACTCGAACTAGGCCTAATGTGCCCCATATCAAGCAGCTCCTTAATGGCTTTTTCAATCTCTTCCTTGAACTTCTTAGGATGTTGATAAGGAGTAGTGATAAATGGTTTGGACCCCTCCTCCAACTCAATGACATGCTCAAATCCTGTATCTAGAGGTCTACCTAGAGGAATCTCACCAAAAACCAAACTATGCTTATCCAATATTGGATGAATGTCTACATGATACGAAGTGCTATCCTCATTAGGGGTCTTAGATGAAATTAGACACTACGCTGCCCATGCTACATCACAATGCTTAAAGATGCTTTCCATCTTTTTTGCTAACACAATCTTGGGAGTACCATTAAACATACCCCTCAATACAACCTTCTTGCCATCTGCTCTAAATTTCAGCTCCATAGTTTGAAAATTCTAAGAATACTTCCCTAAGGAATGGAGCCACTGTATACTGTTGGCGTAACAACTAACACCTCTGGAGTAGAAGTTGTTATGAACAGCCTATGTACACTACGCAATGAGTGCTCTTCAAATTATGGAGGGGAAGCTCCCTCGTTGTGCTTTGACAAATATACTTGCAAAGGAAAATAAGCTAAAACTGTGTCCTGTCTTTTTGTTTCAGCTGTAGAGGCACAAGGCTTTCTTGAAAGAACCTATACGTTGCAGCTGAGTTTTCTCTGGTTTTGCAGATCTACTAACTACAACTTAAATTTAATCTATCCAATCTCCTCAGGAAAACAGAGCGAGAGGAAACGGAGCAAGGTTTGACTAACTGACGATAAACGGGTTTAGATTCTCTACTTGAGGGCAAGGTGGCGCAACTATCATCTCAATCTAAACCAGCTTATTAGGCACAAAACAGATTTAAGACTTTACCAAGACAATTTTATGGAACCCTATGTGGCATAACACTCGATTGAAAAAGTAAAGTCTTCACAAACAGCCTTTATCACCACAATCTCACGAAACCCTATGTGGCATAACCTTCAATTATAATGATAAAGATTCACAGAACAGATTTATCACTGCAATTTCTCGAAACCCTATGTGGCATAACGATTGATCACAATGGTAAATTAACACAAAACAGATTTATCATCTCAATTTCTTGGAACCCTATGTGGCATAACAATTGACTTCAATGATAAAGATGTTCAAACAGATATATCTAAACTATGGAAAGAATTCAGCATTACAATCTTTCGAAACCCTATGTGGCATAACAATCAATTGCAATAGTGAAGACACATGAACAAGTACCAAAAAGAGCAATATTGAGGGCAAGGTAGGCGCAGCATATATTTCTCTCTCAAGCAAAAGTTATTTACAAATGAGCATAAGCTCTTATTTATATACATCAAGGTGTAGGGAACCCTAAAATCACCTTGTGTCATCTACAGTTCTCGCAATGCATGCAAGCTATGCGCCAAACCCTAATTAAGTAAACTATACAGTCAACTGGGAAACTACCCTCAGTTTAACTGAAACATCTAATCTAAAAATGGACAACTGTGCGAGCATGCACGTCCTTATTGAAAGCAAGTTAACTGGAAGACTACCATCAGTTAACGAAAAACCCTAAAAAGAAACTCCAAGTGTGAAAGGCGAGTCTCAGAATAGATATGCATGTGATGACAACCTCGAGTTAACTGGAAAGTAGCACTCAGTTCAACTCGTGTGTGTAATGTCTATCCGAGAGGTGGGAACGAAGTTTACTGGTAGGTGATCTCGAGCAATCAATCCCTCAACGATTGTTAACAGATCACTATCTCGGAGCTATGAGACTCTGTCGAAGAATGCTATGTCGATGCAGCATATCCTCACCAATCGAGCGGTGAAGTTCGCCCCTACTCCTCATTGCCTCGTCGAACAATGCTGACATGACTGTAAGCTGAGTAATCTTACAGCCAATGGTCTCCCCACTGAAAATGGTATGAATGAGTGCCTGGAGCTCTGACTGAACATCGGTAAGCTCCACGTAGGCACCACCCTCGATCTGATAACGGCACGGTAAGCGGGACACTAAAGTCCTCACAAACCGGAGTGCACTAGTGACGTGCTCTCTACTCTCAGCCAACTCTGATGCTAAACTGTCCTCTATCTTTACCCCGAAAACCAATTGTGTCTTCCAAGAGTAGATAGCCTCTCTGTCCTCTGCATCCGTGACTGTATCATAAGCCACACTCAGGTGAGCAATCATAATCTCGTCCCGGGGTTTGTTAATTGCCATATCTCTTTCCTCATCCTGAAGACGAAGACGGAGCTCACGTGCATTGTACCGCAACTGATATAACTCTGTAAGCATAGTACGGCCTCTAGCAACGAACTCCTCCTCCCATTCCTCCAAACGCTTGCCATATGCAACCAAGTGATTGAGTTGACTTTGCTCTGCTGGAGGCTCAAGCATCGGTGGGAGTGTACTAATGGCATCGGGTCTATGCACAAGGCTAGAAATATACTGACGAAGCTGTCTGATTTCAGCCTTGAGGGCTGCCTTATCCTCTCCGTCCTTTAGTATCCTATCCCTGGCACTGTCCGCAGCAACTTGTAGAAGATCAACCTGAGTCTGGCGTGTGTTGCGACCAAGGTTGACTGTGATAACCTCAAAATCCTGAGATTCTAATTCAGCCAAGTTCTTCCCCTGTGGAGGTACGGCAGTCTCAACGACAATCTCCATGTCAGTGTTTCTCTCTACGTGAACCATGTTCTTGACTCTTTTGTCCGGCGCATCTTGGTAAATGTCATCAAAATCAGAATGATTAAGAACATAGGATGGCTGCCTCCTCTTCCTTCCTAGCTGAGCTTCGATCCAAGATTGATCTCGGCTAATGCTACTAGAAGGGTCTGCACTAGCGACAGGAGGTACTGATGAGAGTGAATGTGTAGAAGACCCACTGCGAGGTGGAGAGTCTAAATCCAATTCGATGTGAATTGGGACTGGTGAAGGCTCTGAAACTGGTGTAGGAAATTGAGGCTGAACCTCAGGTACTGGCGGGCTCTGAACTAACCTCTGAACTGATTCTGTGATAGGATATCTGTCAGGCTCTGTATGTGTAACAGTGGCAAGCGCCTTGCCCTTTGAATTGTTTGGCGCTTGTACTTTCTTGGGAGGGTTACTCCTCTTCTTTTTGTTAGGTTTTGACGAAGAAGGTAGCGAAGGATTCACCACTATTGGCGGCTCTGCTCTGGGCACACCCTCCTTGTCTTCTTCTTTGTCGAGGTAAAGTATACTATTCTGAATAACTCTACTTGACCTCTCTTTGACCGTTGCATATTCCTTGGCGTACCAATCTACTGCTGGCAACGGTTGTGTATCGACCTGCTCTCTGAAAAACTGAGGAAGAACTTCTCCCTCGTCATCTGATAAACCTCCCACATCCTCTGACAAGAAAACAGAAATCTGTGAGAGAGAGAAGCGGCCGTAACTGCGTCTGCGAACCTCGAAGTCATCTGCGCAATTTGCCCGGTAATCCTCCATAGAAGGCTCGTGATATATGCCTCCAGCGAGGCGAGCTGTATAATGACCTGAAAGGTCATAGGCACGTGCTTCGACAAGATACTTAAGATGATATTTCTCAAGTTCTTGTCCTGCGATCTTACTATCAATTGCCGACTTGCACCAATACATTCCAAACTGAAAAGGAAAGTTGAGAGATGGTCTGTGCCTGCGGCGTAGAAGACGATGAACATCATGCATCTGTCTTAGGAACTCCTGAAAGATTGTCTTAT
>VDFB02000010.1:25741153-25793145 GCA_007258455.2 Sequoia sempervirens | reverse complement strand
CCACAAATGGAATATCTCTTAACCTTTGTCTTTTTCTCTTTTTCTGTTGATTGCAAATAGCATATTATTGTTTTTTATGCCTATAGGATACTACTAATTGATTTTTTTTTTTGTTAAGCAAGTTTCCAAGGGAACATGTTCTAAGAAGCGACATCCATATCCTTTTTATGAATGTTAAAATAAATTTATTTTATGTTGATCATTTGATTTTCTTTTGACATGCACTCTCATGGTAGTTCGCATACAAGTCAAAGTGGGGGCAAAATGTAATAGTGAAAATTGTAGTTTTCCACAGGGACAAGGATGTCCCTGAGACACAGGGACTCCAAGCAAACATCCCCAACATTCCATCACCGAATCCCTAGGGGCATTTCTCAAATATCCCCTGATTTTGGGAACTCCACAAAGACGCTAGGCTGTCCCCAGACCCTCAAGGGACTCTAATGCATCTCCCAAGCGCATCGAAGATGCCCAAGCATCCCTTGTGTTAATGCATTTAAATAGTTTTTTTTTTAATCAAAAAATAAATTAATCTTCATGCTAGTAGCCCTAACCCTAATGGTCTATGGGTCCCACCCACACCCTAAGCAGTCACAAAAAACCATAAATAGACAGCTCAGCCTCAACCCAAATCACTTCCAAGATTCAACAACAAGCTGCAAGCCTACAAGAGTGAGAAAGATTGCAAGAGTGAGAGAATTAGGATAGGAAGAGTGAGACCAACAAGAAGAGTGAGAGCATTTGTCAAGTCCTCATTGGTTGAGTAAAACCATTAGGAAGAGTGAGAGTAAGAGCAAGTGCAAGTGCAAAAACTTCACCACTCAACCATTGAATCATCACATTCTTCAAGCCTCAAGGTAAGCTTTGGTCCTTCATACTTCATTCTAAATCTCAAATATCAAATTAATGATCATATGACAATTTAAAAAAAAAATGTTTGTTTTAGTTTTACATTTTTCAAATTTTGTCAATTTATAATTTTATAACAGCAGCCTTTAGGTGTTTAAATTTATTAATTAAATTAGTTTTAAATGTCAAATTAAGATTTCATCTTTTGTGTATCCTCTACTTCTACGCTTTGTGTGACCTGAACTAAGAAAAACAAAAGTGGAATCCTTGTTTGATGACGATTTAAGAACAAGGACTCATATTTTTGTATATCTTCTATTTTTGTGCTTCATGCAACCTGAAGAAAGCAAAATCAAAAGAAAATATTTGTTTCTTGAGCCTATGCATAATTTAGTGACATATGTATGGTAACCATAAATTTCATTTCTTCAATGTCACTATGAGATCTATTGCTCACAACATGAGTGAAGAAGAGGATGAGCAAGAGCCTATAGGGGTTGAGTCTAAGAGTTCAACTGTAAATGTAGGAAGGGTAGAAGTGAGGAAACTAGTTTTATTGCTAGTGCTGCTTATAGTTGCCCTTCCAAGTTATTAGAAATTTAGAAGACTTTGCCAAGGGTCCCTTCAATAAGAAGTCCCCTTTAAGGCAATTTGCAACCAAACTACAAGTAAAACTTGGGTCAACAAGAGGCACTAAGTTGTGGAGATGTCATTTCTACCTACTTGAATTTCAAGGCAGCATTACAAGAGTTAATTCACACCTTCTTCATGTCTCAAGCAAAGGTGAAAGAATATCTAAGACATTGTCACTTGAAAGAAGAATTAAAAATAAATAGATTGTGGGGTTTAGCTAATGACCAAACACTTGTACCTACTACTCTACCACCCCAAGGTCCTCCTTCTACTAAGTACTATGGCTGCCTAAGATTCACAAGTTTCAATTCATTTTACTTCTACTTTTTCATCTAGTTCAGAAGCAGCAGAGCCTATGGGGAAACGTAGAATGACTACTAGTGATGCTACAACACAGTGACAAAGTTATCCAATGTTCAAAATAGGGATGAAATAGATGGTGCCATTAACAAATCCTTCTTTTCCAATGGCACTCCATTCCATGTGGCTTGCACTCCTTATTACAAGGAAAAAGCAGCAAAAAATAAGAAGAAGAAAACCCTCATATGTGCCACCAGAGGAGACAAAATTGAGGACAATAATTTTGGATAACTATTCCAAGATTAATTCTAATGGAGAAAATTAAGACTACCTAGTTTTACTAATGGATGCAACACAATCATGGATGGGTGAATTAACATCAATAATCGTCCACTCATCAACATCATAGTCACATGTACAAAGGGCCCTCACTTCCTTAGGGCTATTGATTTTTCAAGGCACAGTAAGGATTCTGAATTTCAATTCCACATCCTTTGATATACTATTGAGCCAAAGAATGTTGTGCAAGTAGTGACAGATGTGGCATATTTGTGCAAAGCCATGAGGAAATTGATTGAGACATCCTACAAGCATATTGGTGGACTCCTTGTTGTGTGCATATCATGAATAATGCACTCAAGGACATAGCAAAATCAATTGAATAAAAGAGGTGGTTAATGATGCTATAGATGTGCAAATGTTTATTTTGCAACCACCATGTTTCACATGCACTCTTGAGGACCTTCTACGAAAAGGGGTTTTTGAAACTTGTAGAGACTAGATATGCATTATACTTCATTCTCTTGGAAAGGATACTTAAGTTGCAAGAAGCATTGCAACTAATAGTCATAATAGAATAGTGGAATCAATGGCTTGATTCTAAGTCAATGAAGGGAGGAGGGTGAAGGAGGTGGTGAAGGGTGACACTTTTTGGGCTGATGCAAGATACTTTATTGTCATTATTACTTCACTCTTCAAAGTTATTAGATATGGGGGCATTAAAGCACCCAACCTTAGAGAGGTGTATGAGTGCATTGATAGTATGCTTGGCCAAATGAAGGCCATTGTACAAGAGAAAGACGTCCTATTGCAATTCAACAATGTGCTAATCATTTATTGTCAATTGAAAAAGCTCAACATTACCTTGCACATGGCTGCTTAAACATTGAACCCAAAGTGATACATGCAAAGGCCTGGCATGGTTACCCTATACAAGATGCTAAGCTGAAAATGGAGTTCATGAAGGCCATAATGAAAATGTATGATTCTACACAAGCAACATCATTCACACTAAGTGGGAAAAATTTGCTACTCTTAGGGATATCCAAAAGAGTCCAAATGAATAGGGATAATATGACACAGAAGGATCAAATTCTATGGTGGTTTATGCATAGGCCTAATTCTTTGACAACCACACTATAGCCATTCGTCTATTGTCCCAAATTTCTAATTCTTTTGTCGCCAATAGGAACTAGTCTACTTACAGTTTCATCCACTCTGTTAAGAAGAACCGACTTACCTCTAGAAAGGCAGAGAAGCTTGTAGCTATACATAGTGCCTTGTGTCTCATTGACCACAACACACTCACATACAAGGAGAGTATAGCAGCTCTATGAGATGTAGAGCCAAAGGAGCCAACACAGGTTGATGATGATGCAGCACAAACAAGGTTGGTTAGTATTGGTTTGGAGGAGCTTGACCTTCAGCAGTCCAACAATTCAAATGATGAAGAGTTTGGTGCAGATTTTGGGAATGAATGTTGATTAAAGGTATTGAGCCATTGGCTAGATATATTTGAATTTTGAATTATAAATGTAATCATCATTTTCAATATAATAGAAATAGTGATATTTGGCATTTTCAGTGTTCAATGTGATATGTTTGAGTATTTCAAAGATTCATTTGTTATTCCTTATACATTTTTTATAACAATTTTTTAAGTACTATATATATTTGTACTGTTGTCCCCAAATCTAGACCCTTGGTCCTCTCATCTCCGAGAGCCGTCCCCCCATCCCCCAAGTTCGTGGAGCATAGGAAAATTAAATACCTTGCAATTTTTTTCTTTGTTTTGGACTCACTTTGACCTGGCTATCTCTTATGCAATGACAGAAATACAAATGGCACAATTTTTGTTGATAGTTGCACACAACCCAAGCCTTTAACTATCTCCATTTGCACTCACCCCGAGAGACTGGCCTTGATTCTTAGATTCATCTGTTTCTCACCTTGGGTCAGATTTGCAGTTGCACAAATGTCCTAGGACAGATGTGCAATTGTAGAAATGACCCTTGAACTTTCAAAATCCAAACTCAAATAGGGCTGACCTTACCTTTCCCACTTGACTGTTGTGTGCCAACCTGAAGCATAAAACATTTCATTTATGACCCTTGGAATTGTACTTAAAAGGGTAACCCTGGTGCATTTTGATCATCTAACAAGAGCATCCAAAATACATTCATTGGCACAGTCAAAGTATTCATTACCGCATTGCCTACTTGCATCAACATGTAGGGCATCTGCTGCATGTTTGCTTGCTATCTTAATCGTTTCCAAAGTTATTGACTCAGTTTCCTTACAAGCTTTGACACAGGAGAGGTATAATCACTGCCATTTGCAAACTCCCAGTCACACAACTAATATTCATACAGAAACAGGGACAGAAATTAATGACAGAGAAAAGGCAAACATTTAGAGATTTACAGGGATTAGATCCACACTTGCGCTGGTTGGATTTGCAGAAGTGATCCAAATTGAGAGACAGAAATTTTACCGATTCCAGAACATTTGTCTAAGCTTTACTAATTTTTAAACACCTAGAAGAATCACTTCCCGGCACTTGCTGTAGCCTATCTACATCAAATTCCATGCAGATAAGCACTTTATTATTTAATTTCCATTCATTTAATCCTGTTCAATTATTAGTGACAGCTTCTTTATCTACGGGAAATTATGACTATTTTGTGTTATTCATTTACCTTAATTTTATGAAAAGGGGATTTTCCTCCCTGCCAGTTATAAAAGTTTCTTCATCAGATCTGAAGTTTTTGGAATGGCATGTCTGAAATCCCTGCATAGTCCGTTTCTTATCACGTTATAGTTGTTGGGTTTCCGTTTCTCGTTGCTGGTAACCATGCTTGGGAACTTACAGGCTTGGTTCACATGGAGACTGTAGGGTTTGGAATCTGGTCTACTCTATAGCAATTGCTCCGCCTTACCAAGGCAGCTTGACAGGGCTAAGCAAAAAGCTATTTGAGTAATTAACAAAGTAAAGAGGAGCGAGGAGTAGGATAAGTTAAGAGGAGTGAATATGATAAGTTAAGAGGAGTGAACCTTCAAGAATGCCAGAGAAATCGAGGAGGAAAGTGTTGAGTTGATCCTTGTAAACGAAGGCGACGCCTCCGAGGCCACCTACAACGGCAAGAAGGACAAGGCCCGCCAAAAGGGTGCCTTTAAACGCTGTATCTCCGTCAATCGGCCCGTCCCCTTTGCCTTCAACGAGTGCAGCGTTGTTCGAATTGTCGTCTGGCGAGTCAGGTGATTGAGTGGGGTCTCCATCGCTCGGTGCCTTACTGCTCTCCAACCTGGGCGGTACACTGCTAAGCTTGTGCACGCTGTGTTTATGTGTTTGTGTTTGTGTTTCCTTGAGTGAGCACGAGGGTTTCAATATATTAAGTCTAGGGCGACGAGGTCGCTTGTTCAAGTCGCGGGAAACTTGGCAGGAGTAAAAGAAGTTGCAGTTTGTGGCCGAGAGACGCCATGAAATAGTAGCACTTGCAATTGTCGGAGTGAAAGCACTCAACTTGAGCGCGCACATTTTGTCTGTCTCCGAGAATTGTTCGACATTAGAGATGATGTGTAGAGATGAAAAAAGAATTGGATGAGGAGCGCTGGCAGATAAGAGAACCAGAGGCCTCTATTCTCTATTCAAGGACCCTACTCGTGCCACGTCATCCATGCCCTTTATTCATCAATTGCGTTAGCCCAACCCCAACTACGTTAAAACTTACTGTACCCTTCAAAGCGGAAATTAGCTTGCCATCTTATTTTCCATTTAATTTTGTCTCCTTAATACGAGCAACTGGACCCGTAAGCACGCTCAATAAACGTAAAATACTATTAAAAGAAAAATGGTATAAAATGTATATAGTATATATGAAAATAAGTGGAATAATTTTTATTGTAAAGTAGTAGAAAAATAATTAGAACTAAAACCATTTATCATAATTAAAAATTTATACAAATTAAATTATATCATGTTTAAAATTTTGAATTTGGTATTATAGCGAATCTCAACATGAATATATCTTAGAGAGTGTGTTGGAATTGAAATACATTTATTGAAAGAATTTGAAAGTTTTCATCATAAAAGGGCAAGTGGCTTGATGGTGAAAAATCTCACTAGTCACAAGTAGGTTATAAGTCTAACGTCATAAGTAGAAAAATAAAATTATATAAAAATGTCTAAATGACTCAACTAACTCTTGTACATGACGATGTGCATACACCCCAAGCTCTTGCAAATGAAATTGTCTCTACATTTTTAGTAATTTAAGTTCCTTTAGTGAATGTCAATTCTTTCAATATTTAAGAAATAAAAAGATTTCATTAATTACCACTTTTTGATAAGGATGAAGTGTCAATTTGTTACTCTTTATTTGATTGTTAAAGAGTGTGATATTTAAGTATAATGGAGACATAGAACACCTTGTGCGCAGAACCTCTCTACATAGTCCAGTATGTTTGTATCGTGATTGGCACAATAATATGAAATGGCTAAATACAATAAATATCTTTAAAAAATATACTTTAATCATAAGATCATCAATTAACAATAGAAATTAAATTAATCTCATTCAACATTTTTAAAGAATACTAAAGTTGAGAGTAAAATAAGTACAACATCAAAAAATATTAAAGTTGAGAATAAAATTAATATATCAATCAAATTATTAGTGAATATTTCCACAATTGAGTGATTGTTAGGCTAGGCACAAATACAAAAAAATAAAGTACCTCACTTTTATGGCATTTGGCAGTTAGAGCAAACTAGTGTAGTTATCTTCTTTATGTGATCCTCTCACATGAAGAAGTTTAATGTCACCTAGGAGATCTATTTGAGCACCATAATCAAATACATCATGAAAGCCTAATCAAAAATGGACTTAATAGACTAGTTGAGAACATCTCTACGAAGCATCATCCTGAATTGCCACACATACATTTCACGTACACAAAATCCTTTTACTAGAAGATTAAAAAATTCATTCTTGCAAAGACAGTCAAGAATGAAGGAAAATAACCAAGGAGACTCTTTTGTTGGTAAAATCAATGACTTCACCATAGTGAAGAGAGGTTTTTGATCATCTAGCTTATCTCTCAAATGGCCTTCCCATCTATAGTGTAGATTAAGAAGCTACAAGCAAATTCATGCAACCATATAATCCATTAAATAATAGAAATATGCAAAATAAAATGTAGAAAGGATGTGTATACTTTACGACATAGCATGAGAAGTAGTTTTCCCTAGGTGTCCATGAGAATAAGGTGGTCAAAAGTGAGGGCATATGTATCCACTTTAAAGAGGAGATCTCCATTGGAATCAAAGATGGTGAAGCCTTCACCAAAATTTATAGAATTTTTAAAAGAAATAGATATTTTCATAATTGAAATAAATTAAAGATGACAGATACTACAAAATCAAACATAAAATCACATAATTTATTCTCTACAAAAATAATTCTATGATTATTGAATCTTTGTGTGTGTGTGTGTAAGTACGAGTGTTTTTTTATTTTCATCTCTTTGTATGTGCACACATGTTGTTTTTGATTCAATAAGAAAAATCAATGTTATTTATTTCTAATTGTCTCATTGTGTAATGATTGAACAAAAAGACTATAGTTAAAAAAAAATCATTGTCTTACACTTATGAAGAAATGATAGTTGTAGGATGCTTAGACTAGTATATACTTCCCAACATGATATAATAGACAAAATATCATATTACAAGTTACAACTATAACATATTTTTTGAGGAAGCAAAGAACTAGAACATTATTAATTTTGTATCTTTTGATCCACGCACATTTAAAACATGCATGTGGAATCAAACAATCATGAATTCACCCAACAACATAATTATGAAATAAAATCTCAAATACAAGAACTATAAAATTATGTAAAAGAAACATATTCATTCAAATTGTTTTATCTCATTTATTATGCATTTCTTCTAAATGTGGTAATCATTAAAATAAATTTAGAAATTATTATACCATTCCATAGAGTATAAATACTAATTTATGTTTTGACATCATCTATTAACTCAAAAGTTATAATTTACTTAATTCACATATTTGCTTAGTGATGAAAAAATACAATAAATTAGCTAAATGAAATGTATTTATCTATGTGAAGACTAAATGGAATTTTTATCTATGTACAGTCCAACCTCCCGTGCATTGATTACAACTCTTTATCCAATTGATAAATCCATTATCTAGCTAGATAGTTGACTAAATCTAATGATTTAGGTGGTTTTATTTGATTTGAGCTTGTGAGGAAGGGTAAAGAGGATCTCAAGGGATGTGACTTATGTGAGTTATATTATAAACCTAACGTAAAGGGAGTAGAAGAAAATTAAATAATTAAGAAAAAAGCGAGTAATATGGAGTGACATTATAGTGTGTAATTTTTAGTTGATACTTTTGGTGTGCCAATTTATTGTAAAAGGAGATAGAATGGAAGTATGTGTCCTCTCACTTCATGAATTATATACAAATCAATAATGTCAAGTACATAAATGATACTAATAGTTGATTATTGTGTGAAGTGATTATTATGGTCTAAATAGTTATATACCCTTGTAGATGGAATTTGGAATTTGGACTAATGTTACACTGTTTTTGTTTAATAGTTTATTTGGTTTAAAATGTTATGTGTGTTAACCTAAATAAGGCTCGAGTTCACCTTGAATTGTAGAGCATGGATGTGATAAATGGTCCTAGAAGTCTTATCAAATGAACTCCATGTTTTTGGTTATTGCTCATAGGTGGTTAACAATCTAGTTGGATAATGCTCTATGTGGGAATATACCAATTATCATTATGTATCTAAGTGTGAATAGTGAAACTTAATTAGAATTGGAAGATATTGATATGTTTACTAACGATTATTATGAATGTGAGATAAGTATGACACGAGCCTAAATAATTCAGATCAAGCAAAAGGTTAGTGTTATTCAAGATGTTTGCTACAGGTAAATGAGTAAATAAGGAAGTTGGGCATAATTGTTGAAACATAAATGACTTTAGAATAAAGGATATTGAGTTTGATTTGATTTCAAATAATCATGTTTTATTAAGTTCATTTCTTTTGAATGCTAACATTGAAATGACAAGATTTGAGTATTTTTAGCCTTCAAGAAGTGGGTTCTATGAATACACATGGAAACCAACAAAGCAAGATCAGGTACGTAAATTCATTTTCTGCTAAATTGATAATTTTCTAAATTATGAATATCTTGGTCATTCTTTTTTATTATTATCAAAAAGATTGACTATTAAAATGAGTTGTTGGTCAATGGGAAACGAAAGAATCCAAAAAGGCCCTAGTCACCCTACTTCATATGTTGAAGTAAAATACTTGGTTGTGTCAATAGCAAGCTAAGTTGTTTATTCTGTGTATGTCAAATAATTTGAGTGTTTTAACCTTATGTGTCAATTTGTTCCTTGGTGTCTCAAGTGAATAAAAAGTGCAACCCGTATACAAGGTGAGAAGTCATTTTTGAGAGGTGAAAAAAGAGAAAATTGAAGTTATTAGACCACTTTTAAAACCCCAAAAGAGATATCTAGGGTTAGGGCAACAAAAGAGGGGAATATAATGTGATTTAGGTGAGTTTTTAGGGGAGTTTCATTGGTTGAAGTTTTGGAGGAAAATGAACAATGAAAGAGGAGAGCTTGCTCCACCATTCATGGAAGGTTGTCCATCATAGGAGGTAAGTTCTTAGTTGTTTAACCTTTGTAGTCTTTGTATGGTTATTTGAGGTTGATTCTTGTGAGTGTGTGGTGAAATGGGTTGTAAGATGATATGGGTCTTTTTAGCCTTGGTCAAAACCGCGAGTTCTTGTACATTGTTGTGTTGCGTAGATGTTTTTGTTGTCCATTGTGTATGATATGCAACCTAGGATTGGAGTTATTTGGGTGTGAAATCTTGGCCATGTGAGTGTTTAACATGTGTAAATCCTTGAGTAGGGGCCCTTTTGAATTCTCTTGGATCGGGGGTATGGTGAAAGCAATTATGGATTGATGACCCATTAAGGTTGGGTGGTTAGCTTTTTCCCATAGACTTGTGGTTGTAGGTATGCAAGTTTTATTCGAGAGTTATTCCTTGAACATTGCCTTCAAATTGTGAGTAATATAGTGTTCATTGTCAAACAATGTATATGCTTAATCCTATTTACTCTAGAACAATATCAGTTGTATTTTGCAACCAAATTAACCTATGATCTATTGTTCCATATTGAAAAAAAATCTAAAACTATATGTATTTTATGAATCTGTAATGGCTTAATGATAGGTCATGGTTAAGAAATAACACTTTGATGTTACTAATGGTTTGGATTCCTACACTAATGAATAACATGAAACTGTAATATTCACACAAACTCCTTATAGACCTTGCTCCAAGGGCATACAAATAAAGCACCCTCAAAAGCTCCACTGTCCCTAGTTAGAAAAAAAAAATCTTTTGTCTCTGTCAACCTGTTTGCACAATGATGATTGCAACTAAATAAAATTTATTAAGTGTAACAAATTGTTTTTTTTTTTAAATATATACTAAATTTTAAGGAAGGGGGGGCATAGCCCCTCTCAACCCTAGTCATGACTCTTGCTAGTATTAATCTTTCACTTCTCCAATTTGGCGAGTTGTAGCTTGAAAATAAGGGTTTGACGAGGGTTATAGAGTATGTTTATTAAAATGAAAGTTACAACCAAGATCCTAATAATGAGAACATTTAGGTTTAAACACTACGACTTCCTTTACCCTACGTAGTTACAACTTAGAGTTTTTTTTTTGTTGAGATCTAAAAGAAAATAAAAGGCAAAAATAGGTAAAGTGAAGAAAGAGCAAAATAAAACAAGTTTCATAGAAAATGTATGCATCCCGCCTCCAGCTCGCCAGGTAGAAATCAACCCTAACCATTATGTAACTCTTGTTGCATCTTGGAATATATGATAAGCCACATCTATCACCTTTATTGTGATACCGAACAATGGATTTTCCCTACTGTGTTGTCATCAAATGTTTTTAGTTCCAGTCTACATGAAGGCATGGTAAGAAGGCAACATAACATAGCAATTAGGGTAGCATACTTTAGGGTTCCCTTGGTTAATTTCTTCCACTCGTGAATGTTCCTTTTTTTCTCTTTTGGGTGCCAAAGTGGAATTCAATTATTGATGCCCAAGTTGATTTAATTAAAATACATAATCTTCCTCCCAATCCTCTAGCATTGAAACTTGGGTGACAATTTAATATTGGCGGGTGACATATTTTATCACAACTAACTTTTGGCAATTGTTATGTTTGGATCATGATTTTGTCATAAAGGAAAGTAAATAAATAAATAAATAAGTGCATGCAATGGTGGTTATTATATGAATAGTTCGGTTTAAATTATTAAAATTTAATATTGATATAGTTATTGGAAATCAAACAAAAATAATAGTATTAAAATGAATATTATTATTACAACTATTGATATCAGAAAAATTAATGTGATTAAAACTCCATTGTTTTGTGGGTTATCATTGACCCAAGAAATTGATACAATGTAATTAACTATGAACTTCAAACTAGAGAAATGATAATATAAATACGTAATAATTAATGTAAGGGTTAAGAGACAAAAAACATCCATCCATTATAACAATAGATGAAAGGGACAACTAGAATGATTGTATAACAAGGTGATAGCATTCCCCCTAGCTTAATGAGGAGTCATCCACAAGTCTGGTCAAAATTTAATCAAAAGAAATAACAACATTTAATAAATGCAAAAGGAAAACTAAAACTATCAAATATACCGATACAAATAGAAGTACGAAAGACAACATGGAGCTGAGATGGCTGCACAAATGAAGGTTGATGATGAGTAATGAGCAGCTAGCAAGAAATATCAGAAAAGATAACCCATCTTAGAGAGGATAGCAGAGGAGACTTCCACCACGCGAGAAGGATGTACTGCGGTTGTCAAAAATGATGCTACCAAAGAGGATGAAGGATAGATGAAATATGGCAGGCGTGTAGAAGAAGCAATCTAGTGAATGATGGTGATAGATATAGGAAATTATAGTGGAGAAAGTTCATATCCCCAAGATGACAGTAAGTAGCAGAATGGAGGTGCATGAAAAGGCACAAAATTTGGATCATAAAAATGGAAGTTCCTATCTAGGGCATGATAGGAAAGAATTCTTGATAGAACTGGAAAGCTCACATGAAGAGGAAACTAAAAGAGGATGTGATGATGAAGGGCAGAGACTGACAGAAGTAGTAGGGAGACAAAAGGATACCTCCTGATGCAACAAGCAATGAGCAATCTTGTCGCACCCTAGAAGAGGTAGCGACAGGAATATCGAACCCTCGAGAATTCTTGGCACAAAAGGGACAAGAAGCTATTGGGCCATTTTTTCTTTTCTTTCTTCTTCTTCTTCTTTTTTTTACAATGATAGACTGCCAATATCCTGGTTTTCACCCGACACCACATAGAGGTGTCGAGAAACTAGTTTTCACCTTTAAGTTTATTACGCGGTCAACACCACTGAAATTCAATTTTCAAGTGTTAATTGGCCAACAACGTCCGAAGATTTTTGTTATTGGATCTTTTTTTCTTGATGTATTTTATTATATTAGTTTATTCTAGAGAGGCAACAAGAACCATAGTGAGTTCCTTTGTCACAATACAAGCAAAAGTTTCTTTTGAAAGAGGTCATTTGTATAGCTTCAAACGATGCCCATTGACAAGAAGAGCCATGAGCTCTAAATCCACAGTGCACAACTTAATAGCACCATTATCATAAACAGTTTCAATCTCATAAGGATTAAGCCATCGAGTGTGAAATTTCCCTTTTGAAGTCTTGGAACTGAGAGTTATAGAGCAATGCCCAATCCCCAGGTTAGAATGTTCACGGCTGAAAAAAGTAGTCATGCCATTGTGCTCTATGTTTTTGCACCGCCTCTTCATGAAAGAGGGCTTCCTAGCACATTTTATCTAAGGAATGGAGTTGAGTGATTCATTCCTTCTGGGCTTCGTTGAGATTCATCCCTAGTTGAAGAGCAGTGTAGAGAGTTTTGACTTCAAATTCAATGGGAAAAACAACCTTTTTGCTATAGACAAGTTCATATGGTGTCAAGCCAGTGGTCGTCTTCCAAGTCATTCAGTAGGCCCAAACTGCCTAAGGGAATCTATTTTCCCAATCCTTCTTGTGTAGTGCCACAGTTTTTGTGAGGATATTCTCCAACTCCCAATTGGTCACCTCCACTTGCCCATTGGCTTATGGATGGTATGGGGAATATTTTCAATGTTTGATTTCATACTCTCGCACCAAGGCTATAGCTAAGTCGAAGGTGAATTGTGGGCCTTGGTCTATAATAATCTCCCTCAGTATGCCATACCTAGTAAAAATCTTAGAGTGTAAGAAGTTAATAACTTTTGTATATCAATCATGTTTCAAAGCTACTACTTCTACCCATTGTGACATAATTAGTAAAAACTAGAATATACTCTTTGTCCCTAGAAGGAGGATTAATGGGTCCCCCAAAATCCAAACCCCATTTTTCAAATGTTTCAATTGATAACTGTGGGAGTAAGGGTATTTCATCGAAGTGTGTAGGTCGGCCCATAAGTTGACACTTATCACAATGTTGAACAAACCTTTTACAATATTTATAGATTGTTGGCCAATAATACCTTGTAGTTAAGACTTTATTAGCAGTTCGTTTGGGCTGCAAAGTGGCCTCCACAAGGCTTTGAATGGCACGTGCGAAGTATGTCAAAAACATCCTCCTCTGCTACACACTGATGCATAATGTTATCAATTCCAATATGAAAGAGTAAACCATTAATCCAACTCTATTTCCCACTAAGTCCTATAAGCTTCTATTGTTCTCTTGGAGAAAAGTGGGGTGGAAACCTACATGTGACAAGATAATTAGCAATATCAGCAAACCATGAGCTTTTTATGGAAATGGCAAAAATATGTTCATCAGGAAAGGCATCATCCACAGGAATTGGTTCATTATTACTCTGCAGCTTGGATAGGAAATCAACAATGACATTTTCACATCCTGACTTATCAAGAATAGTGATATCAAATTCTTGCAACAAGAGCAACCATCGAATCACTCATCCTGTAATAATTGGCTTGTTCATAAAAAATCTAATAGTAGAATGATCCATATGTACAAAGACTTTATACCTGGTTATATAATGGTGAAATTTGTTTACCGTATAGACTACAACCAAAAATTCATTTTCAATGACAGTATTGTTAGAAATTGAGAGGTTGTCATTGATTTCAACAGACTGTGGGATTCAGATAACTGTAACAATGGAATTTTTGGTGACTGTATCCTCTGGTAATGGAAGCCTATTAATTCGGTATCTTGGTCTGAATTATCCTATTTTGTAAGATCTGCTCAAGATCTGATAATATGTTCTATGTTGATATCATTTGCATCCATTGACATGGTTTTAGCTGACTTAATTGTGTGGTTGGAAAGGTACAATTACCAGTAGTTTTGGAAACAATGTCATACTTATACACTTTCTCTGTACATTGGTTTTTTGGTTTGGATTCAATCTCAAAAAAGGATATCATTACAGGACTTTGTATATAGATTTGAGACTACAAGATGCATTTTACTTTGGAGTTTCATAATGATATGTGAAGGTTTTTGAAAGATATGAATGACAGTATTCTGATATGTAATCTACATTGAGTGTTCATACAACACACTAATGTGGGAGACTCCACATTTTCTCATATTTGATTATCTTACCACGTGGTGTTGAAGATAAGTAGCTCAATGTCGTCCAAGGGAGAATTCAAAATGCTAACAAGTTTTTGAGTTACACGTTTGATGGTTTTCATATATGTTTGGGGTTTCTTGGTCTAACTCTAGCCGACCTAATTATATATTAATATTGAGAAGTTTTGATAATGGGATCTATCTTAGGTCCACTCTGACTACTTCTATGTGAATAAGAATATATTTTAAGTATAATGCTGACAAAGTTGATTAGGTCAACCTAATAAGTGAACATGGATATATATGTAAGACATTTTTTTGGAGAAGAGAGAGAGTAGTGAGAGGAGAGTGTGTGAAAGATACATGAAGATAGAGATGTGAATGTGTATATGTGAAATTGTATGGATGTGCAAATAAGTGTGTTATACATATGTATTATGCTTCACCAGAACTAAACCCTAGCACAAGGAAGGTGCATTTCATCAGTTCAAGCCTTTAGTAGTGAGCCACATCATTTTGTATCTTAGAAATGAGCCAAATCATTTTGTATCCACTTCAGGTTGTGAGCCTTTCAAGTACAGTGAGTCCTAGCAGTGAGCCCTTGTAATATTCTATATCCTGATATATTATATTGTGAGCTAACCCTCATCATGGTTTTTCCCATTTTGGGGTTTCCATGTAAAAATACTAGTGTTGATGTGTGTTGATGTGTTGTCTTGATTCCATGATTTCTCTTGTTGATTCTATCAGATTAATGGTAATGTTTAGATGGATTTTATGTGAATGGTTTTATTTAATACTGATTCACCCCCCCATCTTAGTATTATATATGTTCAACAAGTATAATTTACCTCTACACCAGTAAAATTTTTAATGATATAATAAATGGAGTAAAAGAGAGAATCTTCTTTTTTCCAAGTACCGCTCCCATGGAATTATCTGAAGCATCAGTATGAATGTGAAACGGTAGTTCCCAATTGGGTCCTCACAAAATTGGTGTAGTTATAAGCTTCCCCTTGATTTCTTTGAATGCTTGTTGGCATTCTGTTGTCCATAAAAAATCAACATCTTTACCTAGCAAAAGAAAAAGAGGTGAGGCAATTTTTTCTGAAATTTTGGATAAACCATCTATAGTATCCAACATGACCCCAAAAACTACGTACATCCTTTTGAGAAGTAGGCACAGGAAATTCTTGAATTATCTTTACCTTTTTGGGATCTACCTCAATTCCTTTTGCAAAAATATAATGTCCTAAGACAATACCTTCAGTCATTAAGATGTGACATTTCTCATGGCTCAAAGAAAGATTAGTATCAATACATCGTTTAAGAAATTTTTCTAGATTTTCCTTTGCTTCCTCATACGTGTCACCATAAATAATAAAATCATACATGTACACTTCCACACAATCATGAATTAAATCTGCAAAAACACTTAGGACAACCCGTTGGAAGGTAGCAGGTGCATTACACAACCCAAAAGGTAAGAAATTATAGGAAAACGTACCCCATGGGAAAGTAAAGGTAGTATTGTCTTGATCTTTCAGAGCTATACAAATTTGATTATAACCACTAAATCCATCAAGGAAAATAACTTCTTTCCAACAAGGGTGTCTAAGACCTGATCAATAAAGGGTAGTCGAAAATGGTCTTTCTTGGTAGCCTTATTAAGGGATCTGTAGTCTACACATATTCACCACTTCCCATTCTTTTTAGGAACTACCACAAGGGGTGACACCCATTAGCTATCAGAGATAGGATAGATGAATCCTACATTGAGTAACTTTTGAAGTTCATCCTTAACAATTTCTTGTAAGACAAGGTTCAATCTTCTCTAGGGTTGTCTTACAGGTATACTTCCTTCCTCTATATAGATATGATTTTTGCAAGTGGCGGGGTGTATTCCTCTCATATCTTGGTAATCCCAAGAAAATGCATCTTTATGAGAACGCAACATAGCAATAAGGTCTTCTAACTATGAGGTGCTTAAGCTGGGATTTATGTTGAGCATTTTTCCAGGTAATATTTCCATAGCCTGAGACTAGACAAGAGTATTTATAGTAAGCAATTGTGAAGTGGATGAGGATGGATTAGAATTTCCATATATTAAAAATGGACTATATATACAAGTGTGTGGTAATCACTGACATAAAGTAATGAAATGTTGAATAGACTGTGAATTACTAACTAATGGAAAATTTCCAAATGGGAAATTGTCACTTATACCCGAAGGAAAAATTATTGTCTCTAAAACATTATCAACCAAATAATAATTTTGCAAGAAATTATTAATAATATTGTCTTTTGATAATTCTTCAAATTCCCTACTTTGATCAATTGTCAAAATAGGCAAAGATTCTTCTAAATCACTATCAATCCATAATGAATCCACTATTTCCAATAATGGTTGTGCTGGAGGGTACACATTTGTTGCTTCATTTGTTCTACATTTGAAATCACCATATTGCCAGACTTGTAATTAATAAAAGCATTAGCTACAACTAACCAAAAATTAAGGGGTATCCCCCAACTTAATCTTTGGTTGTAAAATCATAAAATCTATGGGATATTCCCAAGACTCAATAGAAATAATGATATCTTCAATCATACCAACTAGTTTTACAAGGGAACGATCCACCATTTGCAATATTGTTGGCTCGTAGGTCTTAGCTCTTGAAGGGCTAGTCTCTCCTTAGTCTCATTTGTCATTACATTTATGGTTGCTCCTAAATCTATGAGTGTGTTTGGAATAACTGTCACCACTACATACCTTTATCATTGGGATCCCAAGATCTACATACTTAGGAACAAAAATATTTCCCAACATCAAATCTGCAATTTGTCCAATGACCTGGACTGTCTTGGGGTCCTATTTCTTCTCTGGTTTTCTCCCACATAGTGCCTTAACTACTTTTGTATACACTGGAACATCTCAAATGGCCTACAACAAAGGAATTTATTAATGTTAACATTACATAACTCATTAATAAAATCAAAACTTGATTGAGATGTTTCTTGTTGTTTTGGTCATTCTTGCAACCTATCAGGAAATAGGGGCCTTGGTTTTTCTTCTTCTGGTTCTTTGGAGAGTCCTCTACCTCTATGATAGTTGGCCCTTGAATATTCTTTTTTGATCTCAATTGTACACCATCAATTTATAATGCATTGATAGGATAAGTCGGGTATCCTGCCACCACATTGTTATAAACCGATCGGGCCACCTTATTATTCGGATTGGGTGATGGTTGTGCAGGAATAGGTGTTGCTTTTAGTGGTTGGGTTGAACTAGATGGTTTATTAGATGATGAAAAAACTGGTGGTAAGATTTGTTGGGATTGTTGATAGGGATCTATTGTTGAAGATGGTAGATATAAAGGAAATGATTGATATTATGGGTATGTTGGTGGTGGCGCTTGCCATGATTGTGGAGCATGTGGATATGTTGTGTCCACTAGGGGTAGTATGGAGGTTTTTTCCAACCTCCAAACCATCGAGGTTGGTTTGGGAAATCATCTTGGTGAAAAGGACTTTGGGGTGATGCTTGATAATCAGTTGGGGGCATTCCTCATGGTTGCCAAGGTCTCCTTTGGGCCATAAAGTAAACAGGCTCCTCTATATAATCTACTTCAGTCATGCTTACAGGAAGAGGTTTTAGAATGGTGTCCCTACTAGCATCTTCCAAAGAAGAGATTTGTGTTCTGTTGTATGGACATTCTTCACCATTATGCCTTTATGACAAATAGGACAAAAGATAGCGAGGGATTTTTTGAACTCCTCATATTTTCTTCATGTATTCAGCAGAGTGTCTATCTGTTTACCCATGTGACTTAATAAGTTAGTCTTGAGGTCCTCAAGTAATGTACCCAATTCTTGTTTTGTAACTCCTGATGTCCCTCTGGGAGAGACATGCTTTTTGACATATCCCCTAGCTAAACAGGTGGACCTTGAATAGTTCTTGCACACATCACAAATTTCATCAAACCTCATTTTAGAAATATCTCCTCCAACCATTAGATTTAAATTTTTTTTACATTCATCTCTAATCCCCCTAAGGAAGAGAATCTTTACAGTGTCATGGGTCAATCCTATGTGCCTAGTTCGTTGCAGACTAAATAGGAAACACTCCAAATAATCTTCTAAAGTTTCTTCTTCATGTTGCATGATGCAGAATATCTCATCTCGTGTTTCCTTAGTCCTGCAATATTCTTGGTATTTTTACAAGAACTTATTCTTCATATCATCCCAACTATGAATGGTTTCTCATCCTAGTCCCATAAACCATCTCAATGCTACATCCTTTAGAGTAGTCATAAACAATTTTAGCTTTTGTGCTTCGGTATGATAATCATAACTGTGACAAAATGTCAAATTCAAAAAGGAACATATCGGGGTCTTCCATGGAAAGACCTTGAAAGATGGGAAAAGCTAGGTGCGGTATGTTCTTCATAGGGGCATCCTCTTCAGGACGTGCAATGGAAAACTCAAAAGTAAATGTATTGTTGTTAGCCAATGCTCTCTCATTTTTGTTGTTGTTGTTGTCCATAAATGCCCAAGGAGTGTAGAAAGTTTTGAATGCTTTAATATATCTTGGGATCTAGCTTTGGAGCTCATAAGATTCTCAGGATATCCTAGCAACCCTTTTGAATGAATCTTCAAGCAACTCATATTGGACACTAGAAGGAGACTCAAAGGTGGACTCAATGGCACATTTCTCGAGATTGGGTTCAACTAGTTTCTTTTTGGATGGGATGTTCACAACTAATGGTTTTAATTTGTTTTGTGATTTTTCCTATTGTGAACTACTTCCCTTATCCTTTTTAATAAATCTCCCTCTACTATCTCTACTCTGGTTCATGCATGTATATATGATTTATAACAAAGCAAACTAAGGTTAATTACCCAGGCGAGGTCAACGGTCGTGCAAACTTTCGCCTTAGCGCACTGGTACTAACTTAATTCACTAGACTAATAGGCCTTTAACACCATTCCTTGAAAATGACACCAAAATGGTTGGACAAAACTGTGGACTAATATTGGAGATAAACTATTCTTTTAATTCTATTAAATTGGCAAATATAATTAGATCAATCCTCGAGAATTTCGTAGTGGTTTCCTCAGTTTGTTCTTTAAGTGTCAATCTATCGTAAACTTGTGAAAGGTGTTGCAACAGTCTACCTAAGGGCTGAAAATAGTGAATTAAGTGGGGATGAATGTAGCTAATACACACAAATTTTATCTAATCAGAAACTTGGTGTATTTCATCCTATTCTTGTTTGCGACAGGAACTATGCCAGGAAGTGCAACAGAAACTCTACAGTAACAAAATTGTGTAATAACAGAACTGTGTAGTGACATAAATAAAGAAGTTTTATAGATTATGCACCAACAATAATGAATTAGATCTAAATCTTAATTCCCATGCAATGCTTTAGAAAACATGCAATGCTTTAGAAACACATTTGTAGATAACTAATAAGAAATCAACTTAGAACTAAATTGGAATTAAATTACAATAACCAAACATATGAAGGGATTTTTTTTGAAATCAAATCACACATATTACCACACTGAAACCAAACTAGAAAAGATCAATGGACAATGCAAGAAGCGGACCCTACCTCCTTGGTTGTCTAGTGAGAAAACACAAACGTTGCTCTACACCACGCTAATCATACACGCACATCAACAAATCCAAAGATACAATTTAAAATAGTAGTATGTTCTTTATATTATATTATATATCTATATCAAGTTTTTCAAAAGACACATATTTATATTGGCAAGCACCAATAAAGTTCATTTTGGTTTGTTTTGGCCTATGGCCAACAAACCAAATATGTTTGATATACAACAAAAGATGGTCGCTGGCCGTATAGCAAATTAACTAGTATTCTATCAGAAATAGCCCAAAGATTATTAAACTTCAGCTCCTCACTTCTCATCCATCCATGTCCCTAACAACTTCAACACCTTCTTTTAATCATTACCTTCCATTTCACCACGAGATAATTATTATTTCCATAGATATTGATATTTCCTAATAGTTTTAATTTCCTTCACATTATATCAAATATCAATACTTCATGTGATAAAAAGTGATAGGAAGGCGGTAAAGGTAAAAGAAAAAGGAAAATATAGGGTAAAAATATTGAGACTATTCAACCCCAAACAAAAATTATTTTTAAATTTTTCCCACGTTTAATAAAAAAATTAAATAAAAAAATATTTAAAACTTGTTTGTATAAGGTGGGTGGGCCCCACTCATTGTCTACCTTTTCAATTTTTTTAAATTATATATTTTTTCAAAAATTAATTAGTTTTTTATATTATTTTTCTAAAAAAAAATGATAGTTTTTTTAATTGTTTTTAACTCTAAAATAAAAACTGTTAAATAATTGTTTTTTATGCATTTTTTACAATTTTTTCCTAGCACCTCTAAATTTGGCGGCCCTCTACATTTGGTGGTGTTTTTGACAAATTTAGTAGAGATGCTTTTTTGCCATGCTTAGCCCCTCTCCATTGGGATTTTTAGTTTTGCACCTAATATTCCAGGGGCCATATCTCATCCATACGGTGGTCTTTTCCACTGCAATTTTTTTTGAATGAAGTAGAATTTCGTGCTTTTCACAGTGGTGCAGGTGGTTTCCAGTTTTGGCTTCTAGTTTTTTATAGAATTCAATTTTCTCAGTGTTTTTGTTGTGTAGTTCTCATTTTTTGAGACTTCAACGGGTCATATCTTCTACATTCAAACTCCTTTTTGGGTGTCGTTCTTTTTTGGAAGAATGCTTTTTCATGTACTTCACGGTGCTATTAGTTTCCTCTTTTTTTTTCAAAGAATTGTATTTTCAACATGTAGTCCTTTTTCAGACATTATGGGCTTCCACTGTATACATTTCTCATTATGTAGACGCACTGCAATAAAGTGCCATTCCAGTGTATATTTTTTGGGGATTTTACACATCCTGTTGTGCCTTTTTGTACTCACACTAATAAAGTGCCATGGGGGGTTGGTGTTTGCCTTTGGTTTACCATCACACCTTTTTCAAATGAGTGCCCCTTCCACGATAGTAGTGGATCCTAGTGATTCTTGCCTCATGCGTGTTTGCCTTAGTTTTCAGACCCTTTTATTTATAGGTTGTTTCTCCTACATGCACTTCTTTGTTTCACACAATTTCAGTGTACCTATCTTGGCTCTCCCTTTTCAACATTATGGGGGGGTTTCTACTGTTGGTGCTAATGCTTCTATGGTTTCATGGTTTGAGTGATCTAGGTATCTAGTTCTTGTTCCTATGTACTATTCGGATGCAACATACATCAACGACTGGTTACTGTTGCATTTCAGTGAGATGGATCATTTACCATATGGACACTCTTGTAGTCCAGTTTTTGGAGGTTCTTCATTTCAACACTATATCAATCGTCATTCAACAATAGTCTACAACTTCTCCATGCTCCAGCGATGTTCTACATGTTCCTCTCTTTTTGGGACAATGTTTTGGTTGGAGGCTTCTCAGTCCTTCACACCTTGATTTGAAGGATTTTTCAGTCTTTCATTTGCCTTTCTCTCTTTTGGAGAGGAGTTTTTCCCATGAGGTTTTCTCCTTTTTCTCTAGTTTTGAGAGATCTTATGTTTGTACATGGGTACCTCACACCAGGCCTTGTTTGTCGAGACCCATCATGCATTCTTTCTTTTTAGGGTTTTTAGCTACTCCCTAAGTTCAACTTAAGGGGGGTGTTATAGTAATCCTGCATTAGCTAATAATTAATTAACCTTTAATTAATTGTTAGTCTAATTTATTCTCATGCACTTAAGCTAAACTTAGGAGTTCTTTATTAAGTTAACTAAGTGCTTTTCTATTTTAATGAAAGTGAGCTATTATTAGATCATATTGTCTCATCGCATGTGATGTTGGCACTTGTCCTGATCTAATCTCTCAAGATTTCATATCTTTTGATAGTCTCTTGCATTCTGTAGCTTTTTCTTGTTGATAAATATTGCAATTCCTTGTTTGTAGATATCTTGCGTGGAAGGTGTCTTTGTTCGTTGTTTGATCTCATGGTTCATTTTTTTCACAATTCTAACATTGAGGAATATGTTATTGTTGAGGTATGCTTTATATTTGAGGGATGTTGTATGAATTGAGGTTTTGATTTTGAGGTACATATTGTTGTTGTGGAATGAATTATTGTTGGGGGATGTTATACAAATAGTTTTGAGTTTAAGGGACATGTGTGTGTATAGGGATAGTGAATGGAATGGATTGAGATTATTGTTGTGGAATGATTTTTTTTTTGGGGATGTTTGTGATTGTGGGTAAGGTAGATGTGAAGGCTTGTGAAGAATTTGGGATGTTGGAAGTTTTGGGTATGTTGGATATGGAAGATTGTTTTGAAATGGGAAGTGTATATGTCTAAAAATGGTCATGGTTAATCAAGCTTGTTAATTAATTAAATATAAATTATTTAATTAATCTTCTAAAGTCATCTACATATAAATAAATTTAATTAAATAAATAACTTTATTTAATTATTACCATCTTCCATATTCCTCTTAATTAAATTAAATAAATTTTATAATTTATTTATATTAATTATCATGTTATTCTAAATTTGAATATTTGAATTCAAATAATGGAATATTCCTCCAAACACCCGCTTCATCTCAGAGTTAAATTAAATATTATAAATATTTAATTTAATATCTTTTCTCACTCCACACATATTAATTACCTTCTAAATTCCTCTCTCACACATAATTAAATATTACTTATTTAATTATGCGAACTTCTAAATCCATCTCTCACACATAATTAAATATTACTTATTTAATTATGTAAACTTCTAAATTCATCCTCACATATAATTAAATAAATTTATTTATTTAATTATGAAATTCATTTTCAACTCATTCTTCAAATGACAACCTTCCTTTGGATCTAACTGAGAAAATTTGTGGAGGAAACCTTCTATTTCTCTCTCACCTTTCAAAAATCTCTCACTGTTCATCCCAACTAGCTTGATCTGAACCGTTGATCACAACAACTGATCTGTATAGGATCTGGACTATATGTAGTATTGAATGCTTAAACTTTTACAATGATTATTCCAAGTTAATTGAAACAAAATTAACTCACGTAAATAATTAAAGTAACAAGAATAACAAAGTGAAGCCAACAGAATTGAGAGTCAGAAGGTGAGAGAAGGAGAGAAAAGTGCAAACAGGGGTTTGATTACGGAGTTCGTCACAAACGTGACTACGTCTCCGGGTCCACTCCAATAGAGTGACCGATCCGATTAACTCCAAAAATCAATTACAAATGCACCACAACCATTCTTCAAGCACTTCGGCAGCATAACGATGCTCTGACTTGCAAGAATGACTCAAAAATAATCTCTCAAGACCTCTATTCACTTGTCACCTCAGCTTCAATACTTCATCACCTCCAAATCACTTAACTCAACTCTCACCCTTATATCCCTTTTATACAAAAAAATATCCCAATATGGTATAAAACCATATGATTTTACAATATTCTCCAAATCCCCCTAAAAACAACTAAATCCCCCAATTTTACACATAAAAATCTCTTAAAATTATTTAAGCCCTTCAATAATACTTCCCTCGGGCTTTTGTTGGTTTTAGGAGGTTACACTTTTATAAAAAGTTGTTTGTTTTAGAATTATAGGGGAGTTGGTTTTAATGATAAGGCATTCGGTTTGAAAAATTTAACAAAATCAATCAGTGCCGTATAAGTTTTAGAGCCAGCGAATGGCTTACCGGGGGCTTATCTTTTTGTTAAGCGGGCGGTTGGAGGTTCCAACCCGGCCGCTTCCATTTTATCCACAAATCGGCGAATTTAACTTAACAAAACAAAACTAACTCTGTTTTCTGTTGTGCACCCGGATTTGGTGGAACGGCTGAGGTTGCGGCTGTTTCGGGAGAGGTTGTCTGTTCGAATCCCCGGGGTTGTTTAAACAACTTTTTGTTAAAACAAACAAACAAACGCGCGACCGAGTGAGGAAGAGAGGCGCCACGTGTAAAGATACTATTCACCACAGAAGACACATCAGCGCCATCAAGACAAGCCCGTACGCTGACGAGGATGATGACTGGTCTGCCACCTGTGCTGACTCGGATGACACCGCTTGCTGACTGTACTGCCACCTGTATGCTGACTCAACTGCCAATTGTGTGTACGGATGCCACGTGTCATCATCCAATTGGTTCCGTACAATGCTGACATGGATGACACGTGTCGAATTCTGGTTCGACCACTTCACCGTCTGTACAATACGGAATGTTGACGTCAGCATCCGTACGGTCCACCTCAAAGTCAACTGCAAGCTTTGACTGCTGATAACTCTCGCATACGATGTCAGATTTCGACGAAACAAACACTGTCGGAATCATCTCTACGAGCTCTTCGCGATGACGCCGGTTCCATTGATTTTTGAGATGATCATTTTTTCCGCCTTCTGGACGCCCCCTGATCCCAGTTTGACCCAAGGTTTGACTGGCCATAACTTGCACAAACAGACTCCTTTTTGCTTTGTTCGAGTTGCATTGGAATCAGGACGCTGAGATCTTTCTGATGGTGTAGATTCTGGAGAGAAATGGGAAACTTCAATTTTCACTGAAAATATCCACTGAATCAACAACCAATCAGGTTTTTTCAAGAACTCTTTAAATACATGTGCAAATCCAAGCATTGGTTATGAACACACATGGACGAATACATATACGCAATTACACTTACGCATTTGCATCTTTAGCATTTCAACAATATTCATATCTTGGCACTAATAATCTTATCATAGCATAGCATAATCTTGCATTTTAGCATAGTATGCATTTTAGTTTAAATCTCATTCTCTAGTAGTCCATTTCGTTGAGCTTGGCATATTAAATCTGAGAGCAACTTGAACCAATGAAACACTAGAGATAGAGAGCAATAGAACGACTTTGGAGAATCTGCCATAAAGAGTTTGTTTAATTTTCTTTTAGTTTCTTCGATATAATGTTTTATTGATTGTGTTTTGAATCCTTTATGATAGGCATATTTTCATACACACATAAAATGGCGCCCACCGTGGGGCCCTGCCCCAATTTTGACCTTTTTCTATAGAACATTTTGACAGATTTCCGCGTTATGGAGTTTGGCTTTTGGAAAAATTATGCGTTTTAGCGCATCCGACACTTTTCTGCAGTGCATCTGGGAAGTTATTGTTTCTATTTTGTAGGAAATTTCAGCGCATCTGGGGACTGTTTTGGCGCTTATGAGGGTTAATTTAGCGCATCTGAGGGATAAAATAGTGCATATAGTCTCATTACTTAATTACAGTAGCGCATTTAATAACTGTTTTAGCGCATCTAGGAGTTAAGTTAGCACATTTAAGGTAAATTTTAGAACATCCATGCTGCATTATTTACAGATTTAAATTGGCGTTTAATTAAAGTGGTGCATTTAAGGACTGTTTTAGCGCATTTAGGGTCTGTTTCTGTGCATTTATTGTCTATTTCAGTGCATTTACTGTCTGTTTCTGTGCATATACTGTCTGTTTCTACGCATTTACTGTTTATTTCTGCACATCTGAGGTATGTTTTTGCGCATATATTGTCTGTTTCGACGCATATGCTGTCTGTTTCTATGCATCTGGGTTGTAACAAAAAAACATGATTCTGAGTTTGACGCATTCCGCAGATAGAATCCTTTCTGGTTTAAAATAAATCAATCTAGGATAGTCACCACACTTTGATCATGCAGTTAAAATGAACCCCATGTCAGTTGTGAAGCAAAATCTTCACTTAGCTTAAATCATTGTGATTTGGTGCATTAAAATGAATTTGTTTACTCTGCTTGATTGTGCTTGAAAGTGGTTGGTGATTATGCTTTCACCCTGTGCAAACTAGGTGATCATAAAGCCAGACCCACTTTATCCCTGTGTAACCCTCATGATTTGGTATATCAGAGTATCCTCTCCCCTTGCGCATTCGTGCGATCCTGGGTGTAAGAGAAACGGTTACTAACTCTAGAAATTGGGCCTGCCTGGGGATTTCATCACCTCAACGCGACTCAAACTGGCAGTGGAGCTAAGGCCAAGCTACCCCCGACTGGTATACAAATGTGAATCTTAAGGGAAAACCTAAGATTACAAGTGCGGATGTGTCATACAGACAAAGTAGTACTCCCATAAACCCTTTTGAGCTTAACCTCTTCAGGCTAGAGTGCCACCTAAATTGGTGATTAATCTCTTGCCCCATGTATGGGGTCCCGAATTAAACACCATTGTTTAGTAAACCAAAAACTTTCTATTTGCTAGCACAACACTGGTCGGTGTGAAGACATCCACACTTTCGCAGTTTGTAGTAGAGATTATCAATCTGCCATGGGAGTTTCATGGGGGTTGGAAGCTTGGTTGGCCTGAGAAGAGAGTGCAATGTAAGGGGGAGCTCGTGCAACCAAGCTTCTGAATTCACACGCTACCGATATGCGGTTGGGGAAACTCGCGTGGAATCTAGCGGATATTGTCCTGACTTTACCATAGGATGTGCTTGCTTTATCTGTGTTTAGTTACATTCCATTTAATTCAGAGTGTTTTTTGAGTTTTCATTTACATTAATTCAGATAAAAGATCATCCGAAATGAACATGAAAAACAACAACTGAAATCATTTACACACCTGACTTTTCTGACATCTTTGGTCTAGTAAAATTCTAATAGCTCTCCCATGCTTAGAGAGTGGAAATCAACAAAATTTGTCAAGAAATCAATTTCCAGTAGGATCAAGAAACCCAAGAAACATTAGGGTACAAGAAAACATTGCAAATAAGGAAATTTTTGGACAAAATTCGACACGTCTTGCTTCATTACCGCGGATTTCTTCATAGATACCAAGACTTTGTTAGGGGATTAACTGATGAGTACGTTGTAGATCCTTTGGATTCTCGAGCTTATTATCAAAGATTAGCTCTATCTCAACGGCATAATCTTAACCAACCTCTTGAGTTTGATAACATACCACAACCTTCCATTGAATATCCTTCACATCCCAGTCAAATTCTTCAGTGATCTTGAAATCTTCCTTTGAAAACAAAGATCAAATCTTAAGAGTGCACCTTTCAAACAAATTTTTGGTTATTGATTCAACTTCCCCAATAGGATTCTGACATCCTTCGTCATTGGAAGCCACAATAAAAAATTAAGAACATCTTTGATCATATCATAGGATTCACATCTTATCAGATCAAGATATCCTCATTATTGCACTTATCAGAACGATGATCTAAGTTTAGAAGAATTCTTCAAAATCATATGCCTATCTCTACAAGATCTCAATACAATAAATTGAAGGATGAAATCCAACAAGAAGGCCATACCCAAAACACTCAAGAAGAAGGTGAAAGCAGTAATCCTCTTTACAGTATAAGTCTTAATCCACTTTTCAACAACGACATGGATAACAGAGAGGAAAATCCATTCCACAACTATAGAGACATGAGCAAAACCCATGTAGATAGTGATGATGAGCGAGACGAAGAATGTCTTAGAGAGGCTGAGCAAGATCCCAAATTTCACAAATCCATAGAAAAGATTTTGCAACGCGATAAAGAAAATTTTTCCTCTATCTAGCTGACCAAGGAGCTAAATTGCCTCATGACTTTGATACCGAGAATTTGAAGAACAAACCTGAAGAAACACCCCTATCTGATCTTAGTGCTTTAACTCAACAAATTAAGGCACTTCAAGGATAAATTAAAGAGTTACAAGGGGGAGCTACAACAAAGAAATATACTCTTGAGGACATTTGTCCTTATCCTTTCGATCGAAGTCTCAACATGATTCCATTTCCCAAACATTGTGAAATTCCAAAATTTGATTGTTATAATGGGAAAGCAAATCCAATCAATCATGTCAGAGACTTCTAAAACATGACTTTAGAGTTCGCTCATGAGGACACTTACTTGATGCGTTTGTTTCCTAGGAGTCTTGGAGCTCACTCTATGGAATGGCTATCAAAAATCACACCTCCTATCAAGACATTTGAGGAATTAATCAATCTGTTTATATTACAATATTCCTACAACATCCAATACCAAATCACTATGATAGATCTCTGCAAAGTTGCGCAAAAACCTGGTGAACCTTTTATTACTTTTCTTCAGAGATGGAGAAGAATGTTCGTTAGATATCCACGTCCTGTTCCTGAAAAGGAAGAGATGGTCACCTTCATCAACAGCTTGAATTCAGAAATGAGCTATCATTTGAATTTACATTGTCCTCCCTCTTTTGAGAAATTAATTGAAGATGCTATAACCATTGAAAGTGCTTTGGTCAAAAGAGGAATAATAAAACTTGACAAGGATAATCCTAGCTCATTCAATCACCATAACAATTAGGACAAGTCTAAATTTTGGACTCGCAACAAGAACGTAGTGAATGATGGTGTTGATGTGAATCATGTCTTGACTAAGCCATTTTTTCTTAGTACTCCAAGTGCTCCTCGCAACAACAATTATAACAATGTCAACTCGGTCACAAATCAAGGAAAAAATCCTCCTCCTCCAAGGAACAATGTAAATCAACATTCTACTCCCAATTTAGAGATTGTCAACAATCAAGGTTACCGAGGAACCAATCATAATAGCAACTCCTTAGGGAATACCTCGAACACAAATCCGCAACGATTTTCATTCTTCTCTAGCAGAAGAACTTTTACTTCACTGGGTCAATGTCTAAAATCTTCCCTTAAAGAGTTGATGGCAAAGAACATTATCACCCTATCGCCTCAACAAAATTTTGAACCCAGTGTGAAGCCTCCATCATGGAATGACATACTATTGTGAGTATCATCGGTGCAAGGGCCATCGCACGAATAATTGTCAAGCCTTGAAAAATGTGATCCAAGATTTGATAGAAAATGACACCATCAAAGTAGAAGGACACCAATAATCGAACGAAGATCACCAAGCATTTCATAATCCTTTACCCAATTATCAAAAGGGTGAGTCTTCTGGAAAAAGTGTAAATCATATTGATGATCTGATAATCAATCATATCTACACTAACGATGAACGGGTCAATGTTATTAAAGTCAACGAGAAGGTGGAATATAGAGAAGTCAATGCAACAACAAGGGCGCAAGCTAAAGTTGTCTTAAAGGGTGCCTCTTCAAAATCCACTGGGCCTCCACCTCAACATCAATATGACTTAGTCAACCAACTTTGGAAAACTCCTGCTCAGATTTCCATCCTAGAACTCTTGAAAATTTCCCTAGCACACAAGGAAATTCTAGAAAAGGCCCTTGTTGAAACAAATGTATCCACTGATTTGGATGTGGATCAATTTCAAGCCATGGTAGGACACTTGTCCTCACCCACATGCCTTTCATTTTCTGAAAAAGATGATGTTTTCATAACTCATCCTCACAATTCATCATTATACCTAGAAGTCATGGTTCACAAGTTTCATGTCAAATGGGTTCTAATAGATGGAGGTGCTGGTTTGAACATATGTACCATGAAGTTAGTTCAGGCTTTAGGATTTTCAGAGGACTCCATTGATCCTAGAAGAAAGATTACTATTAAAGCCTACGATGATGAGGAAAGAGCGTCCAAGGGTTTAATCATGCTACTAATCAGAGTGGGACCTATTATCAAAAATACTTTTTGTCAAGTATTAGACCGTGATCTTGCATACAACATCTTGTTGGGTCATCCTTGGATCCACGAAATGCAAGCTGTCCCATCCACCTATCATCAACGTCTTAAGTTTCCTTATGATGGGCAGGAAATCATGATACCAGCTGATAAATCAAATGTCCAAACTTGTGCCAACATCAAAGCTAGTCAAGATACTTTGGTTCCTAACAATTGAGAAGCTCGTGCTAGTACTTCTCTCAAGATTGATACACAAATCAGTCAATTAACCAATAGTTTTGACAAGAAATTGAAATTTAAGGACCATGGAGTCGGGGAGTACTCTCTCTGTCTTGCCAAGTTACCTACATCACGTCGGTCACATGGACAACCTTCTATCACACAACATCAAATATCAGCATCGTAAACATCAACACAACCACCGACAGAGCCAAACACAAAGTTTAAGGGACGATTCATCAAAGAAAAATTCCCCATGGAAGATCCTGAGGATAGAGAAATTCTAAATTGGCTCTATAAAGATGAAGATGAAGCAGTTTTTAATGTCAAATTACCAATAGATATATATGGAAAAGGATATTCAATCATGCAAAAGATGGGCTATGATAAGGGTCCTATCGGAAAAAGAAAAGGAGTAGTTGAGCCTATTCACCTTCGAGGACTTGCTGCAAAAGAGAAAACTGGATTAGGCTATGATGCTAACTCAAAAGAAGGAACATCTAAACAACCGCATGGTACTGTCTTCACATTACAAGAAGGTTCAGATTCAAGAGAAGCATGTTTGGCAACAATTCAGAATTACATGGATAATCACTCTGACACAGACTCTGTTGAATATGAATGGGATACCATTTACAATGATGAGTTCTGGAGGGACAAAGAGGTTGATGTAATACACCAGTATGCACCAATTCTAATCGAAGGTCAAGGTTCAGGGACCCAAACACAAGAATCTGAACACAAGAATCTGAGCTACAAGGTGATTATGATTCTAGTGATATTGAGTCAGATTTAAACGAACAAGATTGTCATGAGAACAGTATCATCATTGATCCACCTCATACCTTGGATCCTACGGTCAACTCTGTTATGACCATAACCATTGCCGATTTCATGCAACCCGACGACCTGTTATCTTTGATCCATCCTGATCTCATTGATTGGGATTCATCCGAACCTATCGATATACCTATGTTTCCAAGTGACGAATCTATCGTCAACTTCCTTTCCGCAGATGACACAAATGATTGTTCCACCAGCGATTTTCGACATAGAGTCTTTAATCAGGAGAGTGTTAATTCTCCTAGCTGCAAAAGTAAAAATAAAAAAGAAAGATCTAATGGTGAAAACCAGAATTTGGCAGTATTAGATCAAGAAAAAGATAAAATAAAGAGCGTATCAGATGGTGAAAACCTTTTTAAGGCACCAGACGATGGGAATCTTGACACTCTCCTGGAGCATTACCATGAGCGATCGCCTATTTTGATTGAGCCTACAAATGCTGTCAATCTTGAAACTTCAGACAAACCAAAGATTTTATAGTTAGCTACATCAATGATAGAGGTAGAAATACCAGAGTTCATGGAATTTATAAGAGCAAATCAAGTCAACTTTGCTTGGTCTTATGCGGACATGCCAAGTCTTGATCCTGATCTTATTATGCATCACTTGTCTATCAAACCAGGGGTTAAGCCTGTGAAACAAAAACTCAGAAAGATGCACCCCCATGTTGCATTATTGGTTAAGGAAGAACTGAGAAAACTCCTCGATGTGGGCTTCATAAGATCAATTGACTACGCAGAATGGATCTCCAACATTGTTCCTGTATCCAAGCCAGATAAAAGTGTTAGAGTGTGCACATATTTTAGGGATCTTAATAAAGCATGTCCTAAGGATGACTTCCCACTTCCACACATCGACACTATAGTTGATCTGACAGCTGGCCATGCCATGTATTCATTAATGGATGGTTTTTCTGGTTACAACCAAATCAAGATTGCACCCGAAGACCAGGAGAAAACAACTTTCACATGTCCATGGGGAACTTATTGTTGGAACTTCATACCTTTTGGTCTAAAGAATGCTGGGGCTACTTACCAAAGAGCCATGACTATGATCTTTCATGACATGATGCACACATTCATGGAAGATTATGTAGATGACATATTGGAAAAGTCATACACCAGAGAAGGACATCTGGAAATATTGTCCAAAATATTTACAAGATTGGAGAAATTCAAAGTTCGCCTGAACCCTAAGAAATGTGTTTTTGGGGTCACATCTGGAAAACTCTTGGGGTACATTGTTTCAGAAAAGGGAATTGAAGTAGATCCTGCTAAAGTATAGGTGATTATGGAAATGCCTCCCCCAAGGAACATCAGTCAATTAAGATCATTGCAAGGACGACTTCAATCTATACGAAGGTTCATTGCACAACTAGCTGACAAAAGTCTTCCTTTCACACATCTACTGCATAAGAATGTTCCTTTCAAGTGGGATGACAAGTGTGAATTGGCTTTTCAACAAATCTAACAATACTTAATGACTCCACCAGTTTTAGTACCACCAAATCCAGACAAACCATTGATCTTGTATATTGCCGCAACAGAGACATCCTTGGGTGCATTGCTAGCGCAAGAAGACTCTATAGGAAAGGAACGTGCAATCTATTATATCAGCCGCACATTGACAGGGCATGAACTCAACTACACTTCCATTGAGAAGGCTTGCCTAGCAGTGGTCTTTGCTTCACATAAATTTTGGCATTACATGTTAACTCATACAATCAATATTGTTTCAAAGATTGATCCACTCAAGTATCTGTTTGATTCTGAGTGAGTTTGATATCCATTATGTTGATCGTAAGGCGATCAAAGGACAAGTTATCGTTGATCAACTAGCTAAAGCACCACGGCAAGTAGATCATCCCCTGCACATTAAATTTCCATATGCTGATGTCTTTACTGCAGAATCTAAACAACCATGGTCCCTATATTTTGATGGTTCTTTCACTTAACATGGATCAGAAGCAGGCATACTTTTCGTCACCCCCCAAGGCCACACCATTCCTTGGTCATATAGGCTGATGTTTCCATGTACCAACAACATAGTTGAATATGAAGCATTAATCATCAGACTTACAATAGCATTGGAATGGAGAATTGTAGAATTACAGGTGTATGGTGACTCACAATTGGTCATTTATCAGATCAACGATGATTATCAGACCAAAGATGACAAAATGTTGCCATATAAAAAGATGGTTGATGACTTCAAGAAGTACTTTGTGAACATCAAATTCACACAAATTCCAAGGCTTGATAACAAAGCAGCTGACACCATGGCCACAATCGCATCATTGCTACAACTCCCAGAAACTCAAGCTCGCTATGAATTTCCAGTGGAACAATCATTTGCACTTGCCTATGACACACCTGAAAGCCAAGTCATTTTCCACTTGGTGGGATCTGATTCACCTTGGTATGGCAAGATTTATGCCTACCTAAAAGATGATATTTTACCACCTGATTTATCCCGTAACCAAAAGCAAAATTTTATCCACCAATCCTCTCGCTACACTCTTATCGCCGACACCCTTTATCGCCATGGTCTTGATGGTACTTTACTTCAATGTCTTGAATGTGATGAATCTGACAAAGCTTTACAAGAAGTTCACGGTGGCATTTGTGGTACTCATTTGAGTGGACTGACCTTATCCAAAAAGTTGATTAGAATGGGTTACTACTGGCCTACAATGGAGAGAGAATCATTCACTTTTCTGAAAACATGCTCAAAATGCCAGATTCATGGGAATCTCATTCATGCTCCTGTGTAGGAACTTCAACCATTTACGCCAACCTGGCCATTTTCCCAATGGGGGTTAGATCTAGTAGGCAAGATTCATCCCTCATCATCGAACGAACATAAGTTCATCATCACAACTACAGAGTACTTTACCAAGTGGATTGAGGCAGTACCTCTTAATAAAGTTACTAGCAAACAGATATCATCGTTCATACTCAACTATATTATTTGTCGGTACGACATTCCCAACTCCATTATTACAGATAATGGACGACCTTTCAAAAATTAGGATGTTGATGAACTTTGTGAGAGATTTCACATTCAACACAGATATTCAACACCTTACTATCCACAAGGGAATGGCCAAGCAGAGGCCTCAAATAAGACTATACTAAATTTTTTAAAGAAGACTATGAATGATTCAGGGAAAGATTGGCATGTTCAACTCAATCCTGCCTTATGGGCCTACAGAACCGGTGTCCGCACGCCAACAGGAGCAACTAGAAGTTGAGATTCCCTCACTCAGAGTCTCACTAAAAGGTCTCACAACAGATGATGAATACAGAGTGTCCCGACTCCAAGAACTGAAACTTCTAGATGAAAAGAGACAAAGAGCAACTGACAATTTGAAAGCATACCAACAGATGATGTCTCGTAGCTATAATCACAAAGTAAAGCTACGTACCTTTCAGGTGGGTGATATGGTTTTGAAAGAAAATCCACACAATCAGCAAGACAGAGAAAAGAAAGGAAAGTTTGAACCAAATTGGCTAGGTCCTTATGTGGTTATCACAGTCTACGGTTCAGGAGCCTACAAACTATCAACGCTAGAAGGGGACCTATTTGAAGAACCCATCAATAACATGCACCTAAAGAAATATTATGTTTAAGTCAGCTATCATCATGCATAAATGTCCTAAAAAAATACAAAAACAACAGAAAAGGTCCTGAAAAAATACAAAAATTAGAAAAAGTCCTGAAAAAGAAAAAAATACAAAAATTAGAAAAATTCTTGAAGAAATCCAAAAACAACAGAAAAATTCCTAAAAAAATGGTTACCTTGGTGAAAACCTGGCAAACAGGCATCTCGGTAGTGCCAAAAAAAAGAAGAAAAAAAAGTCATATGGTGAAAACCTGGCGACAGGCAATCTATTGACAAGAAAAATGCAATATAAACAAAAAGTGAAAATCTAGCAAATAGACGCTATTTGTAGCTCTCCATCTATTAGTTCAGGTTCTACACTGGGCTTCTCAGCCTTCATTTCATGCATCTTTTCATCATCTTAGGTCCATACCAGCATCATATTGTCATCATTCGCCTAGAACCATAATGTCTTACCATGGCTTGATTATTGTACATATTCATTTCAGTGAGTTATGTTAATATTGGGGGCAAATGCTGACATACTGGGGGCAATCAACTTTCAGGTTTTAGAGAAACAGCTGGACAATGACACCAAATCCAATCATGCGAACAAACAATCAAATCACATGAACAACTGTCCAATCGTTGATCCCAAGCTCAACAGTTTTCAGCTACATACCATATCATGACTCATATCTGGATGATCTATAATCTAAATAATGATTAAAATAACAGTATTTTCATTTTGAACAATGGTTGTTTGCTTTTTGATATCATCTCTCTAGAGCACACTCGATGATGTACTGAACTAGAGTGGTGAGGAAAGAGAATGATTTTTCTTTGTCTGTTGCCTTGAGGTTAACTATCCATTTGTAGCAAATATGTCACGAGACATGATTTCCAAAGCAATATCATTGATGACAGTTCCACATTTGCATCAGAAGGTGGTTAGTCTTTGTCTGTTTATGCAAGAAATGCTCAAGTCATCTCGGTTCAATTATACCTAGATACTTGCGTTTCCTTGCTATATCAAAAATCATGAAAGTTGTACTCAGGTCATCATTGGTGCTAATTTACCCTCTGATTCTTGTACATACTTCCAACATTTTTAACGCTCTATGATGATCCAAGAAAGCTACCAAAAGGCTCAACAAATGGTTCGTTTCATTTAGTTGCATTTCATTTTAGATCAGTGTATATATCCACATATTGGATTTGCATCAAAGTTTTTGAAAGGGCTAACCAAAAATATCAATGACTGCCATGTCTCTTTGGACTATTTGTGGAGGACATTTGAATATTTGTCACCTTCCATCTTCATTTCATCTAGGTCATATCATTTTATCATTTTCATAATTCAATTCTTATCATTTCATTATCACTTATCATTTCATTTATCATTTCGTTTAACATTTCATTTCATTATCACTTATCATTTCATTTATCATTTCATTATTGTTCATTTCATTATCACTTATCATTTCATTATTACTTATCATTTCATTCATCATTTTCATTATCGCACATATCATTTCATTATTACTTGTCATTTCATTCATCATTTTCATTATCGCACATATCAATTTCATTTTACTTATCATTCATCATTTTCATTATCGCACATATCAATTTCATTTTACTTATCATTCATCATTTTCATTATCGCACATATCATTTCATTTCACTTATCATTCATCATTTTCATTATCGTACATTTCATTTCATATCACTTATCATTATCATACATGCCATTATCATTGCATTTCATTTTAATCATTTCACTTAATCATCATTACAAAACATTACATTTCATCACATATCATTTATCATCTTGTCATACATCACATTATTATTATTAATCATTTCATTTCATATCATTTGTCAAATTACATTAATCTCATCTTGTTAATCATCCTATCATTTTCATATCAATTCATATTACCAATTCATAATGCATATCATAAACACAACATTCATTTTCCATCATATTATCATTATTTACTTACATTTGAAAATCTAAAAAACAAACACTCCATACATGCATTTTTATATCATTTTCCAAACAACATTTTTCATAAAACATATCAAATATCCCATGACATATTTTCATAATCACATCGTAAGTCATCCACCTGCATGACATCATTAGTACGCATCATCAATCATTTGTCATCATCATTATAAACACATTAAATCATCTTACATATCATGTTAGTCATCAAATCATTCAAATGCATATCAAAATCCATAAGATATAGAAATAAATGCATATCACATAATCAAAAATCATGATAGTCATCACATAATAAAAAATCATGATAGTCATCACATCATCAAAAATCATCGCCGCTGCATATCATCACTCATCATAAAGAAGGCAAATGTCCAATGTCCAAAGAAACTGAAAAGTCCAAAGAGAGATACATGGGATACGATCGAAAATCACATATACATGCTCCAAAAGTGATACATCACAAACTAGTTGGTCGATGCCCCCTGATGGAGCTGGTCCGGAAGGAGGTGGCCTGCCACTGGTACATGCGTCTGGATCCTGTCGAGGCCCAGTAACTCCCATGCTTTGTGTGGTTGTCTGCGACCTACTCCTGGTCCTGCTGCGAGACCGTGGAAATGGCTCTCTACGCTCAGGAGGACACAACTCCTCATATCTGACACGGTAATACTCTGCCTCCCTCACCATCTCCATGCCCTCTGTAATCGCATCTCGCAAGGATGCACTCTATACAGTTCCCATGAGCCTCTGAGCAACACCCTTAGCCTCCACTACCCTCCATCTCAAAGTATCCCTCTTTGTGATCAGTTGGGCTATCTGTGGGTCTGGGGCAGGTTGAGATACCTGTGTCGGTGTTGGAGCCTGAGCCTAAGCCTGTGCCTGTGCTAGCTGTGACTGTAACTGAGCTATCACACTCTGCGCTTGACCTAGCTGACCTTGAACAGTCTGCACCTGGGCCTGCAAAGTGGCTATCTGTGTCTACTGCGAAGAGGAGGAAACCCTGATAACGGTCTGTGGTCTACCACCAGATCTAGGCCTCTATATAATCTGAGCACTGCCTAGGATGTCCAATCTCTGCCTCACTGCCCTCCCCTCCTCCCCTCCATCATCTCCCCCGTCATCTCCATCATCTGAGCTATCCTCATCTCTGACTCCCTCCTCATCTCTATCCTCCTCCTCCTCATCCTTGTCCCCCTCCTCATCGTCTCCGCTCTCCTCCACCCACCGCCTGCTCTTCACCCGCCACCTCCCCCTGTCTCTCCCCCCTGGCTGCTGTACTACTGCAATGGGCCCTGGCTCATCTGGAAATGTGAATCGTGGGAAGCGATGTGTGTGGAAATACACCAAGTACTCCTCTGACATCCCTGCATCTATCACATCTGGCCTGTATGCCCATACCTCAGGCTGTAAGCTTGAATACTCTGTATATGCCACCTGGTATGTAATACAACGTCCCCATCTAGGATCATCCTTGCGCTGCCCATAGTGAGCAACACCCTGTGGCATCCGCTGCCTATATCTGTACTGCCTCTGAACTCGTAAGGCCAAAAATCTCTCAATAATATATGGGGTCTGCCCTATTAGATATCGGAGCATGCAGATAAAGGGCATCTCCAAATGATCCGTGTCCTAGGGGTCGCAATCTGTGTACGTCCTCCATATCACTAAATCCACATCATCCAACACGGGCCACCAGTACTCCAACTTGCCCAGCTTGGGCTGGACAAGTGCACCTGAATACGCATATACATATGGCCTGCCTAGTGGCCTAGCCCTAGCACACTCTGGCCTCGTAATCGCAATATGCTCCCAAGCCCAGATCTGGAGCAGAGTCACACCACTGGCCAAACTCGTCGATCCTCGGTATACCACCTGATGCAGATCATGATACAAATGAGCCAAAATGCAGCTCCCCCAGACATACCTCCGCGGCTGAGTCACCATCCACTCTAGCATCCTCCCCTAACCAATTGAAAATCCCTTCGACTGATGGTTTGATCCAAGGAAGCCTCCAATAAATGCACCCAACACAGCAACTAAGGCTGGATATCTACTGAAATCCACCCACGACACCCAATATCCGGTATCGCCATATCATCGTAGATCCTCCTCAGTGCCTCCGTCCCTCCTATCTCCTTGTGGTCATAAACCACAAGGGCACCTACCATAGGAATCCCTAGAATCTTATACACATCCTCGGGTGTCACAGTCATCTCACCAATCGGCAAATGAAAGGTGTTATGATCGGAATGCCACCTCTCTGCCAATGCAGTCAATAGTCCCCTGTTGACTCGAATCCCTCGTGGGATAGTCAACAAGGATTCCAACCCACAGTCACCTATCCATTGTACCTCTGCTGGAGTCAACTCTCCTACCTGATCCCAACATATCAGAAAATGCTCTCTAATCTAGAGGTTGTAAAAAACCTCCTATTTTTTTGGTCATCACAAGGACAATTAATCAAACTCATACCAATGACTCATATCATGTGCTCTATCTATCAGTGACTCATATCAAGTGACCCATATCAGTGACCCATATCAAGTGACCCATATCAGTGAACCATATCAAGTGACCCATATCAAGTGACCCATATTCAGTGACCCATATTCAGTGACCCATATCAAGTGACCCATATCAATGACCCATATCAAATCATATCAGACAAATCACGGCTACATCTATTTATTTGAGTATCAAATCACGCTACTCTGCCATCAATTACTATTTGTTTTCTTTTTCAAGAATGCAAATTTATCAACAATCAAAACATCATCCTATTTGTATTTCAATCACAAATGGAAATATGTTTTCGCATCAATCATCTACTATTTGTTTTCTATCGTAGAAAAAAATTTATCAGACGTCCTATCATCATATTACTATTTGTTTTCTTTTCCAGGAAAGCAAATTTATCAACAATCAAATCATTTTTCTTATTTGTACTTCAGTCAGGAATGCAAATATGTTTGAAAAACCATCATTTACTATTTGGTTTCTATCATCGAAAGAAAATTTATTAGACATTTACTCTTTGTTTTTCATGAGAAGCAAAGTTATCAGACAATTGGTTAATCAATCTACTCGTTTTCCATTTTTTGGGAAACAAAGTTATCAGTCATCTACTCTTTGTTTTTTATTCAGAAAAGCAAAGTTATCAGTTAATCATCAGGTTTTCTATCATTTCTATCCATATCAGCATGATGGCAAACTAATTTTTCTATCTATTGACCAAGGAAGCAATGTAGACCATCACTTTTCATCACAATGGCATTCTGCCAAAATTTTCCCAGATGCGCTAATCTGCGTCTCAGATGCACTGAAACTCATAAACGCTACAGTTTACCTCAAAAGCGCTAAAACTTCGTATGCGCGTGTTTGCACCCTAAAAGTGCTAAAGTTTTCCCTATAAGCGCTAAAACCCTATATGCGCTAAGATACCTCGCGGATGCGCTACTTCATACCCTAGATGCTCTAATCCCTAAATGCGCGATTATGTGCCCTAGATGCGCTAAAGTTTTCTAGCCGGACTTTTATCCTATAAGCGCTAATCTACACTTCGTATGCACTCAAAAACCTAAAATTTGCCCTACACCTATATGCGCTAAAGAACCTTCTATATGTGCTACGGAAATTTTCTCGAATGTGCTAAAACAGACAGTCGTATGCACTAAAACGACATTTTAAAACCTAAATCCGCGTGAAAAACATAAAAAATTTGATCAAAATCACAAAATTTTGAATCATAAAGCGTTTAATCGACTCACCGGTGGTCCATAAGCGGCTGGTCTCTGAAATCGACGGGCCCGCTCGAATCTATGCGTGTGAAATGGGATCGGCATCTCGCTATATCACTATCAGAGCATCCAAATCACTGTAGTAAAAAGGTGAAAATGACTTCTACTTTTACGCCTTTTACCTTATATGGGTCAATTAAGGTGGGTTTTTTATGACATTTATTTTATTTTTCACTAGGGGCATCTTTTACACCAATTATCGGGAGCTAAATCACTAAATCACCAGCAGAATATCCTCATCCAATCTAGTTTTGTCATCCTCTATGATTTACCTCTCGAGGGGCCATCATCAGCATCAACATCAAAAACATATCAGGGGCAAAAAAATTATTTTCTTTGAAGCAATGAGTTTCACACATCACTTCAAAGAGGGGCAAAATGTATACGTCTAAAAATGGTCATGGTCAATCAAGCTTGTTAATTAATTAAATACAAATTATTTAATTAATATTCTAAAGTCATCTACATATAAATAAATTTAATTATTTATTTATATTGTTCACTTTTATAAATTCTTCTACCTTAATTAAATAAATAACTTTATTTAATTATTACCATCTTCCATATTCCTCTTAATTAAACTAAATAAATTTTATAATTTATTTATATTAATTATCATTTTATTCTAAATTTAAATATTTGAATTCAAATAATGGAATATTCCTCCAAACACCTGCTTCATCTAATAGTTAAATTAAATATTATAAATATTTAATTTAATATCTTTTCTCACTCCACACATAATTAAATATTTTAAATATTTAATTACCTTCTAAATTCCTCTCACACATAATTAAATATTTTAAATATTTAAATACCTTCTAAATTCCTCTCTCACACATAATTAAATATTACTTATTTAATTATGCGAACTTCTAAATCCATCTCTCACACATAATTAAATATTACTTATTTAATTATGTAAACTTCTAAATTCATCCTCACATATAATTAAATAAGTTTATTTATTTAATTATGAAATTCATTTTCAACTCATTCTTCAAATGGCAACATTCCTTTGGATCTAACTGAGAAAATTTGTGGAGGAAACCTTCTATTTCTCTCTCACCTTTCAAAAATCTCTCACCATTCATCCCAACTAGCTTGATCTGAACCGTTGATCACAATAACCAATCAGGTTTTTTCAAGAACTCTTTAAATACATGTGAAAATCCAAGCATTGGTTATGAACACACATGGACGAACAGATATACACAATTACGCTTACGCATTTGCATCTTTAGCATTTCAACAATATTCATATCTTGGCAATAATAATCTTATCATAGCATAGCATAATCTTGCATTTTAGCATAGTATGCATTTTAGTTTAAATCTCATTCTCTAGTAGTCCATTTCGTTGAGCTTGGCATATTAAATCTGAGAGCAACTTGAACCAACGAAACGCTGGAGATAGAGAGCAATAGAATGACTTCGGAGAATTTGCCATAAAGAGTTTGTTTAATTTTCTTTTAGTTTCTTCGATATAATGTTTTATTGATTGTGTTTTGAATCCTTTATGATAGGCATATTTTCATACACACAGTAAGTAATATAATTTGTGAAATAGGAGGTTGGTATGAAATATTGGCATTAGATGTGCTCACTGTCATGTTTGATTCTTGTGTAGTACATGGAATTTTGGGAGGCACATGAGATGTGGTGGCTTAGGTAGTGAAAGGATTGTCTATGTTGTGTGGTGATGCATGAGAAATATTTGAGTTTGGTGGATTTGGGATATTTATGTTTGTTTGGTTGGTAATGTGTGGTGATGCATGAAGAATATTTGTATTTGGTGGATTTAGGATATGGGAAATTGTTTGATTGGTTATGTTTGGGTAAGTGGATTCATGTATTGTTTGGAAAATGGTATCAAATCCATGTCATAAGATGATATTGATGGTTGACTAAGTGTGTTTGGAATTGAGGGTTATGGTATAGCTTTTTTAATAGATTAAATAATAGGTACACTCGCATTTGATGGAATATTAGATGACATGACATGCGTGAGGGCTTATTCCCTGAATCTAGCAATGTTGTAATATGAAGGTAGCTTATCACCATTTTGTGCAAGTCTAAGAAAGTGTTTATTGGGATCTGAAGCAATGAAGGAATCTAATCCTCTATCTAAGGAGGGATCTTGTTACATTTCTAAAATTTTCTCTTCAATCAATTCCTTAGATTCCTCATATTGGTTTGTGATGTCTTATATAACATTTGGTGGATATTGAGGTTACAATTGTGGGGTTTGGTATTTACTAGGATCGAATAGATGACCAAGCATACCAAACTTTAGTTCAATAACTCCCATGGGTATGGTGATGTTTGATCCACTAGGATTAGACTCCATGAGTTTCTTGTGTTTTGACCTTGTAATAGGCATACAAATTTGGTGACTTTATAAAATATGGATGTAAGTGAAGGTTGGTGATATGATATGAATGAATTTTGTTCCAAAATAGACTATATGAGAGATATATTGGGTAAATTTAGAAAAAAGTGATGTGTTGATGTTGTTTGATTAATGAGAGATAAAACCTCTAAAAGTCAAAGTTAACCTAGATCTCTATTTAGATATAGTAATAATGGTTTTTCTTGTACTAGACCAATGAGTCCAAGCAAAAGGATGATGGTGAGTTTACAAACTTAGAAGTATTCAAGACTCCTAGGCTAATTCACTCACAAATGTTGATGCTAATCCAACTATATAATTGAAAAAGCTAATTTTCCAAGAAAAAACTAAACTAGAGATAATATGAAAGATTTAGATGAGATTATGACTAATATTGGTTGCTGGTTGGTTGATGTTTTCTATTGATGATGATGTTTCTTTTCCAAATATATGATAGGTAACCCTAAAATTCCAAGAAGAATGGTATGAAATAGATGTGAAAGTTGGTTTTCTTTTGAATTATGAATATTAGATGTAAAAGTTGGAGTATTTTTGAAAATGTTTACATAGTCAAAAGAGTCACTGTAGGTTTCAAAAGAACTATTGTGGGTATAATTGTACCACAAGAGATATAAAATATGCCAAAATAAGGTTAAAAGTGTCATTGCATATTTCAAATTGTAGACATGTAAAATTGACCTTTACACCTATCATACACCCTAAACAACATCGAACGACATTGAACAACATCCCATAACATTTTGTAATGTCTTAGAATATCTCAGAATCAACTTGTAATGTATTGAAACATCTCGGAATCAACCCGTAATATCTCAGAACATCTCAAAATCAACCTGTAATGTCTCGAAATGTCTCATAATCAACTCGTAATGTCTTAGAACATCTCAGAATTAACCTATAATGTCTTAGAACATTCCCGAATCACCCTGAAATGTCTCAAAACATCTCAAAATCACCCCAGAACATCTCAGAATCATCTCAAAACATCTCAAAATCATCCCAGAACGTCTCAGAACATATCAGAATCATCCTGGAATGTCTCAAAACATCTTGAAATCATCCCAAATCAGCTCACAACATCTCGGAATCATCCCACAACATCCTAGAGCATCTTGACATCATTATCATCAAATAGCACTGCATTTTCACATCGACAACATCCAAACCCCTAATTTCTATTGTTAATTGAAGAATACAACATTATTTAATTAATTCACTTTTTTTCATTATTCTCGACAAAATTGAATAAATTTCATTTATTTAATAAAGTCCAAAAACCCTAATTTCCTCTATTAATTGAATAATATGACATTATTTGATTAATTCACTTTTTCATCATTTTCGACAAATTAAATAAATTTCATTTATTTAATGAAGTCCAAAAAACCCTAATTCTACTATTAATTGGATAATACGACATTATTTAATTAATTCACTTTTTCACCATTTTGAAAAATTAAATAAATTATATTTATTTAATAAAGTCCTAATCTAATCTTATTTTGTTTTGATTAGTCAAATAATGCCAATTATTTGATTACATCACTAATTCACCTTTTCCTCTAATTTAATTGAATTATTAAATCACAATAATTTAATTAACACACAAACCCTCCAATATTTGAATAAATAAATCAAACTATTTGAATAATTTATCAAAAATCAAATCAAACTAATGTAACTTTGTTTGTAAAAGTCAAACTTGATTTGCATGTTCAACTCCACAAAGGAATTAATTAATTAAATCAATTAATTCATAATTCCTCACCCACTTTCTAATTGAGCAAATTATGCTTGCTAACTAGGCAATCCAATTTGCTAACTCAACCATCTAATTCCTAACTCAACCATAAAATCTTGACTAATCAATCAAATCCTTACTGATCAATCTAATTCTTGACTAGCCAATATATTCCTCAATTACACATATTTTGCAATCAACTTTGCACAATCTTCTCATGTCTAAATCCTCTCAACATATTTCAACCATTGATCTTGATCCAACATTGTTGAATCCTGATCATTGATTCAAAATATCATTTCCTATATAACAAACCTCTCTCTTCACAAAAAAAGGATCAAAGAATCAACTTACCTTATGCAATTAAGTGTTGTCAAGATCACCATTGATAGAGCTTCCTCATTCCTTCAATCAACCAACATCAAGCATCATTCATCAAGTTTTTTCACGAACTATGGAGGCTTCACGGTGATAAGAACAATCCAACATTAGGTGAATACACTCTGATACGGGATGGTAACACTGTGCTTATTGTTTTGTTTCAATTTGGTAATCATAGATTTCCTAAATGTGTTTTCAATAGCTTAGTTTCATTTTGTATGTGTAGGATTAGATCTTAGATTAATGTGTTTAATCTTAGTTTAGATTCTCGTTTCAAGCACATTTTTCTCGTTTAACATCTAATGATTTTCCCCCTTACACATTTTGGCACACTCAGTGGGACCCTTGTCCCATACACTAACATTTGCTTGAGACATTTGTGAAGTTGCAGGTCCTAGAAGCGCTTTTGAAAAAAGTTTTGTGCACTTCCTAGAAAAAATCCGCGCTTGAATGTCAATAAAATCGTGCATTTGACACTAAGAACTGAGCGTCTGACATAGGAACTACGCACTTGTAACAAGATCCTTGCATTTGCTTTTGAACCCTTGCATTTATTTCTGGCAAGGGTAGCATCTACTCATAAATTTGAGCATCTGATTCTGATAGGGTGCTTTTGCATTTATTCTGAGCATTTTCCCTGACAGACAAGTGCATAGATCCTGCACTATTTGTAATGTCCCCATTTTTATGACGTCCTCTTTCAGTCAAGTTGATTTAGGAACACTTACTCTTTTTAGTAAGTGTTATTTTTAGCAGGGGGTCTGGTGCAGTGTTTCGGTCTTTGGAGAGCCATCTCGAGCGCCTTAGTTTCTCTTCGGCTCAAGCTTTAGGGAAAAATTTACTATTTTTAGTACCTTCTAAAAATAGTAAGTCAATTTGGGTCAATGGTTCCCAGTCAGGCAGGTCACAACAACACAAATTCAATTGATATAAAGTTACTAAAGCTAAATCACTTTAATATTTGATTTATGCTTCGAAAAAAGGTCTATTATAAAGTGACTTTATATTTAATTTTTGAGGGTCATGAAGGGGACCATTTTGGTACCATGGCACCTAGTTCAATGACTTAAATTCATTTTAAAGAGCTTTAAAAATATTTAATAATGCCTTTTTGAGGGGACGCCTAAGGAGGAGGAAATAATGAAATTAATATTAAAACTATTGTGAGGGAAATATTAAAAGTTAAATCTTTTAATGGGGCAAATATTTTGGGCGCTCAAGTTGAAGGAAATATTAAAATTGAATTAAAAGTAAATGCCTGGGAGTTTTAGCATGCATTTTCGGGTTGCTGGAGAAACTTTGATAAAAGTTGATGCTGGAGGCTTATTTTCACTATGGATGTTTGGATATTCTGGTGCATTGGCTTTGGGGTTTGATATTGACTTGTTGAGACGAAAACCTCTGCAAGATTGCCTTTCTTCGTGTGTGAAAGACCACAACAAGAGAGGATTTTGGAGGCTTCATACATGAGCTTCATTTGGGCTTAAGGGTTATAGATTTTTGAGTTTTGAGATGAATATTTTTGATATATTCTAAAGAGAAATTATTGGTTTTGGCTTGCTCAATCTTGGTATGAATTTTGGTGATGAAAAAAACACAACTTGGAGTGATTTCAACAATTTATGGGTTTCTTGGCGGCTGAGACTGAATATGAAGATTTGCTCGTAAATCATCAGGGTTTTGTGATCTTTTGTGGGTAGTATTGTTTTGTATTCTCCTTCTCTGGGTGATTCTTTTGATATGTCACAAGGATTTTTTGAGGCTAGCATTGATTTTATAAACCAAGTCACCCGCAGGCTGTGTGTGCCCTTCTCTAGATACATACACCATTCTGGTTGACCTTCTTGAGTTGGTTTTAGGCCTTGTAGCAGCTGCTGAAGGGAGTTTATGGGATTTTCCTTATGGCCATTGAAAAGATCCCTATTGTTGTGATTTGGTAGAGGCAAGTTGAAGTTTTGTATGTATTGTATGTACTCAATATCCAGGTTGTAACAAGTAATAATCTGCCAAGACAGGTCAACCTTTTTTTTAGAGGATGAGTTCAACCTTTTGGGGTTCATTGATGGACGCTTTATCTCAGCCCAACAACGAATTTGTAGGCTCTTTCCATTGTGGTGGATGTGACCAATGAAGAAAATTATAATATTTTGTTAAGGATTTTACTACAAGTCTGAAAATATTATTTTGGGTTGTTTTTGCACTTGAAATTTAAGATTGTTAATGCTCTTTGATTTCTGAGTATGAGTAAGTGATTGTCAACTTTTTATGCTAGTTTCTTAGTGTTTACTCTGCATATGTATGTTATACCTTTGGCATGTTTCAAACTTCAATGGGGCATATGAAAACTTAAACAAACAACTCAGAAAAAAAACACAAACAACAAATAGAAACTAGTGAAAAGTTACTGAAGTGTTATACCAGTGGTATTGAAGGAAATCAGAAAAAAAAAATTGGGGTTAGTCATTACACTATTGTAATGGATTTCTTCGCTAACGTTTGCTTGTTTTTTAATGTTAACAAGTACTAATGGATTTGAATGTAGGATTTACATGACTAACTTGTTTTTTGTAGGGAAGATGATTGGTCAAAGATTTATAGATCCACAAACATTTTTGGTTAACTTAGGAAAATTTGATTAATGGTGCTCTAAAAAGAACAACTCAAACACACGTTTGGTTTTGGTGTTGTTAAAATTGAACAAATTTTGAGCTTTCTTAACTTAGGAAAATTTTATTTTGGTGCTCTAAAAAGAACAAGAAAAACTCACACTTTGTTTTGGTGCTATTAAAATTGAACCAATTTTAAGCTTTCTTACATTAGGAACTCTTATTTTGGTGCTCATAAAAAGAACAAAAACAAAAAAAAAAAACACTTCAATCTTGGGGCTCTAAAAATGAACACATTTTTTGTTTTCATAATTAGGAACTTTAATTTGGGTGCATAAAAAGAACACAAAACAATTTCCATTTTGCTGACGCACGCTCAATTTACTTTTGTTCACCAAGTTAGAACTAGGCTTGATTTCTTAGAAACACTCATACTTGGGATTTAAAAATGAACAAATGTTTATTTTTGTTTGTTTACACCATTGTTATCTTAACTGATTGATGTCCTGAATACTTCATATTGGTGCAAATAAAAAGAATAATTTGTTTATGTTATTCACATATTTTTTTGGGGATAACACCACTCGAGGTGTTTAAAAAGAATAAATTTGTGATGAAGTGTTTTTTGTGCATGTAGTGTTTGGCAAGCTGAAGTGTTTTATCTTCTCCCCTTATACCTTTTTGGCAATCTTGGGTGAGTGAAAAAAAACCATTTTGAGCTTCACATTTTATTTTCAAGTTTTACCTTAGAGAGGGGGCTTGCTTTGAGAAAAATATCGCGTTGGAGAACTCATTGCAAGGTCTCGAAGCACATTTACTGGTGGGCTATATCAAAGTTTTCAAAATCATAAGAAAGTAGCTTCAAGTTGTGCTGACAACAGACTGCACCTAATCCCATGCCTTAAGTGGAACAAGAACAGGTAAAGAGCCTTAAGTGGCCAGTAGGTGAGTGTCAGATTTCCATGTTCACAGTTATGATTAAGAGCCAATTGTTTTAGAAGCTACCCTATTAGCCAAAAACATCCTTTGAAGTGGTGCATCAAAATTTACTTCTGAGAAGTTACTTGTCAAGTCTGACTACAGGCCCGTGCCATAAGTCGTATGTAAAATCGTCTCTTCGGAGCATGAGGCAAGCCCACCTAAAAGAATGGTTTCTATCCCCTAGGATTGTAAATGCTTGTTTCTGTTAAAATTTCCAATTACATTAAAAAACAATCTGAACATCAAATTATGTGCTTGATTTAAAGAAAAGAACACATCCAAACAAATGTTGAACATGATGATCAAATCACAAACCCTTTGAATTAGTGCATGCTTTTGAGATAATACCCTTATTTGCACCCCTTGGAGGATTTCCTTCAAGGTTTCCAGATATTTAGGATTTTATTCCAAGCTATATTAAATCAAAGTAAACATTTGGGAACTATGGCTTAGGTGTTGTGATTTGACGACTTAAGCTATAGATATTCAGGTCACACAAAGTCCATTCTTTTAGAGTCAGTCCAGTGCTATTCTATCATTTTCCATAGTCCAAAACATAGAGGAAACGAAACACAGAGAGGATACAATTGCCATTCTAACTCACAGTCTTGAAAATTTTGCTAACACTTGGGGAAAACAAACTGAAGTTGTTTATAGGGTCATTGTTCGAACAAAACAATGGAAAAAAAAAAAGATAGGTCACATAGTCTTTCATCCATTATCTCCATCTTACTTGTTAGGGATCAAAATCAAACAAACCATTAGGATCATTCCTTCACTCAAACGTATATGATATCAATAGTTACTTGGGACTCACAGATAGTGCAAGTAAGCTTTCCTACAACATATCCTCTAGATAAGTGAAAAATCGACCCTAGTTCTTCAACATTTTGATTTCCAGAAAGTAGAAACATTCCAAAATAGCACTCAAACCTTAGGGTCTTGAGCTTCATAGCAACCATCTCACAACACCATTACACCTTATGACCATTTGGCAACCAATTGCTCCTGTTCAACAACTAGGCCTTGTAGCACCCATCATTCAACCTAGTCTCACATACATTGAAGGTGAACAAACTAACATCATAAGTAATTTGAGAACTTTCATATTTGAGAAGAATGAAACACCCCACTAGTTTCTCACCACATCAATAATCTTAGACAAAGAGGAAGAGAAAGCATACATAGTAGCTGGAAGACATGTGCTACCACCACCCGTGTGGTAATAAATATCATCTTTCCTCCATGATCTCATGCAAAGTCAGGATCCCTAAAGTAAAGTCTAGAGGTCATCATTTCTGACTTAGACATCTTAGTCCAAAAGCTCTCAAGAAACACCTTTGGGCACTTCACGAAACCAGAACTAGGTTGGTATACAACTTTTACAAGCATGCTTCAAGGCACAATCCAAACTTTTATTCCTTCTATTACTAACAAAATCTTGGTCTTTTCCAACAGTTCCAATTTATCACATGATCATGATCTTGAACTCCCCTAAATGATCCATAACACAATCAAAATCCATAGGGGAAGATCTACATCTCTCCCCCACTTTAGTGAGAGGATGAACTTGCTTCAAACTCTCGCTAAAGTAGCCCAACATGCACATCGAGAGGGATCCTAGTGCACACATGTTGGTAAGGATGAGACAACAACAATTGAGAGGGATGATTAAGCCCACAATATTATGATCCCATGGAAAACCAAACATAAGTGCAAAGGAACACACATGATGATGAAAAGGAATGAAAGCTTCGATCATTTTTCTAGCCCGTTGTGGATAAAATCTAGGCTATTTGTTTGAAAAAAAAGAAATGTGTACTCACTTTGGAGCGACAAAACGTATGGTTGTTCGTCAGGTGAGAAGGCCCAAGTATACTCACTCTAGGGCCATAGAACTTATGGTTGTCTACGGGGTGAGAAATCCACAACATACTCACTTTAGGTCCACGAAACTTCTAGTTGTCCGCGGGGTGAGAAATCCCAAAGGGTGGCTATGGGGAAAGTCATGCCGCAAAATGGGCTTCCCACTCAACCATATTAAAGTTATACCTCTTGATAACTTTAATAAGGTGCCACAAAGACAATGTTGTTTCGTGCTCCATGAGACAAGCAAAGTTTTGTATGCTTAGAACTCATGAACAAATGCAATGGTACCACATGCATGCAAGTTGTGTTATACAAGGTGGCCATGTAAATGCAAAATGAAAAAATGAAAAATGCAAAAGAAATGTTAAAAGGGGTCTTGTTTAGTTCATTCAACGTCTATAACTTAAGGAACATTGTGTCTAATGTCTCCAAGTGAGGACCAGTCAAAGAATAGAATATTCGCAGATTAGGGGATGCAGTGTGTCATAACATGCCACCAAGAGGAATATAATATGCTAAGATAGATCACACTTATGAAGGAAACTATACCCAATGCCATCCACAAAAGTGACAAACACATTGTATGAAGTAACAAGGCTGCACTAAGAACCAAGAGAAAGGAAAATGCAAATGAATAATGCCAATGTATGACCCCACTTTAAAGGAATTGCTACACATTTTTCTGTGAGAAATTTCTTTAAAGTAGCAAATGAAGAATTCAAAAAAGAACAAGACATGAGAGACAACTTGGAAAGCCCCTATGCCAATTCATATGTTTTCAAGTAAGGCTACGTCATGTGAAGGAAAAGGAATAAAAGAAAGAGGGACTGCCCCCAAAAGGAACACACCAAACACATAAGGGATCTATGGATTTGGGGTTAGTATGTTCGTTGCTGTGATGTTTTTATTAAAGAGCTTGGAACTATCATCATTCCCTAAAGACATAGAACTGGAAGAATGACACAAAGAGAGTGAAAACAAAAGAAAAAGTCCGTTTTGGGTCAACATGGAAGATACATTGTGGTCTCAACGCTTTGCATCATCCCAAAAGG